>CM046954.1:139961322-140561322 GCA_025698515.1 Gossypium sturtianum
TATTCCTAAACATTCTATTATTGCTTGGATGGCAGTTTTGAATTGGTTGCCTACTAGGGATCATTTAAGTTCCTTTGGTCTCAATGTTGCTTGCTTTGTTGAAACTAGAAACCATATTTTCTTTGAAGGTTTGGGAGATGGTATTGCAGCTTTGTAATATTAACAGAGATGTTGGAACTTGGGATCAGGAGCTGGCTTGGGCTGTTTCTAAGCTCAAAGGCAAGTCCCTTATTGTTGCTGTGCTTAGATTGGCATATATTCATTCAATTTTGTGTGAAAGGGATGGGAGGTATTTTGGCAAGCATCATTCTAATGAGTGTGTAATCTTGATGCAAATTAAACAAACTATACAGATTAGGTTGATGGGAAAGCAAATTAATAGGGTAGATGCTCTTAATATTCATATTTGTTCAATTTGGGGTTTGATATATTGTATAGGTTTCTTCTATGTTTGTATGGTTTTGTTTGTTGCAGTCAACTGTTTCTGGGTAATGAAATTCAATTCAATTATCCAAAAATAAATGTAGTTTACCCGAAATAAATTGATACAATGGAACCCAACCTTAAACCCACTAATCAACTGGCCCAAACCCAACTCAAATCCAAAAGAAAATTAAAAGTGTTATTTTTTTTAAATTGTTTATATATTTTTTTAAAAGTATTTTTATGAATTTTTCTGACTTTTCTTTTGCAAAAATTTTCTATTTTCCTGATTTTTTTAGATTTTTTTTTATATTTTAATAATGAATCGGTCAACCGAGAGTCGATGATTTGATCAGTACGACCATCGAGTTAGTTTTGAAAACCATGCTTGGTGGTGGGCACCATTTCGTTCATTTTGTTCAAACAAAATGTTACGTGAAGTCACAAATTTTTTAGCTCAAAATTCAAGTTGATGAACTAATCACGGATGTAATGATAAATGACTTAAGTTGCTTAATTTATTGTTGACATAAATTATCACTTAAGAGTTTGATTGAATTAGTGTTATTGTTGACATAAATTATCAAAGACCTTTTATTTTTATTTTTTTATATTTTTATATAAAATCTAAAAAAATATGTATTCGAATCCAAAACATCAAAATATTTATTATCTCAACTTTATTATTTCAAATAAATTTACATTTAATTTTCATATATATTTTTTATAAATGTAATACCTAAAATTTTTACTAGGCATGGGTTAATCTAGTATATATTAAATTAATTAATGAAAATTTACTCAGAAAAAATATTTTATATATCTAAAGTTGAGGGCAATAAAAGTTCAATAGGAATATATTCACTTAAATTACTCTTACTTAAATTTAGATTTAGAGCTCTAAAGATTGAGTTACCTGCCTGGGCTCGAAAACTCGCCTGAAACATTGGAGGGTTTGATTAAGTAGACAAAACTCAAAAAATGAAAAAAAATATAAGCCAATTTTTTAATCAGATCGAGTTTTGGACATTTTTTTTGAAGCCCGATCAAATTATATATATGTGTATTATTAATATATATTTTATATTTTACAGTTGTGAGTTTTAAATATAAAAAAAATTACTTCAATAATCAAAGTTAGATCTTAATTAAATTTTTTTAATACGATTTTAGAATTTTCTTTATTTATTCATGTGAGGTTATAACATCTTGGCTATAAAAAGATTTTATTCCACATATGTATTTTATCTACTTAAAAAGTTAGTTCTTATCAAAATAATTAGATAATCTTCATATTTCAATCCTATTTCGTTTATTATTGAACAAATACAATTGGTTCGAGTTAGACTCGAATTATCATATTTTATATAGTATTATTCTTAAATAAAATGTTAAGCTTATATTTCAGATCGGATCGAATTTGAAGAGAGAGAAATGGCCATAAATCTCTTATGTTTGAACTAAACTTAAACTATACTTTTTACCAGGTAATTTACCAATATATATCGAAAAAAAATTTACGGAAATGGGCCGAATTTTGCATTATTTACGGAAAAGGGCCATTTCCCCCCAAAACGCGTCTACGTCAGCGCGTTTTGGGGGGATGCAGTAGGAAAGCGCGCCCTTGGGGGAGCGCTTTGTGCCACATCGGCACAAAATGCGCCGACGAGGACGCGCTTTGTCGATGTGGCACAAAAGCGCTTCCCAAGGGCGCTTTTGCTCTCCTTCCCGATCGCCTTTTAATTTGTTTTTAGTGTTAGGGTATGAGGTTTTAGGGTTTTAGGGCTAGGGTTTAGGATTTTTAGTGGTCGTTGTGTTTAGGGTTTTTAGGGAAAATTAATGGACTAGTTTATAGGGTTAATTAGGGTTTAGTAAAAATATGTTTAGGGTTTAGGGGAAATATATTAGCAAAATAAAAATTATTTGAATTTTCTTGACAGTTTGTATCGGCCAAATAATTTTGAGAAAGCGACGTGAATAAATAGTACCAAAAGCGCTTCAAGCAGGATGCTGCTTCATCAAGAAGAGTATCGAAAAGAGCTCCCACGTGGGCGCTTTTTGCTACTGATGAGTATCGATAAAATAATTTTGAGAAGGCGTTTACGAACAAATAGTGCCAAAAACGCTTCAAGCGAGGATGCATCGGCAAAAGAGTAATCAAAAAAGAGCTCCTACGTGGACGCTCTTTTGCTACTGATAGTTTCCGTAAAATAATTTTGAGAAGACGTTTACGAACAAATAGTGCCAAAAACGCTTCAAGCGGGATGCCTTTGTCGGCAAAATCTTGAAAAGAGCTCCCACGTGGACGCTCTTTTGCTACTGAAGAGTCTCTGGCAATCCTTAGACTATAAATCGGCCAAATTTCATTCTCAAAGTTGCATAAAATAAATTGAGGCAAAAGAAAAATAGAAAGCGAAAATGAGTGAACGTATTAATGCTTTGTTATTTACTACGATGGTGAGGTTTGTGACAGAAAATGGTGTTGTTTTTTATCGGAGAACACAGCGCGACTGGGTTTTAATCGGAACATAGATTTGCTAGAACTTCGCAAAAGAATTAGGCGTAAAATCTTCGGAACAACACCAATGAAAGTTCAGTCTATTAAGTATAGATTTTACGCTTCGGTTGATCCGGTGAGATATGACTCATTCGACATCAAAGGTCCTCGAAGCTTTGAGGTAATGGTGGAGACTCATCTTGCTAGTGGATCACCCTATCTTGAGGTATATGTACAATTTTCATCGCCAAGTGATCTTCCTTCGACCTCAACATGTACTGCTGTTCGAGGGGAATACACGACCCTAAGCCGACACTCTGTTAGTGGGAGGCAGACTACTGAAGTACCCGTGTTTAGTGGTAGTATGGAAAACATAACTCCTTCACGACACTCGGTTGGTGGATGGGACATGCATATTCTTCCTTCGACGTCCGATGATAGAAATACGTATTGAAGAACGCCATCAACTTCTAGTGGTTGGCAATCCACATATGATTGGGAACGTTACGAAAGATGTTTAAGGAGGGATAATGTACTCCCCACGACATCCACCGGCGAGGGGCCCTCGTTCGTTGCAGATTATAGTGGGTCGGATGATGAGTCCGATGTGGATCCACCTCGAGAGCCCGGGCCCGATGGCGCAGAAGTTGCATTATTTTCTGAACCGAAGCCTGTTCCAATCGTACCTGAAGATGTTGAGGGTGGTTCAGATAAAGAAGAAGAAGATCCGCTATTCAGGGCGTACTCCCCTCCAGCCCACATGCATAATGTCGATCTATCTCAAGACGATGCATTGGAGTTTCCTGAACTACCACACCGGACGCGTGACCGTACAAGTTCGTCGTTGGATTCGGGCGAATTAGAAGTTGGTAAAGAGTTTTCCAACAAGGATACTTTTCTTGGTGCATTGAAACAATACAGCATCAAGAACGGGGTTAACTACAACGTGGTTAAATCCAAGCTCGATAAGTACGAGGCGAAGTGCAAGTGCAAGGCGGTACATGTTCATGGAAAATCATGGCCTCGTTGAGGAAAAGGACAAAGCTTGTGGGAGATCAAAAGTACAAAGGTCCACATACATGTCTTGCGAGTCTGAGTATCACTATGTGTTCAAAGTTTTTGAATAATACTAATATTACGTAATGTTGCATTATTTAACGTACTTCGTTGTGGTGTTTCACAAGATCATTCGAAGATGGATTCAGAGATGTTGGCTGACTTAATAATAACGATGGTGAAGGCCGATCCCAAGACTACAGTGCCGGCCTTAATTGGCAATATCCGTAGCCAATTGAGGTATACGCCCTCTTACCGGAAGACTTGGATAGCCAAGCAGAAGGCGTTGGAAAAGTTGCATAGTCGGTGGGACGCTTCATATAATGAAGTGTGGCAGTGGTGTCAGTCTTTGGAGAGATATGTCCCGAGCAAGATATCGGACCTCGAAAACGGAACCGCGCATTATAACGATCGATTGCTCCGAGGATGCGCAGTGTTCAAGCGTCTTTTCTGGACATTTAAGCAATGTCGAGACGTATTTATATACTGCAAGCCATTGGTACAAATTGACGGTACCTTTATGTATGGCAGATATACGCATCGACTATTGCTAGCTGTGGCGCAGGACGACAGTGGGAGAATCCTTCCAATTGCGTTTGCAATAACACCGGGGGAGTCAGCTGATGACTGTGATTTCTTCCTATCTAAGTTAAGGAAGCATGTCTGCCCCCAACCTGATATATGCGTTATATCAGATCGGGGCCCTGGAATACTAGCCGCAATAGATCGATAGGGAAGCATGTGGCATCGCACACACCATCGATATTGTCTAAGGCATGTTGCGTCCAACTACCATGGGCAACATCGATCTACAAGTCAAAAACGACAAGTGACCAACATGGGTATGTAATATCTATTAATATAATTTCGTTTGTAATATTCAATTTATTCTTAATTGAAGGGTGGTATGTAATATTCACTATCAACTTATATTGGCAGGGTACGAGATCAATAATGACCGTTTTCACGAGATGTTGGCGAATTTGCGCTCAGTTAACGAAGAAGGCGCAAACTACCTATGCAATATTCCTTTTGAACAGTGGACACAAGCATACGACGGCGGCCTACGATATGGTCATATGACCTCAAACCTGGCCGAATGCATAAATTTTGTTCTCAAAGGAACGCGCCATTTGCCGATAACATCGGTTGTGCGAGAGACATATTTTCGTTTAGCGGCACTATTTTCGAAGCGAGTAGCGAATTATAAAGGCCAAATGCAAGGAGGCCATGTATGGTGCGCGAAGGTTTTGCGAGAAATTAACAATGGGAAGGCACGGGCTAACACCATGCACACAGTGTGTCACGATCGCGACAACCTATGGTTTCGTGTGACGGAGTTTGACAGACCGAACCAAGGTATTGTTGGCGGTCAATATCGTGTACACTTGAGAAATAGGACCTGCGACTGTGGGGTATTTGATGCACTTCGTTACCCATGCGCTCATGTACTTGCGGCTTGTCAGAATCTCCGTCTTGATCCCATGAGCTATGTCGACGAAGTGTATAAAATAGAAAACATTTACAACGTGTGGAGACACATATTCCCACCAGTCCCAGATGAACGTAAGTGGTCGTCGTATCGCTTGCACCGTATAAGCCGCATTGCGGATAGACAACCGAGGCGCAAACCAAAAAGGTCGACCTTGCTCGACTAGAATACGCAACAATATGGATATCCGAGAAACGGCCAACCAACGTAGGTTGTGCGGATGGTATAGGAACCCAGGCCATAAATCTCGCTCGTGTCCAAATCGGAATAGTTGACTGTCTTCTTAGCTTTTTTGTCTCTTGGTGGCTATGTAAATTCTATTTATTTCTTGATGAAAACGCTGAATTTTTGTAGAAGGACTAATTTGCAAAAAAATAAAAATTAAATTACAAAAAAGTTAAAATCTTGGACTTTTATTTTTATTAAAGATATTAAAATTAAATTACAATAAAAAATTAAAAAAACTTTTATTTTATTAAAGATATTAAAACTAAATAAAAAAAATAAAAAATAACTTTTATTTAATTAAAGATATTAAAATTAAATTACAATAAAAAAATAAACAACTTCTATTTTATTAAAGATATTAAAATTAAATTACAAAAAAAAACAACTTTTATTTTATTAAAGATATTAAAATTAAATTACAAAAAAAATAAACAACTTTTATTTTATTAAAGATATTAAAATTAAATTACAATAAAAAAATAAACAACTTTTATTTTATTAAAGATATTAAAATTAAATTACAATCAAAAAGCAACTTTTATTTAATTAAAGATATTAAAATTAAATTAAAATAAAAAAATAAACAACTTCTATTTTATTAAAGATATTAAAATTAAACTACAAACAAAAATAAAAAATAACTTTTATTTTATTAAAAAAATAAAAAAATAATATTACAATTAAAAAATAAAAAAAGCGGTGGAATCAATGTTGGTGCCGGTCGGAATCAGTGCCACATGGGGTGGTGGCGGTGATTCTGTATTTGGATTCCTCCTTCTTCTAGCTTCCGGCGAGGGTCATGGAACCTCAGGCGGGGATTCTGGTTCCTCCGGCAGTGGGTCTGGTTGTGGGTGTTGGGAGGATGACCCACCTTGATAAAATAACGACTGCAGAGGTGTTTGCATAAACCATGGCGGGGGTGTCTGAATCCCATACGGCGAATGAGACTGGTAAAAAGAAGAGCTCCTCGACGGTGCCTCGTGTGATCCCTCATGCGACGACGGCCTCAAGATCGGCTAGCCAGTCGGAGTAGTCGAGAACGGACTTGAATCGGGCCATGCATACCAACCTGCAGTGGGACTGGGAAAAGGAAACATATATGGGTTAGGATACATATAAGGGCTAGGGTACGCACCTGGCATAAAGGCCAAAGGTTGTGATGTCGATGTCGTCGGCTGAAGTGTTGGTCCCGGTGACTGTGTGGGCGCTGTTGATGGGCCCGGTGACTGTGTCGACGCTATTGATGGTCCGATCTCATCACCCTTATCCTTGGATTTAAAGGCCCCGTCGTTCCCTTTGTTCACGTTGTTCTTTGTCTCCTCTCCTCTTCCGACAACAAATCGACTTGCCATGGATCCTAAACCATGACATGTATTCGCACGCACGCTAACTCAGAGCGATGATCGGTTCTCGAATAGGTATATAATCATACCAGTTCTCCCACATATGTATATATATACGACCAAAATCTTGGCCAATCCGTAGTGCAAGCGCCGTAAGTCGACTTTGTGCTCATCATCGAGCACCTCGGTGGCACGGGAATCGGTTCTTTGGAATCCAAATTGTCGCAGAACCCGATCCATGCGTGCATCTCCACGGTGGCATAGTTGATCAATGGGACCTTCACATGCCAAATGTTCGGATTTTGCAAGAAATCCTCCGGAATTACTGCCCGAATTGCCGGATCCTCGTATGGTGTCCATTGAAACTATATTAACATGACCAAAATATTAGTTATATACATAATACTAAATACTAAATACGAAATTCGAAATGACAATTTTATTACGAAAATATATTTTATTTAATACTTACTTGTGATTCCGACCGTTGCTCTAATAGAAGCCGTATATCTTCAAGCTCAGTAGGTATTCCAACATAACTCGAATGGTTCCACCTAATTAAATAAATTTTTAGCATACAATTATACTTTAAATCTACGTAATAATTGTAAAATATAATATTAAATTTACCTCGTTATGAGTGGGAATGTATATGGGTGGTCGACTCGAGGACGTAAAAATGGAAATCGAAACCGTGCCCATGACTGCAGTAGTGATAGACAACCTCCGATTTTTGCTTTACTCGGCCGCGTCGCCCGCACATCTCCGATACAATTTTGATAGCACGATGGACTTCAACTCATTTCACCCATTTTGCTCTAAAATCAACGAGTTTCAAAGACCATCTCAGTGTACGAGGTTTGAGAGCAGTCCGCATCGGGTAGCCTCCAATCATCTCAAGAATGTATGCCCGAGCATACCGTATTCTTTCTATTTCGGTCAAACCATTATTCGGCTCGGGATTTGTCACACGAATCACGGCCCATCTCGATCCGACCTCCATGAATGTTATCCGGAATGGCACCCGTAAGCTCGTGAGCATACGGCGGTCCAATCGCTAGAAGTTGCGGACCCGGTGACTACGGACCCATCCACCGGCAATCCTAATTGCAATCGCACGTCTTCCGAGTGATAGTACACTCTCCGCATGGAAGATGAAAAGTGCGATGATCGGTCTCCACCTCTCTATCAACGCACCGATTAACTTCGGCTCCAACTTGCACCCCCGGCCTATCGTGGCCACATGCCAAAACCCCGCTTCCCGCAGATAATTCTTGATAAGCGGCGATGGCGGACCAGGTATATTGCGAATATAGCATTGCAACACCCGATCTCTACAGATCGTTTAAAAATTATAAAATAAAAATTAATTAAAATTGCATAAACCTAAAAAATATTAAATAGTATTGAAAAATTAAAATTAAAACTTACCATTTGCATTTGATCGACGGAGATGTGTTTATCGTCGAGACGAATTAATTCCTACCATTGGAAATACGATCGAATATTTTAAAATTTATCAAAAATATATTTCAAAAAATTTTAAAAAGGGTTTTTGGTAAATATTAAAGGATTATTGTGAAATTTTAGAGGAAGTTTCAAGGAATTTAAGAGAAATTTGAGAAGAATTTGAGAGAAAAAATGAATAAGGACTTTGTTGTGAAAAAATAAAAGGGTGGGGGTTTTATAGGTTTTTTTTTTTTTGTGTTGAGGCCTAACGGCCAAAAATTTGACTGTTGTGAAGAGAAAGCGCGCCTTGGGGGAGCGCTTTGTGCCACATCATCACAAATGGCGTCCTCGTCGGCAGCGTTTTGTCTTTGATGTGGCACAAAACGCCTCCCAGCGCGCGCTTCCTCTTGCAGATCTCTCAAAACGCATGTTGACGTCGGTAGCGTTTTGGAAATGGCGCTTTTCCGTAAATAATGCAAAATTCGGCCCATTTCCGTAAATTTTTTTTGGTATATATTGGTAAATTACCCCTTTTTACCATTCATATATTAATAAAATATTAAAAATATTTATAAATATAAATTAAAATATTTTTATTATTTAAATTGAAATAGATGTAAACCGGACAGTGGAGTCACCCGGTTCATTACAGGTCTACTCATACTTCCGGTTCTATAGTATCAATGGTCAGAGTGTCCTTCTGGTTTGCCGGTTCTTTAATTGCGACACGAAGGCTGAGTAATCCACCTTCATTGTCTCCCTCGACCTATCGGCTTTAAAACGGTGCCGACGAGATGCGGGCTTCTCTTTCTCAATTGGGCAATATCTTGCCCATTCCCAAGCTCTTCCGGTACTACAAACTTCACCGTTTGAATTTCCTTGTTTTTAGGGTTTTCCAAATTCCAAAATCTCGAAAAAGATTGATTTTTTTTCTCGAATTTTCTTTTTTCAGGCAATTGGAGCAAGAAATGGAAACTGTTATCAAGGTGTTACAACCTGGACCCTTGGGAATCATCGAGCATAAATTCTCCGCTGAAGAAATCCGCGAAGCAAACGCCACGGTTCGTAAAGCCGTCGAGAATTGGCGGAGGAATGCAATTATAGAGCACAGAAATGGCATTTTGAAAAATTACATTCACAGGTGAACAATTATCATGCCGCTGTGTTCATTTTCAGTTGATGATTGAGGAAGGAATTTTGTAGAGATACGTTAAAAAGTAAAACCTTTTTGGTTAGTGTTTATTTCGGTATGTAGACTTTGCTATCAGTTATGAATAAAGTTATTAAATTTTCCTTTCAGTGTTTTTATTCCTGTATATTGGTCTGCCCTTTCAAATATAGGAGAAAATCCTCTAATACACTGCAAGTTAAGATCTTTGAAACAGAATAAACAAAAACCAATGTGACCCCTTGTTTAGTTTTTAACTAGTTAATAAAAATTATCAGTATTTGTGGCAAGATGAATTTCGTTCGGAGTGGTTATCTCGGCAGACGTTTGATGTTCATTTACCTGTTTCATTTTACTGGTTCATGTGTTTCTTAACCGGACTCAGGGTGAATGATTGTATTAATGACCAAAAACTGGTTTCTAATCCTTGGGAAGAAATGGAATAATGCTAATATCATTATGCAGTTATCTGCTTTGAATTTAATCTCAGCAGGTATCTTTTGTCTGTATCTTAATGCTTCTTAGAATTCTTGGCCTAAAAACTTTGGGATGCTTCCAATGCCATATTTTGACATATATCTGCAAAGAGTCCGTGGACAATTCTCTGTTGCGAGTTGTTGTTTCAGATAATTAATCAAGTATTGCTATCAGGTTGATTACTCGAATCCATGTTTATGCCATTAAATGTTGCATGTAATTCAAAGCATAGGCCAGGGGTGTTACATGAGGAATCTTGCTTTCCCAAGAAAGTCTACTAGGTAAGGAGTCTCTTCAGTCTCTGAAGTATCTAAAATTATCAATAGGTATCCATTTTCATCATGCCAAAATGGAAAAAGAAAAGAAAAGAAGAGAGTCACGGTCTTTATATTGTTTTGCAACTCGGCATCAAAGCCTAGTTGAGAAAGTACATGTGTTCCATGTTCATATTACTCGCTGAAGATCCACACGGAGGACCATATAACCTGATGGAGACTTCCAATGAGATCTTGCCCTATGAATACAACTGCTGTTGTGCCTTATTGATTTGCTTAGTATTCAGAATCTGGTTCAGCTGGTTTGCAGAACAGTATGCCGCCAAGTCAAATTTGAGTCTCTCTATGATATGGCATGTGCAATAACTGCTGCTGCTGAAGATCTCCTTGGGTACACAAAAGAGATAAATTTGGAAACATGTGCTATGAAGTTTGTGAAGGCTAGTGATTGAAAACCAATATGAAGCAGTTCATTAAACTGGGATTAACTTGTTTTTTGTTGATTGAAACTCTAGATGATCTCACCATAATGCAGAAGACAGACATTGTTAACACAAGTCTCAATATTATTTTTCCATTGAAAGGTCATCAATGCCTACAAATGAAGAACTCATTCGATACTCCACTGTTCTTCCATTAAAAGATCGACCTTGTTAATTCAAGTAATTAATCTCACTGATTTTCAGTTCATGGTGCTATTGCATTGCCTGCTCACCCTTAAGCTTATTGTCCTGTTTCTACTCCTATATTTTTATGTGCCAAGTGTTCCCAGGACATAATGAAACTACACTGTCAAGGTTACTAAATGCAGCAAATAATAGCATATATATATACACCTTTATTTATCATAGACATGGGATGTTACATTAGCAAGTTAAAATACAAGTTCCACTTAATTAAAGATTAGTACAAGGAAAATACTATGACCCTGCTCAGCCCCAAAAATGGTGTACAAGGATGGTGATAGTAGGGAAACACATAACAAAGCCATTTATAACTTTATTTTTGTTTAGTAGCTTGCATGGTGCTGAATTTTGAGTTAATGAAACTTTACTTTTATCTTTCAAATCCATATTGCTCCAGCCCTTATGAGCAGTGGGACAAGCTCGTTCCTGAGTTGAAGGGACATGACTTGGTTAGGACCTCCAACCAGCTGTTGCCCTATGAAAACAGCAGGTACACTGGGATTGCACCCCATCTGCTGCAGTGCCCTTTCAACTTGTTGCCCATTCGGAATTTCATCAAGCTCGTAAACCGTCAGGTTTGCCCCAAACCCACTGATGAGAGTCTTGATGGTATGGCTCATGCAACAAGTTGTCCTGCTAAAGATGACCACTGGCCTGTCAGCAACCATCCTTGTAACCACATCCATTGTTATGCAGCAGAGAAAGAGTTTCTTGGGAAATGTTTAAACTGCTTAGACTTGATGAGGAACTAACCACAATGGAGACCTTATTTATACTGTCCATCAACAGTAGATATGCTGAGAAAGAATAAAATAATCCAAAAGATCTTCCTTCATATATTTGCCCCCTTGATGATTAAATTGATAAGGACATCCATAACATACTCAAAGTGAACCCATGCATGGGCCATGAGATATTTCTCCTTCGACACCTCTCAAAATATGGAAGAACAATTGGTCGCTTCTCAAGATTTTATATTTGAGATAAACTTTGATACGTTAATAATTTGCATTATATAGATTGACACATTCGTGTATTCGTGTTGTAATTATTTTTTTCTCGTATTATGTTAACAAAGTCTATCTGGTATGACTAATTTTCTGCTTTCTATCATCTTTGCAGCATCTCTGCTGAAGTGGAGAAAGAAGGTGGGTTTATCGAATTTTCCCCTCAAATTCCAATGATTAGCATAAGTTCCTAGAAAAGCAAAGGAAAAAAAGAAGAGAAAAATGGAACCTTGATCTTTAATAGCATTGAAGGACTAAAAAGAAAAAAACAAACGTAATGACCGTACAAAGAAGCAAGAAGAAGATGCCTTGATGACCCACTACATTATCTAGTACTTCCTCTTTACATTAATTGCGTTCTTTACTTGCAAAAGAATGTGATGAAGCTGAGATATTCCTCCACATGTGGAACCCTATTGTTAGTGCACTCAACTATTGGAAAATGCCTTGAATTAATAGTAATCACCATGATTACATTGGATAGCATATTAAGGTAATGGTAGATTTGCGGTTTTTAATGAAGTTTTTTTATTACTGTGGGAAGCAAATTTAGAACTTTCTTAAAAAGTGTTAACCATTGTGTTTGACACCTCCACAATGTTTATCACATGAATTAATAATGAATTACTATTGACTCTGTTACCATTATAACAATAAAAAAGATTTCGATTTGAACAAACTTAAGCATATATTATATCATGACTTGTTTAAAGGTTCGGGAGAGTCATAGACGGTAATAAGAACTGTATATAATAATAAAAATAAAAAAATAACAATAATAATGGGTTACTACTTTTGTTAAGTCCTTTGACTTCCCTTTAAAAAATTTACACATTTTTGTCATCATTTATTTAGGAACTGGCAAAATTCAAGTCACTCCACAAATTTTGCATTGATTCATTTCAAACGAGGTGGGACAATTATAATAAATGCTTATTTCGCTCTATCTCGTTCTAATTTGTAAATCACTATTTTACCTTTGTATGTTATATATATACTAAAATAATAGAAATATGAATATATGATTTATATTTGATATGCTAAAAATGATATATAACTTGAATGAAAAAATTATGTATAATTTAAATTGAAAATTAAGTAATAAATATAGTAAGGTGCTTCATGGAAACGTAAGGCAATCCTTGCCTCAACACCCCTCCATTGCCATCCCTACATCCATCTATCTCAAGTGAGCTAGCTTATATTATCATAATCTCTGCACAGTTTTTTGGTATTAATCTATCAAGTCAGAATATGTGGCCATGTTAGAACAACATTCAATCCACCAATTTGAATCTGCTTTTCTTCTTTGTCTGTTGATAGCATCAACAAATTTACTTTGTTTTACAACATTAAAGGGTCATCGATGCCTACAAATGAAGAGCTTATTTGATACTTGATTATTTTTTTCCATTAAAAGATCAACCTAGTTAAAACAAGTAATTAACCTCACTAATTGATTTTCAGCTCATGCTGCATTGAATGCCAAGTCAAGGTTCAAGCCACTAATAGCAGATATACCTTTATTTAGAATAGACAAGGGATATTACATAAGCAAGTTAAATTACAAGTTCTACCTAGTTAAAATTTAGTAAAAGGAAAAAGCTATGACCCTGCTCAGCCCCAAAAATGGTGTACAACTATGCTCTACAAATATATGTGGACACAGACAACAAAACCATTTCTCACTTTATTTTTGCTTAATAGCATGCATGGTACTGAACTTTTAAGTTAATGAAAGTCTACTTTATGTTTCAAATCCATATAGCACCAGCCCTTTTGAGCAATGGGACAAGCTGGTTCCTGAGTTGGAGGGACATGACTTGGTTAGCACCTCCAACCAGCCGCTGCCCTATGAAAACAGCTGGTACACTGGGATTGCACCCCATCTGCTGCAGTTCCCTTTCAACTTGTTGCCCATTCTGAATTTCATCGAGCTCGTAAACCGTGAAGTTCGCCCCGTACCCATTGATGAGAGTCTTGATGGTATGGCTCATGCAACAGGTAGTCCTGCTAAAAATGACAACTGGTCTGTCAGCAACCATACTTGTGACCACATCCATTGTTATATATGCAGCAGAGAAAAGAGTTCCTGGTAATGTGAGAGCTAAATGAAGCTTATTGGGAATATGTTTAAACTGCTTAAACCTTGATGAGGAACTAGCCACCCCTGGAGACCATATTTATAATGTCCATGAACAGTAGATGCTGAGAATTGGAATAAAATAATCCAAAAGATCTTGATGATTAAACTGAAAAGGACATCCATATCTCCTAGTCCTTGCATTCAGTACTAACAAGTTGCACAGCAGTTACAGTATGATAAATATACAACATATATATATATATATATTTAAAACGGCTACACTATCCTTAACATTTAGAGAAGAGGGAGGGCAAAGTGTTCCATGCATGAGCCATGAGATATTATTTCTCCTTTTGAGTACATCAACTTGGTTGCTTATCAAGATTTTTTTCGAGACATTCTATATATCTTTATATAAATTTTGATACATTTGTGTTCTAATTATCTTTCACATGTAAATGTAAACCGGAAAAAGAAGGTGGGTCTATCCAATATATAGCACTTTTGTTATCGTTTTTAGGTTCCTTTCATATCCCAATGATTTGCATAAGTTCCAGTTCAGGAAAACCGAAAGGTAACAGTGAAAGCGAAGGTATTGAACGTACAAAGAAGCATGAAGAAGATGCCTTGAGGACCCACAACGTTATCTAGTACTTGCACGTGGAAAAGAATGTAACGAAGCTGAGATATTCCACCACATTTGAACCGCCATTGTTAGTGCACTCAACTGTTGAGAAATGCCTTGCATTAGTATTAATCGCCCTATGATTTAGGTTGAAATATGCACCCAATGGTTGGTTATTTAGTATAGCATATTACATCAACACCGACTTAGTCTAAAGCATAGTTTTTCATGCGATCTCATATGCTGCTAATAGTAAACATTAAATTATCAACAGAAAAAGGGAGTTGGCTAATCGCCAGATTAGGATTCTTAACATATCTTTGCCCCTTATCTTCAATTTGACTAAAGCTGATGAGAAAACTTGTCAGAAAAAATCAAAAAGAAATGAGAAGAGCTAGTCCATTCATTAATTCTGTGTTCAGATTTATTAAAAAAATCACGTTGACGACAAATTTTAAAGCTACTTCACGAGATTAAACACTCTAGTATGATAACTTCTCTTGTTTTGCTCTTTCTAGTTCAATTTAGTGGATTGCATGTGAAGCTAATGATCCATTAGCAGGTTTTATATAAAGTTTTAAACTGTGGGGGATGCAGTCATTGTGTTGATAACACTCTACAATGGGGGTATTTGGTCCTTTGAATTCCCATTCAAGAATGTGGGTTCGACTTGGAGCTAGCTAATATTAGCATCATCTCTGCATATATATATATATATATATATATTGGTGTTAATTTAATAAGTACTCAGAATATATTCTCATCATGTTACTGGATCCATATCATGATCTATCGCTTTATCCATCAACTATATCAATCCCACCAAAGTGAATCACAGTTATGGTGCATCTGCTTTTCTTCTTTGTCTCTTGATAACAGCATCAACAAAACTATGACTTTTGTTTTTCTGAGTGTAAAACGCGTTGTACGTATCTATATATACTACCTTTGAGTACGTACCAGATATCACCACGTAATATTATCACCAGCCAGCCAGGCATAAATATATATATATATATATCTGCCCCGTTACCCTGGCTCATGATAAAGCCAAAGGCCAGGGTCACTTTAACCCATTTCACTTAGATTTTTTTCTTTAAAAAGAAACCCCTGGATTCACTGTAATATTTTTAATGGACATATTCAGTTAACAGATAAATGTGTGCATTCATATCAATTTACTTCAGCACCTGCATGAATTGATCTATATGCTACTAATAATATTTATCAAGGAATATAAAAATGTGAAAGATATAGACTTTTTCATTTTTTGTTTTCTGATATCTTTTTTGCAGAACCATTCATTTTAAGCACACTAGAAAAAATTTCCATCACACATATATATGCATGTATTTATATATAAAAGATATATTCTTTGATTTGAATGAAAGAGATAATAGAGAGTGATAACGAAGACAACAAGTACATATGGATATGGTGAAGAAACCGACAGTTCGAGAATGTCAACTTTGGTGGATTCATCTGAAGTAGTACTTGATTGAACCACTAAAACAAAGCAGTAAGAGAAAGAAGAATACGAAGGCGGCTCCTGGCATCACAGCAACATGGATTTTTTATTAACGTTCTTTGAATCAATACTGCATGTTAGGAAGATTTGTTTATGAAGATTTCCCATATCAAGGTACACAAAAAAAACATGATTTTACTGTTGTTGATGAAAATCTAAAGTGTTATTCTGCAAATATTGATAATCGTCTTGAACTGGAAGCTGAATATCTTTTACAGTGTCACAAAAATTCCCAATGACAGCAACAGCTGCATGGGGGTGATGGCATCTATATTTATACATATATATGTATGTATCTTTCATGTTTGATGGATCAGTTGTAGTTTTCTTCTTTAGGTTGAACCACTTGCCTCACTATTCCATGTTTCTTATCTTCATGCCTCGACGTGAAAGTTGATGGTGACTCCATGGAGATCAACTGGTATCACTTTCTAGACCCATTGGATTGGTTAATTTAATTAAAATAAAGATAAGTATATGAATTTGATCCCATTTTTATCCCGTACTATTTAAAAATCAGCTCGACTATAGCTTAAAAAAGATTAAAATAAGGAGTTATCTCCGCGTTTTTTGATTAAATGTGATTGGATACCTATAAAATCAGTTTTAAAAAATAAAAATTTTGAAAATTCTTTTAAAAGATAATTTTGGGTTTATGTTGATTATGTACGAGAACAATTTTAACATTCTCGTGATGCTCAAAACCGATACATTATTAATTAGGTGTTACCAAAAAAATTAAAATTTAATTATGATCTCCTTGTTTATAAATAAATAAATTTATTAAAGGAATTAATCGATGTGATTAGAGTCAAACTTAAAAATCATTATTTTGTACTATTCAAGTGAATCACTGAGATATGATAAGGATATTTTTTCGTTAATGATGATCAACAAAACCTCTCTCCTATTTTATGGCTAAAGGCTTTACTTTTCATCATAATTTAAAAATATTCCTTTATTTACTTATTTTAAAATGTTTCCTTTTTCTGCTTCTTTTGCTTTTTTGGATTGGGCTTCCTTGTTTACTGGGTTGCCTTGATGGGTCAGACTTATTTTTTTTGATTTGTTTCTCTTATTAATCCAGCCCGGTTGTTTATAAAAAAAAATAATTTAAAAGCAATTTTTTTTTTTTTTGTATTTTCAAATATGAGTAATGTCAATCCAACCCAAATGCAATATTGAATAGTAAATACACATTTTAAAAACTATATCAAAATCGGCAAAATAAGGTCTATAGGTGCTTTCCAGCTAACGGTCAGATCCCAACAAAATAAACTCTAATAACGGTAACTTTTTTTTACCCTATAAATACCCCTTAATTTTTTTTTTAATTCACATCATTCTCTCAAACCCTCTCAAGTCTCTCATTTTTAATAATTTTTGATATTTTAATTTAAAAAAATATTTTTTAAATTATCTCGTTTTTATTCTTTTAAATTGATTTCTCACGAATGGCTGCCTCCCTAATCTGCTTCGGCGACAAACATATTTTCGCCGCCCAATTAGTAGTGGTAAGACCGGAGTTTAAATTTTTTTAATTTCAATAATTTTAAATTTATTTTTATTATAATTATATTTTTTTGTGTGTAAATAGACGGATGATCGTGTTCTGGAAGGCTTCATCCATAATATGGGAAAGCCTGCGATTCCTAAAATTCATGGCCACTTGCAAGCGGCTGGATTCTTACATGCGTCTCGCATGTCCGGGGGCTACAAACTCAATTTGTAACTAATCAGCGCATTGCTGGAAATATGGAGGCCCGAAACACACACTTTCCACCTTCCATGCAACGAGTGTACAATCACACTCGAATACGTAGCACTACAACTCGATCTGCCAGTGGATGGGCCAGTCATCACGGGATCTGGGATCGTTTCGGACAAAGTGACCATCTATCGATCACTATTGGGGAAGGTCCCAGAAAAGTTCGAAGGTGGTCAGATATTGATGAACTGGTTGAAGGATAATTTTGACGAGCTCCCTAAAGACATTAAAGATTGAACAGAAGAGATGATACAAAAATACGCCCGAGCATACATCATAAGGTTAATCGGGGGCATTTTAATGTCCGAAAAATCTCAAAATTTGGTGCACATAAGGTGGCTACTACATCTAGTGGACTTCAATGACTGCAGGAAACTAAGTTGGGGATCTGTTGTATTGTCCACGTTATACCGGGAGATGTGTCGGGCCACGTAACCAAGGTCGGCGTCAACCGGTGGTTGTCTGCTTTTGTTGCAGTCGTGGGCTTGGTGGTGACTATCGTTTCTACGTCTCAATGTGATCGACCCATATATGTTCCCATTGGTGACGAGGTAAACATCATTTATTAACAAATACGTAATTTGTACAATAATTTTTATTATTATATGTTTTGACTAACATATCACTTGTACATGTGGAACCATGGGCCGAGCTACGTGGGACTGCTCGAGGTTCTAGAAGATATTAGGTTGTTGTTAGATCAACGGTCGGAAGCTAAGGTTAGTTACCTATTCTTTCAAACCTATATTAATTACGTAATGATTCGTAAAAAAAACATAATAATGATATTTACAATTTTGCTTATCAGTTTGAATGGATGTCGTACACCGACACTGATGTCATATCCTGTATCTCACCGGAAGTGTTGGGAAATCGATAGATGTGAGACGCGAAGGTGCCGTTAATAGTGTATGCGATGATGGAAATGTACGAAACATACCGAGTGTTGAGGCAGTTCGGGTCGAGGCAACGAATTTTGCCGCCACCGCAAGACCTGAAGGAACTGCACAAGGTGGACATGCGGGGGAATGACAACATCGACTGGTTGAAAGCAATGTTATTGACTCTAGGGCCCCAACATTTTACTGTACAGAGAACAAGTAGGCTTCGTATGCCCTGAGTTTCTACAATACCCGCATAATTTCTATTGATCATGCCTCTCCCGAATATCGATATTGTTCCTTATCTGGGAGAAATTGGGGCGACCTTTTAAGACGCGACGTAGGTCTTTATTTGGCATCAGTTCGAACGGCGCGCTAGACACAGGCGGCCTTATACTCTCATTGGGACGGGTGGGAATTCAGGACTCCAAACACTTCGAATGCATTATAGTCGGTAGACGTCGTTGATGTAAGGTGCGTACTCAATCTGTATATTCCCACATGTAACAATTGCATATGCATATGCGAATCGAAGTGCTTGGAAGCTCCCACAATCGCAGGTCTCTTCTGTTAGGTTTACACAATAGGATGCACCTGACATTTCCTGGTCGAGCCTAACATGCTCGGTGACTCAAAAATCGAGGTTACGATGTGAGTGGCACACTACATACACCATGTTTGTTCTCGTTGTACTTCACTGAATCTCTTTCATCACGTCATCATAGAATGTAGCGTCGCCCGCTATTTGTCCAGCATACGCCAACTCTCTCTTAGGGAGTAAGGTAACTAATCGAAAGTATTTCTCTTTGACAAGTGATGTTATCGGTAAATGACGCGTCCTCTTTAGTAACGAATTGATGCAACCCACCAAGTTTAACGTCATGTGCCCGTATCGTAGACCCCCTGTCGTACGACTGCGTCTACTGTTTGAATGGTATATTCGAAACATACATCGCACCGTAGACATTAATAGTGCTTATGTTGTTCAACTTTTGATGGAAAACATGTTGGACAAGCTCGTAACCTGTCGATAAATAGATATTGTTTAGTGTAATGAAATAACCACGTAATTGAAAATTTGATTTGCAATGAATACATATTTAGAACTACAAACCCATGTTGGTAACTAGATCTCGCTCAGTCGTCGAAGGATTTTTTATAGTAGTTGGATTCCACATGTCGTATGCAATACGATGATGAGTACGATCCCAAAATGATCTATGACAATCAATCGCCGAGAGTATTTTGGTTCCCCTGTCTGATATGACACATATGCAGGGCTGCGGGCAAACGAGGCGGTGCAACTAATTCAAGAAGGAATCCCAGCCATCTGCCATTTCTTTAGGAGTTATTGCGAACGCTATAGGCAAAATTTTTCAATTACCATCTTGAGCAACGGTAAGCAACAGACGCTCTTGATACCTTCTGTACAGCCAGGTGCCGTCAATTTGGATCATAGGCTTACAGTGTTGAAATGCCTCTTTACATTGCTTGAAGGTCCAAAAGAACCGATGTAATACTCTTTTTCTAGGGACTATCTAATTGCCATAATACCCTGGACGTGTTTCAAGATCAGTTACGGAACCTGGTACGTACCGATCCAATACTTGACACCATTTCTATAAATAGTTATATGAACTCTCTCACCTGTGATGCAACTTTTCCATAGCCTTCTGTTTTGCAACCCATACTTTGTAGTACGTTGGAGTGTACTGGTACTGGCTACGTATGTTCGCAATCAGCACCAATATTTCAATTCGAGGATAGGTCTTCACCATCGGCAAAACAATGTCAACAATCATGTCTGACTCTAGCCCCGGATGGTCCTGATTTGCACCCGTCGTAACACATGTATGGGGATCAATATATTTCTTTATCTTTCATAGCCCGTTTTTTTCTGGTAAGACGCTATGATTTTCCACTTACACCTTCTGTCCTTCGTTGCACAATTTTCTTCAAACTTCTCGGAACGAGATTTTGTGACGTAGTAGTTCACATCATTCTTGATGTTGTACCGCTTCAGTGCGACAAGAAAAACATCTTTATTTGGGTATTCCATTCCAACTTCCAGTACCCGTACATCACGAACTGTGCTTGCATGTCCAAGTGTTCTGTGCAGAAGCCGAGAAAACTCTAAACCACTCTTGGCCAATATGTCGATGTTAGTCCTGCGGGGTGGAGGTTCATATGCCCTAAATCGTGGATCTGAGTCCAAAGCATTGTCTGATGCGTCATCGTCAGACTCACAAGGTTCCAGATCCCATTCGAAAAATAGTGCCACTTCTGAACCATTCAGGCCACGCCACCGGATTGGCTCAGGTTCTAAACCCTTCCCTTCGTTTGCGTCCACAGTCCCTTCTTCCTCACTTGCATCTCCTCCCTCATTCGCGCCTTCATTGTCACCTTCGAGCACAGTGTTGGATGTACCCTTACCGGCCCCCATCGAAAGGAGTATTTCAGCCGTTCTCCTGTAACCCATGTGCCCGCTAGAATAATCTTCGGGTTGATGATTGGTGTAAATCGACAATCCCCTGGTATAACTACTTCCACCCCATAACATCGACCCAGTGCCAAAATTGAAATCAAATGCATTGATTGAATGTCATGCCCGAGTGTCAAATTGTGCTGATATCCCTACTGGTACTGATCCCCAAAGTTTAGATCGATGCCGGAGACCGATGAGTGTCTGCCCATAGATGTTCCGGGGAACATCGTAGTAGCCGCTTTGAAAGAGGCCAGAAAACCCACTACACAACTATGTAGTAGGACTTTCTGCTTGAACTTTGGTACCCGTATTCACCGTACCTGAGGTCGAAGATGGGCCAGATCCATCAACTCGGCGAACTCGACATATAACTCAATAACAACATTTTCCCTTAAGATGTGAGATGATATGATCGTCTCGAGATGCGTCTTGCTAATCACATCGAATAGCTCATACTTATAGAGTCAACAGATGCAAGAAATCTGCATTGCAACCTCGTAATTCTTCCCCGACTCAATCTCCCGACTTTTCTCCTGATTCTGGTATGTAGCTCATGTAATAACTTGATTTTCAGTGGTGTCATAAACAGTGGTTCCGAGACCATAATTCTGACATATTATTATGTAAATATTAATTATTTTACGAAGTCATTAGTGTCATAGTAAATTTTGATTAAGAAATTGTATTGTTTAATTAGTTAATTAAAGAAAAAGGATTAATTTGTAATATGTGGAAAACTTGTTTATTATTGATTTATTTTAACAATAGCCTAAATAAGTAAAGTATGGGGGGGATTTATGTTGCAATTAGTCCATAATTAAGCAATATGGACGGTAAAGAGAGAAAAATATATATATTAAATTGGTGTTTTATAATGTTATAATTACATTAAATAAAGATGATGATAATAATAAAAGTATAGTAAAACAAAAGTGGAGTAGTTGTCAGCTTCTTTGTTTTTCTTAGGTTTTGGCCGAAACACCATTGTTCTAAGCTTGGGAGCTTTGGTTTTTCCCATTCTTGGATGCATGTAAGTGCATTTTAGTTTATTTTTCATGATTTGTATGTTTTTGAGTTAGCTGAAATGGTATTTATCTAGTATATGGATTAATTTATGAAATTGATGAATTTTAGGAAAAAAAAATGTTCATTAATGTTTATGGTGTTTTTTGATGTTTATGTTTTGGGTTGAAGTTAAATGATGATTTTTTAGCTATCCTGTAAAGTATGTTTGAGTTATTTTTAAGATTAGGGATTAAATAAATAAAATGTTGAAATTATTAGGTTTTCTTCGACATTTTAGCATGATTGGGGGCTGGTTTGGAGTAGTTAAAATTCGATTCTATTGGAAAAAGGGGTTAATTTTTTATCTTAGGGACCAAATTGAGTAAAATGTAAAAGTTTGAGGCTAATGTGTAAATATTGTAAATAAGATATTAGATGTACTAAATTGAATAGAATGAGAAAATTGAAGCTAATAATTGAAATAAATTATATTATAGATAAAGATCAAGTTGATAATCGTGGAAAAGGGAAGGTTGTTGATTAGTCCATGGACTTTTGTTGTTTTTGCAGTTTGACCCTGGTAAGTTCGTACGGTTTTATTTTTGTATGATTTAAACATTTAATTATTTATGAATTGGAATTGCTAAATGATTTGAAATCATATTTTTCATAACGTCGCCTACATAAGAGTACGGGGGCCTAGTAAGCAAAGCTAGACACGGAGAGACTAAATTACATAGAGTCGCCACTAACCAATTAGGGCTAGGTTGGTTAGCCACCTATCGTCTAAAAATCTAGAATTAATACTACAGAAAAATCCTAAAAATCTAGACTTGATCTCATCACCAAATTTCGGGTTCGGGAGTACGGTTACGTGTGGGGAAGGTTATAGCACCCCCACAACGCCTATCCGGGGATAGTCCTACGGTGTCTTAAGAGCTAGATTTTTTTTATTTAAGCATATTAATGTCTTAATCTAAGCTAAAAATCTTATGGAAATCTTAAATAAAAACTCTAAAGGAAACGCCTCCGGTTTACTTGTAGCTTGATTAAGATGTGTTCACCAAACTTATCTAATTTGAAACTTAAATTAGAGATTTTTACTTTTAACGGGAACCCTAAAAGGATACCTAAATAATTCTAGTGAAATACCTTCATTTCCTAAAATTAATTCTATTTTAAAATTCTAAAAAAAAAACCTAGAAATTACCAATGAATTAAGAGAAATATTAAAATACATCTACAACTTATTTGATCTATTATTATTATTATTATTTTAAAATATTTAATTAGTAACGTTGAACCTATCATTATATCTTATGAAAGTATCCTATGTCGGGTTTATGATTTATCTTACTTTAAAATTATTGATCTAAGATTTAAATTCGTCAAAATTCTAAAATAATAAATGTTAAATAACATTTATTAGCTTTCTTAAAAAAGTTTCTAAAATAAAATACTTATAAAGACTCATGATTTACAATTCACCTACAAAAATCTTTAGTTTTAATCTTGAATAAAGTTCTAAAAAAATTTACATATTAACTTAATATTCTAATCCTATACGATATTTAAAACTAATTTAAAACCCTAAAAAAATACCTTACATATTATTTATAATTTTTCTAAGGTAAATGGTAGGTAAGATCTTAAGGACTAACCTAAGTCCAAACGTAAAAACCTTATGGTTTCATTAAAATATAACACCTACTTAACTAACTTCATGTCAACAATTATAGGATGAAAAAATTACATAAAGTTTCCTCTTTTAAAACGAATCGTAATAAAATAGGAAAATTAATTAAATTGGCTAAAGTTAATGAAAAGTTAAAACTCTTTCAAAATGACAATAATAAAAAGAAAAATGAAATAAATGAAATAAATAAGACATTAACATGATGATAATAATAACAACAATAATACACCTTATTCATAATACAATAAAAGAATCAATGTAACATACATAAATATTATTAAAATGTATGTAAGGGGAATGTGTAAAAAAAATATAAATAGACATGAAAATAAATAAAAATTATACAAGTGTGAATACATATAAAATATTAAAATAAAGTGCATAATTAACATTAAATATATAATGTATAAATGCAAGTGAAATCGAAGATATAAGTGTAAATTATTTATTAAAGATGGAAACAAAATGACATAGCTTGATTTTAGGACTAAAAGATAAAAAATGTGGAAGATAGAGAACTGATATAGCAATTAATTTGTCTTTAATTTTTAAATTCCAGATTAAATTGAATGTTTAAATAAATAAAATGATTACGGGTGTAAATAGGTCAGAGAGCGAGGGTGGTGCTGCAAAAAACGGAGTATTTTTTGTAAATTTAAAAAGTAAGGGAGTGAGAATAAATTACCTATTTTTAGCACCTATAAATGAAAAAAAAAAATTCATTTTTTCATTTTAATCTCATTGTTTTCAAAAAAAAAAAAAAAAAAAAAACCTCTTCCTCTTCCTCTTCCAACTTCTATGTTGGTCATGGCTCCACCACCGGAGAGCCCAACGGCTCTCCGGCCTCTGGTAGTGGGCCGTCGCGTACGATGGCTGGATTTTTTTTATTTTTATTTTTTGCAAAATCAAAATTTTCTTTAGCAAAAAATCATTACTTTTCTTAAAAATCAAAACCTTATTTTGAAATAGTTAAAAAAAATCAAAACTTTATTTTAAAAATTTAAACTTTCCTTTAAAATGACTTAAAAAAAACATATTTTTATTTTTTAAAATCTAAACTTTCTCATTTTTTTTAAAAAAAAAACACTATTTTTCTTAAAGATTAAAATTTTTATTTTGAAGTAGTTAAAAAAAATCAAAACTTTGTTTTAAAAATTTAAACTTTCCTTTAAAATAATTAAAAAAATATAGATTTTTATTTTTCAAAATCTAAACTTTCTTTTTCTTTTTTTTTATATAATATTGTTTTTTTTAAAGATTAAAGCTTTTACTTTGAAATAGTTCAAAAAAAAATCAAAACTTTATTTTAAAAATTTAGACTTTCCTTTAAAATAACTAAAAAAAATAGATTTTTATTTCTTCAAAATCTAAAATTTCTCCTTTAAAAAAAACACTATTTTCCCCAAAATCAAGCCTTTTTTTTTAAAGAAACCTTTATTTTAGCAAGGGGAGGGAAAAATGGGATTTTTGGGGGCTCCTAGGGCGGAGGATCGACGGTTCGGTGACGTCCCCTTCATCGGAACCCAAAATTCAATCTCTCATGACATGCCTATGGCCAAAAATAAAGATAGAAGAAAAAAAAAAGAAATAGAATGTTTGTAGTTGTTGTTTTTTTTTTTTTACCTTTTTTGTTTAAGAACAAAAATAATGAAAAGCCTCCTCTTTTTCATTTCATTTCATATTTATATATTGTTTTCTTAATCTTGCTTATCTGAAAAAAAATGATAATAATAGTATTTAATAATAGTAATAATAGTGATGATAGTAATAATAATTTGGGCCTTTGACAGGCCCAAAAAGGAAAGAAGAAAAAAAGAAAAGAAAAATAAAGGTCTCAAATAAACCAAAATCGAGTGGGCTTCGAACGGCCCAAGAGAGAACAAAATTTAAATGGGCCCCCAATCAAGCTCGGACAAAATCGGGTGTCTACAATATTGAATGCTGTTATGGGATAAATAAGTGAACTGATGAACGTAGGATAAGATATGGTTGGCATGCTAATAGGTTATATCGAGCGCTATACGAGATTGATTGGCATTGAGATGATGATTCTTTTTTATTCTTGTTTACTGAATATACCGAAGTTCATCGTTTGTTGCGAGCTATCGTGTTATATTATAGTGATTCAGGTGTGTTTTGGGGGCGAATGTAAAGCCTTCGGGCTTGGCACTTAGTGCCGAGGTGTGTTTCGGAGGGATGTTAGCCTACGAGCTTAGCACTTGGTGCCCAGGTATGTTTTCGGATGGTTAGCTCATTTGAGCGTATCAGTGTGTTTGGATGGTTAACCATGTATCCAGGTCCGTTATAATGGTCATCGGGTTTATTTTCGATGGTATAATGTAAATGATTGGATTGTTATATTGTAATTAAGTTTAAAACTCATTCGTGACTTGATTATGGATGACAGGATTATAATCTATGACTTTTCTGTATTCTGTATTAGATAAGTTTATTCAGTAAGTTAATTATTTTAAATTCGTAGAACTTACTAAGCTTAAGTAAGCCTACTCATGTTTTTTATTTATTTATTGTTTTCTTGTAGATACGTTTTGTTGATACAGGCGATCAGATCGACTCAAAGAATCACACTATCCAAAAATCTTCTGGTAATTTTTTGAATGTTTAACTTGGGTTATATGGCATGTAGTAGGTGAATTGAATTCATGTTGATTATATGTGAAGATGCAAAGATGGATGATACTTGTATTAGTTAGTTTTTGGGCACTTGTGAATATGGTGTTTGGTTTGGTACATATGTGTGTATGGAACTTAGTTGTTTCCCCTCAAAAGCCCATCTGCCATTTTTCCAATTTCCCAAAGCTTAGCCAACCCCACCATCCCAATTTCCCCAAAAGTCAAGATTACACCGTCCATTCTCTTCTCCATTCAAACTTGAAATTCTCGATTCTCAAATATCAAATTTCTTCTTAAAAAAAACCCTAAATTAAACTTCAAATCAACTCTTCTCTTCTTCTTTTTCTTCAAAAAGCTTAAATTAATTCCTCTGTTATTTTTCTTATTCATCAGTTCATTCAGACCCCCAAAGTAAAATCCCTATAATGACAAATCCAAGAAGAAAATTTTTAAAGAAAAATATTTTTTGTCATTTTTTAAATTTAACTCGAATAAATATATTCGATTTGATTCAAATTTCATCTCACTCGACTTGATTTGTAAAAAATTCAAATTGAATTAGGATGATGAAATAAGATTCGAAAACTCGGTTAACTAAAATTTTTTTATTTAATTCGACCGAATGCTCACTCCTACATTTAACTCATCCAATACCACCGTTTAACTGGCATAAAACACTACGCTTTTTGCTTCATCGAATCATTCCTTAAATGCACCGTTTACTTCACCTAGTTTTATTTTCTTAATTCCTTAAACCCCGTAACAAATACTGCTCTCCAAAAAGGATCCTTGTCCTCAAGGATCAAAATTAGGAAAAGTGGCCTGTAGTTGCTGCAATGGTTCCTAAGTGGTATCTTTAGGAAATGTGTTTGCCCATTCTACAAGGAACTCGATGATCTCTTGGTTGCTTTTCTTCACCATTTTCCTCTCCAGAACTCTAATTGGATCCTTAAGCAAGGCCCTATGAACATCCACTAGAGGAAATTGAGCTTGGATGGCGCTGCTCCCACATACTTCTTCAATTGAGATACATGAAAAGTAGAATGAATACGTGAGCCTGAAGGTAACTATCATAGGCTACCTGTCCCACCTTGTCCATTATAGGAAATGGACCAAAATACTTGGGAGACAACTTCTGATTTTAATCTTGATGTTATAATATTCAACCTTATCACAAACGTAATTAATTTTATTATTATTGTTGTTTTCAATAACCTCGGAATCAATTTCACCATCCATCTAAATGGACATTAAAATGTTTTTATTTTAAAGATGGCCCAAGAGATTTTACAACACAGTGAATTGAGACAATATCAACTTGATAGTGGGTGACCAACCTTCTTCAGTCATATTATGAATTTATCATAACTCTCATGCTACTTAAAATATTTATAGATAAACATTTAGGTGAATATAAAGTAACTTATTACGTGATAAACTCAATATATATATATATATATATAACTTGATATCAAATTCAACATTTAACTTAAAATCATTTAAAAGAGAGTCCTTAAAGTGTAATTATTCTTATCTTCCTTGTTGCATTTAAATCTAAGTTTGTAATAATCTTTCATTTTTATTTGTGATTCTACAAGCTGAAGCTGAAATTTTTCTATATAATAGATTCTCTCTCTTCCTAGGCCTTATAAATAAGAGATGATGAAATCTCCTAGTTTGCCACAGCCAAGCCTTAGCACATATAAGCTTCCTACACTAAAAGCCCTTCTCCCTAGTCTGCCTATTCACCTTTTCTTTTTCAAGATTACTTCAGTTACACCTTCTTTCAGCTTCTTTTGCCACGTATCTGCATTGTTAGTAACTTCTTATAATTCTTCAGTCTGAATTTGTGTCCAACAAAATCAATGAGAGCAATGGAAGACATGATATGTGATATTCACTAAGACCTCATGATGTTGCGTGAGCCATACCATCAACACACTTCCTTATGAGCTTGGTGCTAGCCCTATAGTTGATGAGCTGGACCATGACCCTAGTGGGAGAGATTCAGAGTTGGCTTAAAAGGGCTAGGGTATGACCCGGTGTCTCGATCCTGGTTGAGGGGTCCGTCAGCCCTTGGTGAATGGTACTATCTTACCCATAAATTCCATATAAGGGCATAGGTTCAAATCTCACCAAGCAGATGTTGACATTTTTTTAGTGGGTAGAGACGCTCTCACTCCGTAAACCCCTCGATACTCTCTGAAATCCAAGAATAAAACTAAGCACAAACACCTGGACCAATACCGGACCTCTTTAGGGTTTGTTAGCCAGACAACACTTGGCAGACTTCTCCCCAAGTAAACCTGACCTCCTCTCAATAATCTGCAGAAGGGTTGTAATATCCCTCCATGTTGAAAGGGAAATGTTGTATAAAGGGCTTTGCTTTGTGTTCAGTTCCTTGAATAAAATTGTGTATAAAAATGACACTTAGTAGATATGTAGTATCTTAAATGCTCACTGTTTAATGGATAATGTTTCCATTTCCACGGATATGATAATATAATGATGCATTTAACTTTGTAGGATTCTATACTATCAGAAACAGACATAAATTCCTGGTTTTTTTAAGTCAAATTTAGGTTCACACAGTGGTTCATGGAGCTCTCACTGAAGAATATTTTTAAACTAACATATAGAATAAAGGTTCCCACATCCAAAATGCATGGCTCTTCTTTCTGGTACTCAAATATGTTCCCAATAGAAAACTCGCCCACTTACAAAAAGTAATCGCATGTATTATGAGTAAACTATTGCACAAGCAACATCAAGCTGATGAAATTTCTTTAGGATATTGCAGGTTTTCAGTGCCTTTTTTTCATTTTTTAAGGTGTTAATTAGTACTAAAAGTGATATCAAATTAGTTGGTTCTTGACTTTTCTGGCCATGTCACCTCCATTGAACAAACACTTGGCGACAGTATCCATTAACAAGTTTAGTTAATGATTTCTTTATCAAATTGATGTCTGTATGGACTTATCTGAGAGACAAAAAGGTGATGTTGGAACTTTTTTATGCTTCCATTCTATTCCACCCCATCTAAAACCTTAAAGGATAGAAAACTTATTTTAACATGCTTGGAAGTTCCTAGATGGCATATGGATACTTATATATATATATTTCATTTGCTAATTATTTATTCAGGGTTTTTTCCAAACGTGTAACCTTTAACTGTACCTACCTCATGGATGATGCTCTTATACAATGAACACTTCTTGTAAAGCTAATTACTTTATTCTTTGCAGTAAGATAGCTGAGAATGGGGAATCCTGCCCCCACCATTGATGAAGGAAGAGTTGTTGTCATTTGCACGTATGACCATTCGTCATTCGCAGGCTTCACTCGAGCATGTCGAAGGGTTGCTATATGTTTAAGAGCAGCAGAGCTATGCATGAAGTGAAGTGAGCCTATATGTATGCTCACATGTGTGAAGAATCGTTGCAAGTTGTAGTGCACAAAAAAGGACATCACCATTCGCGATCTCATTCGTAATCTTTTCTGCAGAAGGATTCAAAGGGAAGTGATTTTGTGAATCTGGTGTAAATTGACTTGCCAGCCTCAGAATTTTGTACTTTTGTTGTTACATTTTGATAGGAATTAGAAAGTATAAATCCCATAAAATCTACCAAAAAGGTTGGAATACATATGGTTAGTAGGCTAAACACGTAGGTCGCCGAATCAAGCTAACATGAATCTTGCTACTTGTGTTGTTTTTTTTTTTTTCTCTTGAACCATCTATTTAAAGAAGTGATTATATCAGAACATGGTTTAAGTTGAGTAATACATAGCCGAAACTTGAATTAGCCAACTTGTTAAGCCCATGGAAACACAGTAGTCCCCCATCCCATAAAGTAGCATCTATAAGTCCCTATAAATACTCTAGCATGGAAGCTTAAGTTCCAACAACCTTAACCTTTGAACCCTTCTTTAATTTCTTTCTTAATTCACCTTCTAAAAGTCCAACCTTCGATTACAATCGGATTCGAATGCTGTGCTTTTAACATTTAAGTGAAATATCTGCAGGTAATCAAGGGAGTTTCTCCTGTTACTAACAGTGTTCAATACAGAGAACATTGTGAACCAGGATTTTTCAGCATGGAAAAGGTGACAAGTTTGGCCTCAGAGAAAGGGGTAGTGCTATTCAGCAAGAGCTCATGTTGCATGTGTTATGCAGTCAAAATCCTATTCCAAGAGCTTGGGGTAACCCCTATGGTTCATGAGATAGACCAAGACCCTGAAGGCTGGGAAATGGAGAAAGCACTCAATAGGTTAGGGTGTAATGGTCCTGTTCCAGCCATCTTCATTGGTGGGAAGCTAGTGGGTTCCACCAATGAAGTTATGTCCCTCCATCTAAGTGGAGGGCTCTTACCTATGCTGAAACCTTATCAGACTTTGTGTTAAATAAAAAAGTAAAACTTCAAAACTATCACATTGTAAGAATAAAATTGGCTCAATACTAGTCTCTCTAGTCATGAGCTGTGATTGTATTACTCTGTATGTAATCATCTATGTTCTATGTGTACCTGTAACAGCTTTGGATTAGCTCCCTAGTCTCTACCATGTAATCACTTCCTATTTCTTAATGAAGTTAACTTAATATAATTTGTGATTGTGAGTGTGTGTGTGTGTGTGTGTTTCAATTATGAACCCCATAAAACTTTTTGAATAAACTTTGATGTATGGTTTCTGCAAAAGCAATATGCCATGCAAAAAGTAATCTTTTTTTATTTTAATGGTCCATCCACCAAATTGTACCACCTCAGTGATTGGCTTTTTACATAAATTCCCCCCCCCCCCAATGACATATCAATCTTCCCATAGTCACATCCTATGAACAATTGACAAGGAGTTACATAAAGTTCTGAATGTATAAAAACAAAACACTAATAGTTGTCTGAAAATAGACACAAAAAAAAGAGAAGAAAACTCCCAAAATACCAGAAGTTTCTCATTGAGTTCCTCAACTTTGGAAACCCCTATTACATTCCTCCACACATGCAAAAAGAAATTCTGAAAACTTTATCTCATATAAAGAAAGGTATTACATTCCTTTGCCTTTTTATTCTTTAGTTTAGTTTACTTTGATTTTACTTCCACTGGTAAAAGATTGGACTTTTTTCTTTACGAGGCAACTTTTTCGAAACAGCAAAACTGTAAAGATGGTTTTCACTTCCGAATTGTTTGGACTTAGGCATTAACAAGTAAAAAGTGATATATATATATATATATATATATATTTATATATATTCTTTACCTTTAGCACATTGAATGGCAGAGCTCAATTTAGCTCAAATGAGACAAGATTGCTAATGCCTTGGAAAGAAAAGTTACTTAAAAGTGAGTAAAATTCGATTCGATTTGATTTAAAAAAAATTAAAAGAAAACTTGAATTTCGAGTTAATCGATTCGAGTTGTTCGAGTCAAATAATTCGAATAATAGATTGGTGTAAATGCCTCTTTGGTCCCTGTCAATTTTGAAAATGAGTAAATTGGTCTCTCTCTCAACAAAAATTACAAAAAAAAATTCAAAATAATTTTTAAAAATTCTAAAACTTATATTTTTAAAAAATTATAACAAAAATTCTAAAGAATATGTTAAAAAGTTAAAAATTTTAAATTTTTCTAAAACAATAATTTTGGGAACCTAAATAAGTTAATTAATGACGTATCTTTTTTTTTTTTTGCTTTAAAAAAGTTTTCAAATATATTTATGTGCTCCAATATTGAATTAGTTAATACTGTAACATGATTTTAATTTGATATGTTTACTTTTTTTAATTTTAACTCAAACAATTTCACTCGATTCGATTTGAAAAAAAAAATTCAAATCGAGTTAGAATGATAAAATATGACTCGTCAACTCGATTAACTCAAAATCTTTTCACTTAATTCGATCCAACACTCACCTCTACTTTATTGGATCTAATGGAATAATAGTTACAATTGGTTCAATTATTTCAGAATTTTTTTGTAAACAAATTCTTGACAAGTGTAAACACCCTTCTTTCTAAAGGAGAAAAAGATGGACAAATATACATACCTTTCTTTTTTTGGTATATTTTACAGGGAGGGCTTATAACCATAGGCTTAATATAATATTTATTTATAATTAATTCCGATTAATTAATTGTTTTTAAACTAAATTTATCGATAAATCTTTAATCAAATTAATTTTAATGACTAATTGATTAATAGAATTAATTTAATTTAATCCATTAATTCAATTTTAACCTCGTCATATACAACCTTAGCTGAAATTAGGTTTATAGGGACTGGTCCCCCATTCTCCCACTTTGCATAACGTATGGAAAAGGTATCTTCCTGAGTGAACAGATAGATCATTTACATGTTCAACAGATTCCTCCACTGTAAATGGAAACAAAGCATTGGGAACGCATAAACTTTCTGACAAGGGTGAAGCCAGAACAAATTTTTAGGGGGGTCGAATGAAAATTTAATTTTTTATGGTCTATATCTTTATAATTTTTAAATGATTAAATTGAATTTCTATAATTTTAGGGGGGCCAAAGTACAATTTTACCTTTACTAATTTAAATTTTTAAAAAAATTTCAAGGACTTAAATATAAATTTTTCATTTTAGGGGGGGCCAGGGCCAGGGCCACTGCCACCCCCCTCCCCCCCCTTGTATCCGCCTCTGCTTTCTAATACTCCTCCTTGTTAGTCTTAATCATACTGTGTGGGGGACTCTCAAACCTTTCCACTGTTTTTGAATCTTTTTTTCTACATTGTTAGATATGTTGTACCAGCTTATAAGCCCAACTTTGAAACTGATTACCGTCCAAAAGAAACAAATCTAATTTTATACAGCCCAAGCCCTTAGTTTGCTCGGTTGTCTATTAGATAGCTTGTCTTCTACGTAATGTTTTCAGAATCGGATTAGTGGTCGAACCAGTTAGATCACTAATTATCGATTCAATTGGCTTGATTGTCGGTCCGATTTTAATTAAATAATTTATTAAAAATTAAAAATTACAAAACACGTCTAATTATCAGTTCAATCAATTTTTATCTCGTTTCAATTGGTTCGCACAAGTTCACAGGTCGACATGTTTTTTCCCTTACTCTGGACTGGTGTTCTCGATCGGTTGTGATCTTATCATTCCAACCTACTAATTTGATCTAGTTTCAACAACCTTGTTTCTAAGACGATTAGCAAATTTGTTAAAAAGCTTGGAGTAACTAGTGATTAGACAAAGCAACATGCAAACATGGCTAGACGACCAACCAATGAATAGTGAGATCTCCTTTTTCAACATCTACACTCTCAACTTTACTATACTAGCTTAAGTTTTCTTGTTTCTTTACTCTGATTACACATTTTATTAACTAAGTATTAGGATACGTTTTGGAACACATGTACGATGCCCCTTAACCCATGTTCATCTTGTTGTAACTTTGAACTTCCAAATCTAGTCCATTTACCTCAAAAGTTTCCTTCAAGCCTAATTTTTCATTGAGAATAAATTAAGCAGTCGATCAATCTTTTAGCAACTGAAGGTATTGTCCCCAAGTGGAAAGTTTTGTCTCCCGTACTCTGTCGAGAGCTAGCATACAAAGAGTGGCTGCTCGGTTGGCTTGGCTCACAAAGCCGAGAGTACCTCAGTTGGTGGATCTACAAGATTCAATGGGAAAGGTATCAATATCAAGTGTGTGTAGTAATTATGTGATTCATTTGTGCATGCAGGGGCTCAAACCACTAATTTGAGGCATATATGTCACTTACTTACAATTATGGTACCACTTAAGCTATGTTGTCTTATGATAGAGTATAAGAGACAAAACCCTCGTCAAGGGACACTAACTTCAATAATACCAATGGGTTGTCCAATAAATAACATTTTGAAAATTTCTTCTAAAAAAGTTAACCCTTCAATAATGCCATACTCGAGTTTGACTCTCAACCAATGATGGACATCTCCACTTCACCCTCTTTGATCTGCCCACCCACTTTCACTTGCCTTGGTGGGGTTACAACTACCAATAGTATCATGGTTGTCACAGTCACCATCTTCTGCATTATATTTCTCTCTTTTGTCTTAGCTTTACAGGAATGGCCAAGCTGTACTAATGGACCAAACATTTCAATTACTACATATATAAGGAAAAAGCTATATGTATATAATTGGCTGCACAGCCCATTTGTTTTGCTATAAAAATATGTTTTTTTTTCTAATAAACGAAATATTAAGAAGTTGAATGAATTTTGAAGTTTTCAGGTCTTCAGGCAAAATAACTAACAGTAACGGCCACCTCTTTTTCTCTAAGGATAGTTATCCCCCTTAATTCTACAAGAAGCCAATTGTTAAATGCCACATGTAAAGTTAGGTTAAATTAGTCATTTCGAGAAATCTACAAGTCCACGTGGCAAACAGAGAATGGATAAATTTTGAGCTTTAACATATTGTCTCCTCAGGATAAAAAAGGGTTCCTTCTTTTTAAAAACAATTATTTTGGTTGATTAAATTCAAATTTTGAGAGATAAATTTGAGCTAATTTTAAAATAGAATAAAATTAATTTTTTTATTTTTAAAATTTAAATCCGAAATACTACTTAAAAAAAAAAAGATAAATGATTTAAAGAAGGGGTAATAGTATAAATTTGGGGATTGGATCCACCATGCTATCTTATATCGATTTTCGACATCTTATCACAGAGATTTTGGGGAAATTAATTAAAATGAATTTTCCTTTTTAATTTACCAAAGAAAGGAACGGAAACTTCTACTTCTCACCCTTCTTTTTCTCGATCAAACACCGACAGTGTGGCCAGAAAAAGTCTTTTGCTCGATTCGATTCTCTCTCTATCTCGCCGATCTTTCATCAATGGCTTCTTGCTAAGGTATTTTTTTTTCCTATTTCCTCTCTTGATTACTTTTTTTTTTCTATTTTTATGTACTATTTCCGATTATTTCCTTGATTCTATCATATTTTTTGGTAAGTGAGAAAATTTGAAAAAATAAAAATAAAGCGGAAACAATTAGAGAGGAAAAAAAAGAAAAGGAAAAGTGATGTTAGTCGTGATTTCAGTTTTGTGAATTGATAAAACGATAAAGAAAAGGAAATCTTACCCGAATTAATTTCTATTAGGTTTTAATTACTCTTTTCTTGTTAGCTAATTAGATATTTAATAGAAGCCTTGTTGTTGATTTCGATTTTCTTTTCCAATCAGAAGATAGCAGAATATTTAGATTTTATTAATATTATTGTTCTCTTTTTGAGGTTGAGTTCTGCATTTTTGTTAAAGGAACGTTGGTTGAGAGATACTGACCGGGAACCTTGTCAGTTATCAGAACATATGAAGTGCTCACTCTGTTTGAGACGTTGTCTTGAAGTTGATTCACTTGCACTCTTACTAAACAAACTTCGCCGAGGATTAATTGAGGTTAGTTTAATATTTTGCAATTTGAATTAGATTTATGCATAACTCCACTTGCGTACGAGAGCAATCTTAGAAAAAAAGGTAACAAGTTCTGCATTTTCCGCTTTCTAGTTGATACCATTGATAACGTATAATTCTTTGTGCGTCTGCCTAAGTAAACTAGGATAGGTAATTGAGCTGATTATGAAATATTGCAAGTTTAAATTTTAAGCGATGTGACGGGGGAATTATTGTGCAGGTGGGTGAAGGGAGACTGAATTCTGAGACTAAAACTGTTTGTTTGCTATCACATTCGACCTGTGTGCTGGGAAATAGAGAACAAAGACTACTATGGCTGAGGGCAAGGAGCTTATTGAGCTTAAGTTCCGCATTTATGATGGAACAGATATAGCACATAGTACTTACGCATCATCTATGACTGTTGCAACCCTTAAACAAAAGATTGTTGCTGAGTGGCCACAAGGTTATTAATATGCTTCTGCTTACATTTTTCCTCCTCTTAACTTACTCCTTTCCGAAATCTACATAATTGGATTAAACATCATTGGTGCTCAGTTTCATTGTCTTTGTTTATGTTTCTTTCTATCTTTCATCTGATCACTTTTGAACTAAGCATGTTTGAGGATCACTTGCTCCCTACTTTAGCGAGTTTCTTTTCTCTGTTTCCTGTTGCTGGCATTATCATTGATTAGTCTCAGTATAGTGATAACATTGCTTCATGGTATGTTTAAAAACAAATTATTGTAATAGCTTATATTCATTTGAATGAAAATAGTTTAGCCACAGTGTTCATGCATGTGAACAGAATTGGCCTCTATTTTCATTTGATGATGCCGTTCTGCTTGAAGAAAAGGTGTGATGTTGGCCATGTCTACAAATTCATATATGGGGCATGTCCGTAAGGAGAAAATTTGAATCTAAAATGTCTTTGATGATGCTGCTCCCGTGCAACAGCTGTCTGAGTTAATGGATTCTTTTGTGTATTTTCAGACAAAACCGTCATACCAAAGTCAATAAATGATTTGAAGCTCATACATGCTGGTAGAGTTCTGGAAAACAACAAATCACTCGCTGATTCCAGGATAACCTTTGGTGACCTTCCTGTTGGTGTTATCACCATGCACGTGGTGGTGCAGCCCACTATAGCAAAAAATAAAACAGGTTTGTTAAGTTCACTTTCTTATAAAAGAAAAATGTTTGGGAGAATGTATCTCATGAAATCTCGTTGGTATTTAAGATTACCGAGAATCAACAGGTCTATATTTTCTTCATAACATGTAGTCTATAGCACATATATTGGTCATTTAAACACCCCAATCCCTTTATTGTTACATATTTCTCAAGGAAAACAAATAAACAAAAGGGGAACAAAATGAAGAATCTCTTTAATTTATCTACTTTAAGTAAGGAATCTATAAAAAAGCAATCCCTTTAATAAACCTCATATAGTTGTTGTGAGGCTACTGGAGAAGCAAGAAACTGAGTTAGGCTGAAGTTTTGTTTTCTTGCCCACCTAAGTAACAAGGCCCCAAAGGCTTATTTTGCCTTTTGCCTTTTTCCCTCAACACATCTATGTTGTCGTTTTCTATCCTAAAGGGGAGTGGAGGTTAAAGGATTCTAACTTTGAATTGTCTTTAAGGATGCATTATTGATCTTAATCTTTTAGTTGCTGTGTTCATAATTAAAAATTGAAAACAATTCCTGGTTAATATAAACTTTTATCATCATCAGATTGTCATCAATGGAATTTCATCTAACCATGTTAGATACTTTTTGCATTCTAATTAAATTCCTTTGTTCCATTATCAAAATTTGATAAGAAAAAAAGTCATGAGTTCTAAACTTCCTCTAATTTCACTTGGTTTTGCCCTTTTGTTTTGGTGCTCTGCATGCAGAAAAGAGCAAGGAGGATATGCAGAAGCTGAATTCATGCCGGTGTGTTATCCTTTAATTAATCCATAAACATGTTTCCCACTAGTTTTTCAACTTATCATCTGTATAGTGGCTGCTTTGTTACTGTGATTACTCAGGTTACGGAGTTCTGTAACCATCCTCTTATCAGTAAAATTAGGCTATTCAGAAGTACATTTTGTAAAAGCTACGATTGTACAGATGAATCAAATGCATTTTCAGACAGAGACAGATAGAGATGGTCATGTCAAGGTTTGAGCAAATTACCTTTTGGCATTTTTTATGTATCCATATCTAATTGCTCCATTATTGAGTAGCTAGCATGTTAAGGTTTAGAATTTTAGAAGTGATGGACTGGTTAATCATGCAATCAGCCTAGTATATATTAATTGAGCAAGTCGGGTTATCGGATCAATTCGGGCTTTACAAATTTTGGGTGTTTGGGTTGTTTAAAATTCGGGTTATTTTGATTTTTTTTTTCTAGTCATTCAGGTATGAGACTTGGATTTTTCTGGTCAGGTCATTATAAGTTTAGATCATTTCGAATTTTGATCATTTTCTTATTCGAATTATTTCAGGTTTTGATAATTTTTAATTCGAGTCATCTTTAAATTTCGGTTGTTGATTTTTTATAATAGTATTGAATTAGGTCATATTTGAATTCGAGAATTCGGATTAATTGAGTTAAATTTTTAGATTCAAGTTAGAATTGAGATGAAGGTGTCATTACCTTCTTTTATATGACAAAAAATTGAATCGGATTTGGATATGGAAAATTTGAGTTTAGTTTTCAAATTCAACAGACTTGACATGTCGGGTTGGTTGTTATTAGCACATAAATCCCCATCATTAATGTTGATGTCGGACCTACTATTGAGTATGAGTCACGAGTTGTACATTACAATTATGTGAGATTTTTCCTTTTTGAAACTCGAAACTTTCTAGCATGAAGTATGCCATTGATACGACTGATCGACCTAAGCCTTATCCAATATTAACTATTCTCAAATTGATCAGTCAACATACTTCACAGCAATTTCTCGTGATCAATCGTGAAATTCGTTGTGCGAATCTTATCATAAACCATTCATTGAATCTGGCTTTCATTAATTTATTAGGCTTATATATATCAATTGGTACTTAAATTTGACACTATTTTTTTATTTAATATGGTATTTATATTTGACAAAAATTATATATTTTGATATCTAAAGGTATCAATGTTAATTTTTAAATTTAGTAATAAATTAATAATTTTAGATATCAAAATATTAAAATATATTTTAATAATGTTTTTTAGATACCTTTAGAATTAAATTCTAACAATGTTAACAAATAAACCTAAATTTTTAAATTTGAAAAATAGAGAAACTAAATTTTTAAAAATAAAAATAAAAATATTAAATTCCAAATAGATGGAAAATACAAAAAATTGAAGAAATTATAATTTTAAAAATTTTCACTATAATTTAATTAAGAAATAAATAATAATCCCGGATGAGTATAAATGATACTAATTTCATATATTGAATAGGAAAAAAGCTTAAGGTAATGGTTCTACTATATGTATATAAAAGGCATTGGGAGTTGTTCCTTAATTCAATATCTTCTTTTTAAGGAATTTTTTTCCTCCAACTTCATGAATGCTTTGATTTTACAAAATTTTCCACATTTTTCATTTGTAAGTAGTGTAGAATTTCCCAAATTTGGTAAAAAAATTTTTTTTTTTTTGGTGAAATGGTATTTTTTTTAATTTTAGTACTGAGCAGATTGATTCATTTTAACAAGAGCATTAAATTCGATTCAAATTTGACATGTAACATATTTAAAACATATTAATCAAGTTGTAAATATGTGTATATATACTCCATTGACGGTTTGAATCTAATATATTTAAGAAGAAAAAAAAACACTCATTAAGTTTTAGGAAAATTATTATTTTTATATGTCAAATCCAAATTGTTAATATGACAAGTATATATATATATATATATATATAAATTTCAATTCACATGTTTTAAATATATATCACATCAAATCTGAACTAATATGATAACACTAATATGTGTTTCGATTAACCATATATTTATTCTTTTATGTATAATAGTAAACTACACCCAAGGTCATTAAATTAGTAGTAAGTTTAGGTTTTGGTCACTCAATTTTAAAATGTTACAAAATACTCGTTGAATTATTTGAAAATTTGTATTTAAGTCATTGAACTATTTGAAAATTTTTATTTAAGTCACTGAATTATTAATATTTTTAAAAAATATCTGACTAACGAGTTTTAAATAATAATTCGATAGTCGTTGAATAATTTAATAACTATTTTATAATTTATAAAAATTAAATGATTAAAATATAAATTTATTAATAATTTAATAATGTTGGCGGAGTTTACCCTAAATTTTTTTAATGTCTTTTACGTGAATTCAACTAAGTATCACTTTCTCCCGTTAAAAAGGAGCAAAGAACGAAAATTCAACTAACACATTGAAAGACAACTTGCGCACCAAGAAAAGCCTTAACTTACTAGACTCTATACCCCACTATCCATTTCCACCATTTTTCTTCAGCCAAAGCACCCAAAACTTGGTGCCGTTCAAATGCTATATATTCTTCTCTTTTCTTCTTAACCAATCCTTCCTAGAAAAACCCAACCTATATCAATTACACATGACTGATCAGAGAAGAAGTAACCAAAAACAGGGGAGGCTCTGTGATTATTGCAACCAATCCAAAGCTCTTTTATATTGCAGAGCTGACTCCGCCAAGCTATGTTTTTCGTGTGACAGGGAAGTTCACTCGGCTAACCAACTATTCTCTAAGCACTCGCGGTCACTGCTCTGTGACGCTTGTGATGGTTCCCCTGCTTCCATCTTTTGCGAAACAGAGCAATCGGTGTTTTGCTCCAACTGTGATTGGGAAAGCCACAAGTTTTCGTCGTCTTCATTGCATAATAGGAGGCCAATAGAAGGGTTTACTGGGTGTCCTTCGGTGAATGAGTTGGTGAGTTTTGTTGGGATTGAGGATTTGGGTGAAAAGAAAGGTGGTGATGATTGTGGATATGATGATGGGTGGTTGGATTTGTTGAGCTGGGAAAATCCGGTGATTTCTAGCTTTGATGATTTGCTTGTTTCGAGTGGTTCTGATCATGGGTTTAAGCCAACTGATGTTCTTCCTTTGCCCAAGGTAGGTTTCGAGCTGAACCTTTTCCACCTTTTTTGCATTTATTTTGGGTCTATGTTGGTTGGCTAGGACATGTAAAGAAGCTAAAAAGGTTGTTCCTTTTTATGAATGCTACTGCTATGCTTGTGAAAAAGTCTTGAATTAGTTGTTTGACATTGATACCCGTGAGGGTTCTGCTTATTGAGGCTTCAAGTTCATAATAACATGGATCACTGTACCCTTGTTTTTTTCTGATTCAGAATCGTAATGCTAATTGTGGACAACATAAAGAGGAATTACTTCATCAACTACGTGAACTAGCAAAATCTGAACCTACCCTCAGCTTTGATAATACTGATGATTTGCAGACAGGAACTATGCATACAAGTTGCACAAATGATACAACTCCAATTTCATTTCCTACTTATGAGGTATGAGCATGTCCTTTTCTTGTTTTCTTCAAGAGATTTTGTATAATCCTTTTTGAAATATAGAACATTGAGTTTTGTATGGGATGTTGATTGATAAATATACCACTTTTAGATTCTATTTTGGAAACCGAAGCAGCTGCAAATTAGCCATGGATATGTAGCACAATTGAGAGGCTTGTTTATTGGCCTTCGTTGTCATTTGGGTGAGGTTAAATTGACAATTAGGTCAGCAAAGAGGCATATTGTTGTTTGGCTGTAAAGTCTGATATGGCTTACAGTTTATGTTGATGATAGATTACAGCCTTTGATATGCTTTGAATGGCTTCCAATAGATTTCTTTGGTGTTTATGGAGCATCTAAAAGTTTTGGCTTGTTTACCAGAAATAGAGGGCTAATCTTTTTTCTCTTCATGCAGTCAAGTGCACTACGGTTCTTCGGCGACAACGTTGAGATGACCGACCAAGTTTTTGTGCCTTTCTCGGAATTAAGGGGTCATACTGAGGAATGTGCTGTGGTTCCTGATAAACATCTAGGTTCAAGTAGGACTATACCTGTGAGTGATAGTCTTGGGAACCAACAACATCAAATTGATGCTGGAACCGTGTCAGCACTTCCAAAGGTCGCTGTCCACGAGTTAAATAGCCAGGAGAGAGACTCTGCGATCTCGCGCTACAAGGAGAAAAGGAAAACAAGGAGGTATTGCTTGACTTTGTTTTGTACATATTAAACATTATGGATCAGGAAGTTCTTTTAACACATTAAACATTCCTTTCTGCATTTTGCTGAGCAATGTTTCATTGAATCATGACAGATTCGATAAGCACATCAGGTACGAATCAAGAAAGGCTAGAGCCGAAAGCAGGACGAGAATTAAAGGACGTTTTGCGAAGGTGGAGCATTGAGATTACTGGTAAACTACTTTTGAGATTGGAATTGCTATGAACATGGATCATTTTTGTAACTAGATAATGTTTTCCTTTGTTCATTCTTTGTTCCTCTGAAGCTAAAATCTTAGTAAGATGCAAGGTTTCTTGTAAAATATTGAATTGTAATACCTATAATTACATCATGTCGGCTTTTAACCTTCAAGCTGATGGTTTGTGCACTGAAATGCTGATTATTGGCTACAGCAGTGAAAGCCCTTATTTGGAATCTTGGACTTTTTACAATCATGTCATGCAAAATAAAACGATGGTTAGTGAAATTTGAGTTCTATGTTGAGAATATTCCATTTTTTACTGTAATGAGTTTCCACAACCAGCTTGGCTACAAATTTAACACCATTGGGAAGTTCATTAAATACTCATGTACGACATCGAACCTACTTCTTGCATTTCACCAAAACTAGATACTACCATTAATAGCCCCCTAATGACTCCCCATCAACCTTCTTAACTGCTCATCTACCTTGATGGCGTGTGCTATGAGCCAAATGCAAAACCAAAGACCCCAACAACCATATAAAACAAATTCCGGTCTTTCTTCGATTGGACATGCGAGTTACCATCTTGGCCTAAGATCCTGACAGCGATTGCTGCCCTGTGGTGACGTCTAGGATGACGAAAAATATTGCGGTCTTGTTTCTGGAAGTTTTGACCGACAATGGTTCTACTAGTCATGCTGCTGTGTATTAAAATGCCATGGAAGCACCTTTATTTCGAGGATTCCATTTTACTCTCTATTAAAAATAGACAATTTAATAAATTGGTCTTGTATGTGAACATTAGATATATGTGCCATCCCATGTATCACTATTTGGTTATTCCGTCAATCACACAATTTTTAATAATGTTTTTAAAACCGGACTGATTATCGAATTGATTAGATCACCAGTTTGCTAGTCCGATTGGTTCAACCGATCCAATCGATTTGATAAAAAATAATAAAAACTCGGTTTCACCTAATCAACTGCCAGTTCATATCGATTTATGATTCAATTGGTTCAATACCGTTCTCCAAATCGATACCCTATCTAATTTTCAGTCCAACCAGTAGGTTCAGTTCGATTTAAACAATAATGGTTTTTAATCATATAAATGAATGAAATTTTTAATAAAAAAATCCATTTGTTACTTATTTTTTAAATAAAAAATAAAATACATTCTAACTTTTCATACAATTGCAATTGCATTTGAAATGCATCACCTATGTTTTTCATCATAGTGAAACTATAATGGTACAAAAGATATGCACTTGCATAAAATTCCTGATTCTGTCACTTGAAAATTTGCAGAATGTCTTCATTGCCATTAAGTCAAACTCATCGGCAATCAACATTTAAGCTAAATAGGATGTAGGACGAGTTAACTCAAATTAGAGAGCATTTCAAGAGTGAAACTGAAACATGACGTCATTTCATTTGTCATTGTTTTTGTCTACATCTACAGACACAAAATATCTCTGGTCCTGTTAACCTCTTAATTGACAGATAGATCCAGGGTTTATAACTTGCTTACTATACGTGTAAAAGAGGGTGGGAGCCAACCATGCAGACCAAGCCCTTTATTGCAATGGTCATTAATAAACATTATCTATGTGCAAAAGCAAAACAAGAAAGTACTAGTAAATTGTAATGTTGAACATAAACCACGAACAACGGAATTGAAAGATAAGAACACATACACCATGGCAAAGACATGTACTGCCACTTAGCAGTAACAGGGACATGCAAGGAGAGCATGGATTTCGAAAAAACCAACAGAAACAGTCTTTGTCTCTTTGTCGACAGCCGTCAGAGTCTGGTGCTACCAACGTAAGGAGCAGCCCCATGAACCTTAACACCCCCTTCACAAGTATAGATGGTTAATTAATCTTATATCACTATCATCATATAAACATACATCAACATTAAAGTGAACAACTGAACATAACTTATGTAAAGCTTTTCTAGGACAGCTAACTTGGGAAGCAAGTAATGAACAAAGACCTTCTTAGGCTATAAGCGGTGCGACCACCATAGCTCACCGAGGAGGTGGTGGGAACTGGGATGCATATGAACCGTTGCCTTGGTATTTGTTTAGTTTGTAGCAAATAACTTTTCCCATCTCTGGTAAGAAGAGTTGGAGGAAAGGGATGCAAACCCCATGGACGTTAATGGTTCTTAGAAAGAAAACTTTTAATTCTAAGTGCAGTTGTCATTGGGTTGGAAAGAAGCTTCAAAGTATAGGTTAGATGTGAAATGTGGAATTTCCATAACTACAGTCTACAGGGTAGTGAATAGAAAAGAAACCAATGGCTTCAATGGGGGTGGCTATGGAAAAGTAATACATTGAAAGTGTCAACCTATAAGCAAATACTCAGATAACGTAGCACCTTTATTGGCTTAGTACCTACTCAAGGGACGAAGCCAATACAATTTTTTAGGGGGGTCGGATGAAATTTTAATTTTTTATAGTTTATATCTTTATAATTTGTAAAAGATTAAATCAAATTTTTATAATTTTAGGGGGGCCAAAGTACAATTTTACCTTTACTAATTTAAAATTTTTAAAAAATTTTAAAAGCCTAAATAGCAATTTTACATTTTAGAGGGGCCGGGGCCCATACCAGCTCCCCTGGCTTCACCCCTGTACCTACTACCATTAAATTTAGCTATTTTTGTCAAAATTATCAGTTACATATCTAACATCCTAAAACTTGTGGCTTAAATAAATTTTTTAGTCCCTAACGTTTAACCTTTTTATGGTTCTAATTTTTTTTTAATCATTTAAATTTCAACTTTTAAATTTTATAAATTTTTTTAGACGATAAAATTAACTAAACCATTAAAATTTTAATCAGTCTAACATAATATTTTATAAAAATTCAAAAATTATTAAAAAATTCAACAAATTATAAAGAAAAAGTTCATAATTATTTTCAAAAATAATTCATGCCATGCAGGCTGCAATTCAGTGCACAGTTCAGTTAACTTTTTTGTCCAAAAATAAAAAAAAATAAATTAAAATTTTAAAGTTTTAAAGTCAAAATAATTAAAAAATAAAATAAAAAGGATTACATATATGGCTGAATCTTTTGGAAAAGATTACATTAGACCTGATCATGAGTCGGGTCGGATCAATGTCAAATTTAAGCTCATTTTCTAGGCTCGAACTCGGCCCGAAAAATGGACCTAAAATTTTACCCAAGCTCAGTCTAAATAAAAAACGCTAAATCTAAGCCCGACCCGACTCGCCTATATTAAAATTTGTTATATAAAAATAAATTTAAAAAATATAATACATCAAATACACTAAAAATATTAAAATAAATGTTTCCCAACAAATTGAAAATACATTAATTTTTTTTTACTTAAATAACACTAAGATAGTTGCAACTTAGCAAGCAAATATCTCTAAAATGGTGGCAAAATTAACAATAAAACAAAGTTATACAATATCCAAATAATAACAACAAAATAGTAGCAATATAATAGCAAAATGACATCAAAACAACAGCAACAGGAAAAAAAATTTAGGCAGATTCGGGTCGGGCCGGACCCGAGATAAAAAATCTTATTCGAGGCTTGGCCTGTTCAAAAAACGAGCTTTATTTTTTGTTTAAGCCTATTTTTCGAGTTTATATTTTTGTCCAAACTCTCCCATTTTTCAGATGAGCTTTCGGACCTAAACGGGTGGCCAACCATTAATTTAAATTTTAGAATTGTTAAATAAATTTTTTTTTTTAAAGCGGGTTATATAGACAATAAATATTTCAAAATTTAGTTGATTGTCTTGGATTTTTACCCAGAAGCAGTCATCCACCTCTGGTGTGAGAACTGAAATTAAGGCCTTTTGTAAGTATTGAAAGTATATGTATATTGGAAATTTGGTTGATTTTTGTTACAAATGTTTGACATAAAATAATTTTATTTACTATAAATTTGCTTCTGTATTGCCTCTTTTATCTCTGTCTTACATTACATTAACAGACACTCACTTTAATGGAAAAGAATTATATGAAACAGTGATGCCACGTCATCTGTAACCATTTTTTAATAGTTTTATGCCACATCAGCATTTTCATCCTGAAAAAATTTAAATCCAAATTAAAATCCTGAAATTTAGGATAAGAATACTAATTATCCCTGTTTCATACAATCTTTTCTCCACTTTAATATGAGAATACAATAACATTAAAGGAGCTTGCAAACTCTATTACAAAATTTAGATTAACTTTTTAAACCCTTTTATCAGTTCATTGGCACAATCCCAATTCTCAAAAACATGAAAAACTATCCCATGAAACTTGAAAAAAAAAAAAAAAAAAACTCCAAAAGAAACAAGCCTATTGATGATGATGATTATGATGATGATGAAGAGCCCTTGCTTGAGCCCTTACCAAGCTAAACGATGAGTGACAACCATAGCTGGGCGGGGGCGTGGGCGTGGAGGTTGGTTGACACAGGTTAGCATGAGGGCGATGGCAATAACAAGTGCAAGGACAAGTCCCATGATATCCACGTCTAGGTTTATGCAGAACTGCCCCATCTCCAACGCTATGAAGAAAAAAACCAGTTGATGCCCCAATGGAGAAGAAGAAGAAGAAGGAAGGAAGGAAGGAATTACTTCAAAATAGAATGCATTTGTTTAAAGTCAAGTCGGGTGTGGAAATTTTTATGGTAAAAGGAGGTCGTTAGCATCAAAATCTTGACTAATCTTATTGGAAAGAACTAACAATATTTAATTTTCCAAAAGCTATATGACTTTGGATTAAAAATAATATTTAATTAATCACGAGAGTTAAGTGAGACGGTAAGGGTCTCTGCTACCTTAATCAGTGCTCGAGGGTTTAATCCTCGCCCTGGTATGGAAAAATAGTAACTACGTGCTTAATTGACTGGTAGGTTTCTTCCTTAATAAACTAGTACAATTTAAACCTTGTCCCTCAAGTAAACTCCCATGTTTCTACATAATACAACCTATAATTTGAAGATTTTAGCGAATATCTTATCAAGACTACAACTTACCTGTTTGGCATCGTCTTGCTAGTGGTGGTAAGTGGTGAAGATTGAAGATGGAATAAGTGAATTTGGTCCGGGCCCGTACACATGCCTTTCAAGCAGTTTATAAACAAAGAGTTGTGAGCTAAACTGGGTTCTAACTAAATCTAAAGTCGAGTCGAGTTATATCCTTAAATGGAAATGTAAAATTCTGATTTGAATCCAAAACTTTGTTTGATAAATATTAAGCTGTTTAGTACATAACTTCAACAGGTGCTGGGAAAGAGCTCTAAAGTTCACATTTTAGAAGCACAAATAGATGGATTTTTGAGAGGTTATGAAAGACAATTGCATGTTCTTAGGTTGATCACTAGACTAGAGTTCAAATTTATCATAACAACACATCTATACTAAACCATAAGTATTATTATTATTATTATTATTATTATTATTATTTAAATAAACTCCAGATTTCTACCCTTATCATATAACCAACCAACATCCATAAGACCTTAAAATCAACACAGCAAAGCAAATGCAAGAACATCCTGGGTCAACATGGAATGGGATTTCGGGTCATGGAGTCAACCCACTTTTTGGGGATTAGATTATATTTAAGGCCATGATTGTTTGAACTAGATCGTATTGAGAATTGAAAAAAATCACAGTTGAACAGTAAATAAAAGAATCAGTCGGATCCCTTTTTTAAAAAATGGGCTAGTTTAGATTAGGCTTAGTTTGGATAGGCGGTGTGTTTACCTCCGGTGAGGTTAAAAACAGCGGTGGCGGTGAGATTAGTTACTGTAGCTATGAGATTGGATACTGTAGCAGTGAGATTAGAAACAATGGTAGAGTGTGTGTTTGGATTCAAACGCAGCTGTAGCGGTGAGGTGAAAATAAGAAAAAGACTATTAAAGACATCAGATTAGAATTGATATATAATAGAATTTTTTAAATTATTTTACTTATATAAAATTATTAAAATATGTGAATTTATAAATTCATTTAATAAAATATTAAAATGTATCTTCCAATATTTTATTATAAATATTTTAATGAATTATATAATCAATTTAAATTATTTATTAGATAAAATGATAAAAAAAAATTTGAATAATAATCTGACTGGATTTATTACTTAAATAAAATTAAAAAACAAACCTTTTGGGCCTTAATCCAAACACAAAGCAGAAAAAATAAAAGAAAACAAAGACAAAAAGCTGGCCTAACAAAAGCATTTATGATAGCAGGTTTCCAAGGTTTTATTGATTTTTCCTGCTACCTACTTCTTTTCCACCCTTTCACTTATATTTCACATTTTCATTTTTTTTTCGCCCTTTCAATTCTTTCTTCCTCCATTCTAGATACTGTGCCCAGAAGTCTCCACCGCTTGACGGACGTAATCCTGGAGTCCCCCCAACAGGTAATAACTTTCTCCTCTCCTTAGATAAAATGATAATTATTTTTAATTTTATTAGATAAAATGATAATTATTTTTTATAGTTAGATAAAATGATAATTATCTTTTATAGTTAATTTTTAGAATTTGGCTGCCAAATCTGAAAAAAAAAATAAGATTGAGAAAGAAATTAGTTTTTGTCTGTTAAAAATATCTCTGCTGCACCAATATGGATATTTTTGTCTGTTAAAAATACCTCTGTTGCACCAGTGAACTTACTGCTGCTGAAAACTCCAGTTGGCTTTTGGGATATCAATGTGGTGAAAATTGATTTTGGTTGCACTGAAATGCTCAACCAAACAGGTTGCCAGTGAGGTTGGTAGCCCAACTGCACCTCACTGGCGTTAAACGGTGAACCAAAGGAGGCCTAGATTAATCTAAGTTGAAAAAACTCAATCGACTCAATTGCCAAAAGTCCACAAGTTCAACCCAAGAAGGAAAAGAAAAAGAAAAGGGCTATTTTAGTGACATGATAAATGACTTGGTAGGTTGATCGAAGTTGATCCACATTGACTAGTTTAAAAATAATTAAAAATATTAAAAAATTGCAAAATGATATAAAAATTTTAAAATATTAATGTATTCCATAGTCAACACTAAGGTTTTAGTCCATAGCCCAAAAGGAAAAATCCTTTTTAATAGCACAAATAGCTCAAGATCTCATACCACAACTTCAAGAATAATACGACGACATGAAATCCAACTCCTTGCTAGATGGAGATTAGGTGCTACAGATCCTATTACACCAACCAGCGGCGAAGTTAAGGGGCTAGAAGGGGCCCCGACTCCCCCTAAAATGGAAAATTTTTCATTTAGGCCCCTTTATAATTTATAAAATTTTAAATTAGCAATAATAAAATTGCACTTTGACCCCCAAAATGATAAAAATTTGATTTAATCCTTTAAAAATCATAAAGATATAGGCTATTAAAATGGTGAAATTATTTTTTTACTATCGTAAAAATATACAATTTAATTTTAACCCCTTCAAAAAAATTTCTAACTTCGCCCCTGGCCCTAACCCTTATTAAAAATACTTCATTAAGCTAAATTTCTCAACATCAAGATGACATAGTTGAATTAACATTCAATAATCCACCTAGAATGCCCGAAGACATTCTTTTGAAATAGAAAGTTCTAGTGTAGCATTTTAGATGACTAAATATAGAATAAGAATCAAATCCTAAAACACAAAGAACATATTTTAGGATTGCTAGAGCTTCTATCTCTTCCATGCCAACTACATTTAGAACCAATCTGAAAGGAATAGATAATTCCTCAAATATATCCCAACCTACCTATGTTAGACAGGATGAAAGTCCCCCCAATTTCACCTAATATGTCACTAACATACTCAACAATGACGAATAATGCAAGAGTAGAAGAAAATTCAAAAAAAATTGTAGTAGAAAAGTCTTTTGAGATCAATAAAGAGTGGTGTAGAAAACACTTTTATTCCAACAAAAAGGTTACCTTAAAAATTACAATAATGAGAAAGAGAGCATTCTTCAAGAATATTACAAATTTATGAACACTCATAAAATTCATATAAAATTCTTTGAATGGTTTGAAGAACATTATTTGAAAATTGTTAATACAATAAAAAAATACTACTAAATGGCAAACAAATAGAGGAGAAGTTGAATCTCAACATCCCCTTTAACAGAGTTTCAATAACTTCATAAAAATATTGAAATAAAAGCAATCCTTTTAAGAATGAGATCTCCTGATGTAAAAGGACAAATCTCATCAAAAGATGTTAAAATGATAGTGGAACAGAACAACACAAATTTCAGCCTTCATACAATAAGAAAATAATTGGATTATATTGAAAATTTGATAGAAAACCAACAAATTAGGAAAGAATTGGTAAAAGAAATTACTGAAAAATGTCCAGAAGAACCAATATTTATACCATATGATGTACCTAAACCTTTCCACCCCAAATGATTTCTTAAAAGAAACTCAAAATGCTTGATGTTTTGGAAAGTTACAAGTCCGAATTAGTTACCCTAGATATCTTGATGTAGGGTCAATACTCAGTCAACACATTACATAAATCCTTCCAATTTGACTCTGATCAGTCAAATGGAGAACAAATTAACAAAATGACTTGGAAAGAACCAAAACAACTATATTACCCAAAAAACATTGCAGTAGACCTTAATATAGAAGAAAAACTTGTTTTTCAAAACAAATATAATGTCAATGCCATTTATGAATGAAATAAAAACAAGATGTTTAAATATAATATTTTCAGTTTATTACAATAAATGACAATGGTTTCAAATGTTTATAAAACTCAAAACCAAAATGAATTAATTAGTGATCATATATATTGTAGTAACCCATTTTGCCCGGGTCCATACATAATCCAAAAACAAAAATAAAAATAAGGAAATATACCCAAATGTCCAAATAAACAGTCCATTTTACAAAAGTCCAAAATTGAAACCTGAAATAGTAGCCCAAGAATAAAATCTGTTACACGCAAGCCCAAAAACCAGTACCTCTAAACTACCCGAGCCCACTTGCATACAGACCCATATCCAAACTAGCCCTGACCCAAAACAGAAAATGGCCCAAAAAGGCCCAACATTAACCGGTCTCAGCAGAAGCCTAGCCGCAAGCCAGCAGTATCCCAAACATGCACCGCAATGGCAGGACAACAGGCACCGCAAGTTTTGCCCCAGCCTCGCGCCGAATCAGATCCTCACGCCGCAATGGCAGGCCAATAGGCGCACCGCAAGTTTCGCCCCAGCCTCGCGCCGAATCAGATCCTCGCGCCGCAATCAACGCCTCGCGCTCACGCCAGCCCTTGGTCGCGCCGCGGTTCGCGCGCGAATCCCCCTATCGCCGTCACGATTGTCGCTCTACCTGCACGAAAAAGGAAAGAATACCAGCAGAACACAGCAAACATGGCGTTTTTTTTCTTTCCTATTTTATTTTTGGGTTATAAAAACCCCTAAAATGTAACACAATGAGGACAGAGATGAATAGACAAAAAAAAATACAAAGAGATACACAGAGAAATTTGTATACGAAAAATACAGAGAAATAAAGGAGGGCATCGAAACAGAATACTGAATTTTTAGATCAAGGTGATTTTTTCAGTGTTATTTTTTTATATTAATCTATGTTTTTTTCTATATATATCTTGTAAAAAAAAACAAGCAAAAAAGGTGAAGATTACCTATTCGTCGCTGCGGGCGACGGCGCGTGGGACGGTGGCCCGAATGTCCGGCGAGAGAGCCCAGACGAGAGCATTGAGAGGAATTCTGAATTTTTTTTTAAAAAAAAGGGCACAAATGATTTATTGTTTGAAAATTGATTTTTATAGAAGCTTAAAAACGAGCGCGTTTTTGCTTGTCGATAAGCATAAAAACGACGTCGTTTGGTTCAAGATTCGCGCGCTGACCTGACGGGTTAAAAAGGATCCGCATGTTTTTTATGTTAACGGTCTAATTGCTTCAATAGCCCTTCCGTATTTTTTTAAAAATTCAATAAAGTCCGAATAATTAAAACCTTTTTATTTTATTTTTAAATTATTCTAATATATATTTAATTATTTTATTATATTAAATTTTATATTATTCTTTTTATTTATATATTAATTTTGTAAAATAGTATAAAATTTATATATATGTATCTATTATATATTTAATTATTATTTTATGGTTTAATATAATATATTATTTTATAATTCATATATTTTTCATTATATTTTTTTACTTTTATATTATACATATATTATTTTATTTTTTAAAATTTTTTTGGTATAAAAATTATTTATATTATATAATGTATTTCATTTCATTATCTATTACATATACTTTTCATATTACATATATATTACTTATTATAATTATTTTAAATATTATTATTTATATGTATGTATATTATCTTATAACCTTTATCTTTAGTTATTACTGTGCTATACTTCATGTTCGTTTATTTTCATTCTTTAATTGCATGTTTCAGTATGATATTTCAATTGTTTTAATTGTTTATTATTTCTTATTATTCTTATTTAGTAGAAATTGTTAATATAGTTATGATAAATTGATATTTGGCTTATATATTGTAATGTATGATTCACTCAAACCATGTTTATAAAATACCTTTCGAATCAAAATATTTATTTCAAATGGTTTTCAAAATACGATGATATGTGATATTTGAAGGATTTCGAGAAGAATTTTGCCCTAACTTATTGGGTTCGATTTTTCTCGTGAAACTTTAGGTATTACATATCCCTTCTTTCTTGAAAAACTGAGATTTACCAATTTCAAATAAAAAAAATCCATTCTTGGGAATTCGGATCGTTGTGTCTTAACTTATTGGGTTCGACGTTTTGAGTCTCGAGGTAGGAATTTTTCTAAAATAAAGACGTGCTTAGTTTCAAAATCATGAGATGCTATATCCTAACTTATTGGGTATAGTATTTTATTTCTTTGAGATAGGTAGGTCTGGTTTTTTTTTCTTCAACTAAAAGGTCCATTTTTTAAATTTTTAAAGTTTCAACACTAAGACATGATTTTATCGATTAGGTACCAATTTTTGGGCGTTATGAGGGTGCTAGCCCTTCCTCATACGTAACCGACTCTCGAACCCATTTTTCTTGTTTTTTCGTAGGCCAAAATAAGTATTTTAAAATAAAACATTTTTTAAGGTGATCCAATCACACCAAAGTAAAAAAGATTGGTGGCGACTCCCATTTTTGTTTTCAAAAGTCGATCCCCGTTTTTAAAACCAAACTTTTAAAATGGTTTCGACAGCTTGGCGACTCCACTGGGGACCAATAAGAGAGTCAAGCCGTAAAGTTGATAATTCCATGTCCTATTATTGAAACTTTGAAATTCTGATTTAAAAAAATCATCATCCTTTTATTGCATGTGATTTATTTTAAAAAGTACCTTTGCATTGCATTTGCATGACCGTTGTGGTCGCACCCTTAAGTGGGAGCGAGAAGCTACTCCTTCGTGAGGTTTTCACCTCCGTGCAGGATAGTGAATCACTTTCGGGATACATCCGTACCTATGTCTTCGTGAGATTTTCATCTCCGTGCAGCCATAGGGAAATGTATTCCCCTGAACTGAACTCGGTCCATATGAGCCTATAGTGGGTGAGGATCGAGGAATCTGCTGGTTCAGGTACCTAAACTTTAGAGCTAAAGCCACATATAGAAAACCTAAGTGCTTACCCTAGGTAGATCTATACCAAACTTTAGCAATTACCCAGATAGGCGATGAATTATTTGCTTCATAATTTATTTCATGTTACTGATCAATTGTGTTTTATTTTGTTGCATGTCATTACATATTTTAAAGAGGTATCAGTTCACGGTCAGTTTCTAAATTAGAAAGCTGGTTATGGAGAATGAATTCTTTGATAAAGTGGAGGACAATACAGCCGTTCGTAGGTGGTCAGAACAAACACAGTTAGGAAAAAGAGATAGCCTAGCCGAAGGGTACAAATCAGAGCTATGGGACTACACTCACATCAGTGTGACGCAGAACAATCTTCAGGAATTAAGGGAGATATGGGATCAGTGGAGTAACGAGACTAAGCATCTGTCTTACAGCAGCTATGGAGACTTGTCGTACCTGTTGGATATTAAGGTTGATGAACATCTGTTTCGTGCCATCTCTCAATTTTGGAATTTTGCATATAGTTGCTTCACTTTCGGAAGAGTTGATTTGGTACCTACGGTAGAGGAGTATACAGCTCTATTGCGATGTCCTAAGATTCAAGTTGATAAGGCTTACGCGAGGGCCCCTAATGTTATAACCTTTATGAGGAAACTGATGAATATTACGGGGATGAGCGAGCAGTGGGTTACAGCCAGAATCAAATAAAAAGGTGAGTATAACTGCATCTCGTGGAAAGCTTTGAATGATTTGATTTTAGAACATCCTGACATGAAAAAAAAAGTCGATATATTTTCTTTGAGTATATATGGATTAATGATCTTTCCGAGGGTATTGGGATATGTGGATGAAGCTTTCTCAGATCTTTTTTATCAACTTGACAAGCAAGTCACACATGTTCCTGCGATCTTGGCGGAAACATTTCGGCCATTGAGTGCAAGTAGGAGAGCTAGGGAAGGCAGATTTATAGGATGTGCACAGTTATTGTTGGCTTGGTTCCATAGTCACTTTTGGAAAGTGGAAAAGGTTTCTTATCGGGTCTTCTCAGAAAATTATTCTCCATTAAAGGAAATAGTGGCCACCCTGAGGAGAGACGACATAGTTGAAGAAAATTTGATAGTGCTTCTACGAAATCTTCGGGAAGAAGATGTTGAATGGAGAGCCCCCTCGATGGTTCCTGATGAAGTTCTGTATCGGTGTGGGAGTTTTGATTGGGTCCCTCTACTCAGAATTTAGGGAGCCATTGGATATGCGCCTTTGCTTGTATTAAGGTAATTCAGATCGAGGCAGTTTGTACCGGCTACACACGGATTAGCCCAAAGTAAGTTTTCGTATAAAGGGAATAGTTACAAGAAGAGGGTTAAGGAGATTGCTAGTGCTTGGAATCAGACCCGTCGCATGAAGAGAGTCGATATGGGCCCAATGAAGACTCCAGAGTATTGTGGATGGTGGAGTAGGAGAGTCAACGACAATATCCCTGTGCCAAGTTAAGAAGATGCTCGATCGATTGAAGAATTTCTACAAGTGGTCCCATCGGAAGTGGAGGTGATGAAACAAGATTTCGAAAGGAGGAATTCAGAGCTTGGAAAGAGGATAGAGGAGATAGAAGAAGAAAAGATGTACTTGAGGCTAGATGTGGATATTCAGAAATCAGAAGCCGAGAAAGTAAGAAAAGAGAAAAGGAAGATTGAGGAAGATCGAGATAGCTTGAAGTCAGAGTATAAGAAGATGCGACTAACGATGAAGAACGCTGGATTGAGGAAGACTTCTGAACAATGGCAATGGGAGGTCTAGGAGGAAAGGCCAAAGTTGACTATTGGGAGAGGAAGTTTCGAGAAATGCAAGCGCAGAATGAGACTCTAGAGAAGAGTTTTTCAGAAAGCCGGGGTGAAAAGGAAGACTTAAAAGCTAAGGTGGCTGAACTTGGACGGTCTCTTCATCACCATCGAAGCCGTAATTCCGCGATCGAGTTAAAGGCAAGCTTGAGCAGAATTGAGAAAATGAAGAGAAAGATTGAAGAGTTAGAATCGGTATTGCATAGCTGTGAACTTCGGGTTGAGTTGCTTGAAACGAGAGAAGGGCGTTGGAAGGAAGAGCTTCACCATTATCATGATCAGGTTAAAAGTCGGGATTACCTCATGGGCGAAGCGATAGTCCAGATTCGAGAGGTAGCTGATCATCTACAGACTTTGGCATCACAGGCTGATACATTGAGCATGAAGTATGAGCTCCAGTCCGACCATAGTCAAGAGTTAGCTTCATTACTTGGGAAAATCAAGACTTTAGTACTTAGGGCGAAAGCATATTTGTAGTCCATTTTATGTAAAGGATTTTGTTTTCTAATAAAGTTTTCTAAAATGAAGTTGAATCAGAATTGATGCCTCTTTGCATTCATGCATTTGCATCATATTATCTGCATTTAAGTCTATAAAGAGAGTCTAATTAGTCAAAATTATAACAGTGAGAGAGAGAGAAAAGGGAAGGAAAACCTGGAAGCTGAACACCCCTACGGTACACGTGCTAGATCAAGGAAAATGGATCAAAAGATGGAACAATTCCAAAGAGACATTCAAGACCAGATGCAAGAGCAAATGGCAAAGCTTCAACAAGAGATGAGGGACCAGATGATGGAGGCCCAAAGGAACATGATGGCACAAATGGCCCAAATGCTGAGTGGGGCAATGGACAAGGGAAAGGGTCACATAGTTAATGCTGAGGATGATGAGGATCTTCCTAGGGGATTCACTCCACCGCACGTACAAGCGCAACCTGAAGAATATCCCAGAAGGCCACCTGTCACAATTAGGCCTCAGTAAGGGCAAGCTGATATTAAAGTACCCATGAATTTTCAAGTTGGCACAGGATCCAACCCATGGGATAATCCTGCTAATCCTGTTATTCCTGATCTGGACATGGCAGAGAGAGAGGGGATCAGAACTGAATCTTCAAGGCAGTTAGAGGATCGCTATAGATGGTTGGAGGAAAAATTCAAGGCTTTGGAAAATGCCGACCATCACCATGGAATTGACGCAAAGGTCCTGAGTTTGGTCCCAGATCTGGTGCTTCCTCATAAATTCAAGATGCCGGAATTTGAGAAGTACAATGGGACTAGTTGCCCAGAAGCGCACAGCACCATGTTCTGTAGACGCATGACGGGCTATGTGAACAATGATCAACTTTTGATTCATTGTTTCCAAGATAGTTTGACGGGAGCAGCGTCTAGGTGGTAGAATCAACTCAGCCGCGCTAACATTAGCTCCTGGAGAGACTTAGCTCAAGCCTTCATGAAGCAATACAATCATGTCACAGACATGACGCCTGACAGAACCACTTTGCAAAACATTGAGAAGAAATCAAATGAAAGCTTCAGACAGTATGCGCAAAGATGGAGAGAGGTCGCCATGCAATTTCAGCCACCACTCCTAGAAAATGAGACTACAATGCTCTTCATCAATACCTTGAAGGCTCCATTCATCACTCATATGATAGGAAGTACTACGAAGAGCTTTGCGGATATAGTGATGGAAGGAGAGATAATTGAAAATGCCATAAGGGGTGGCAAGATTGAAGCAGGGGAAACCACTAGATGGTCTACTCCTAGGATGACGAGGTGAATAATACGAGTACATACAACAAAGGGTACTCAAAAGTAATTACTGTTAATCAGTCAAAGGTAATCACTGTTGGGCAACAAGGGTCTACAAGACAGGAATCAAGCACCAGGCAGAACTCTGAAAGGCTCCAATTTACGCCAATCCCAGTAACGTATAAGGAGCTATATCAAAGTTTGTTTAACGCACACGTGGTGTTTCCATTTTATTTTGAACCGTTGCAACCTCCGTTCCCAAAATGGTATAACGAGAATGCCCAATGCGAGTACCACGCGGAAATAACGGGTCACTCAATTGAAAATTGTACTGCGTTTAAAAAGGTAGTTGAGAGGCTCATCAAAATGGGAATTGTGAAGGTTGACGATTCATCAAAACCTGGTCACTTTGACGAGGCAGTAAATGCGATAATTGAAGGAGGAGACATGAAAGTTGTGACTCCTTGAAGAAATCAAAAGCGGAGAGGGAACCGGGGAATGAAGTTTCCACGCCTTTGCGTACTTGGGAGTGTCTTGAATAATAGGATTGTGGAAGAGATCCTTGTATTTTTAGAGCTGATCTATAGTAATGTGCAAAACATGCTTGTTGCCTTAAGCCTAGAGGCAATAAGAACTCTTTTGTGAAATAGGCTTATGTCCGAAACTTTATTTCAATAAAATGCATTTTTAAGCAAATATTCTTTTATTCTTTCCATTTCATATTGTACATTCTTTTGTTTCACAATATTCTTTCATTCTTTATTCATGACCATACAAATAAATGTTCTTTGAATCATTTATTCTTTTGAAATATTCTTTCAAACCTATACTAGGTCCCCAGATATCAACGATATGAGCGACGTTGTTACAGACTCCCTTTTTGAATGAGATATGGGTCTAGGGGATCTCAAGACTTTGAAGATGACAGGGATTGTAACATACCTTCTGATTTGTTAAGAATGGTCCAACAAGATGAAAAACAAACATTATTCAACAAAGGGTCAATAGATATTATGAGCCTAGAAAAGGGATGAAGATCGAAGCCCAGCTCACCATAAAAATAATGCGAGACATCATTGAGTTATTTTCAAGAATTCAAAGATGTTTTGCACGATCATATCAGGACATGCCTGGGCTACCAAGATGTAGGCTACACATGAGGATCGAGTACTGTTGATCTACATAGAAAGGGATGTTATCAGCTATGCCGTATTTAAAGAGACAAGATTCATGTGCCTTCTCCAGTTCTTCGCAAATTTTCCATATGTGGGGCATGGATGTGATGGGGCCAATCTCGTCAGAAGTTTTTAGCCAATATTGATTCATTGTCATGGTCGTCGTTTACTTCACTAAGAGGGTGGAAGTAGCTTCATATGCCAATGTTACACAGTCGAAAGTCATCAAATTTCAAAAAAAAAAGGAATCAAATGTCAGCAAAGAATGCCATAAAGGATCACATTTAATAATGCATAACTGTACAAAGTCAAGGTTTACAGTTTGTCTAAAGATCAGACAGCATATTACAGTACAGCAAAGGTTGCCAAACAAAAAAAGGAAAAACAAAAATAAGAAAGGTGACTAAGACTTGTAAAGATTGGCATAAGAAGCTACCATTTACTCTCTATCTTATCAAGCGTCGACCAGGACTTTCGCTGGGGCAATACTTTTCCCATTAGTTTATGAAGTGGTTTTTCCCATGAAAATCGAGATTCCTTTGCTCCAAGCTTCGATTGAGTCAGGAATTGGATGAAGAAGAATGTCTCCAGTGAACTTGGATGAAGAAAAGGGTTTGAAAGTATTCATCATGGTCAAATGTACTAAAATTGATGATTTATGACGGAAATAGTCCACCCAAAGAAATTTCATGATAGGCACCTGATATTGAAAATTTCAGAAGAAAGTAGATCTCAAATTGAGAAAGACCTTATGTTGTAAAGAAGGCCTTTTTTGGAGAAGCATTGATATTGACCGAGTTGGATGCTAAAGACTCGCTTAATCCGGTGAATTCAGGGTCAATCAAGAAGGATTTTACCTGAAAGAGGAAAGACTAAGGTGAAAACCTGTAAAGGGCGCCTCGAAAAAAAAAAGAAAGAAAGAAAAAGGAGAGGCCAAGGCGAAAACCCGCAAAGGGCACTTTGAGACCAAAGGGGCTTTGAGCTGAAAACCCGAAAAGGGCGGCTCAAATTTTGATCAAAAGTGGGGCATATAGTAGTCTTGCTACGCTTGCATTGACAATAAAGAAGTATGTTACGTCTTGGGGCATCAACAAAGTACTCCAGATCCCCTAAACACATATTGAGCTTAAAATGGTCCTCAAGAAGTTTGAACAGAGAAGCTGAAGCTGCGATATCTGGGGCACCTAGCTTCTATCTTACTCATTTTTGAATTTGTTATCTTTGACTGCTTTTTTTTTCTTTTCAATATACACCCAGATCAATTTTCTTTATTGCCTTGATGATCTTTGATTAACTTATTTGTTTCGAGCCATGCTCCTGATTAATTTCTTTCTCGTCCATTGTTGTGATCTTTTTCAAGCATTTTATATTGAAATAAAGATTAATGGACTAATAATACTTTCATAAAAGGAGTTTCGCATATTACTCTAGAAACTTCTAAATAATATAAGGAATCTGAAACGTGACTGTTGTTCAGAATTCATCAAGCCTAAGGGTTGGAAACATTAAAAAGCGATTATCTCTTCGGATTCTTATTGGATAAGACAATTTCGTTGGTGATACCACATCGGCAAATGACGAACTGTAACATCCTGAATTTTTGGGCCTATGCGTTTAATGGGTGAATATGTGTAGTGAATTAATTTGAGTATTATGAGTTCAGTTTGGGCTCAGGAAGTGGGCCGAGGCTTTAGTTCAATTTTCTGGTTGGGCACTCTAGTGGAGAGCCTGTTAGAATGAGGTATATAGGATATTATCTGCAAATAATGACGCAAATAGGCTTGTGGCCTAGTGGCAAAATGGCGCCACTAGGAGAGCAGGGAGGTGGCGTCAATTGGAGGCCCAAATTCGAGTTTCATGGAGCCCAAATTCTTTAATTTAAGTTAGCTAATTTTTGGCAATTAATTAGGTGGAGTTGGACGGAATTAAGGCTCTAAAATAGAAGGAATTATCTTAGTGAATAATATAGATATTATGGTGGATAATAAGGATAAAATAGCTGATAAAAGAAGGAAGAAGTGGTGCTATCTAGGTTTCTTTTAAAGGTATGAATAGATTTAGATAAAGGAGAAAAGTTAGGAGCTATCTGCTGAGAGCAGAGTTGGCTGAAATTCCATCACCTAGAGGAGTAAAGAATTCGGCTACTTCATGGATAAGGGGTACCGAATTTTCCCTTTTCTTTTAGCTTGACTTTTAGTTATTAGGAAGGGCGTTTTCGAGTTTGAACAATAGGTGCCAAAATTTCTATAAATAGGGGAGGATATCTCATTGATTCTGACATTTAAACCCTAATTTCTTCTCCTTCCATTGTGCCGAAATTCTTAGTCTCTCCCTCTCCAATTTCTTCTCTTCAATTTCTTCAAAAGCCGAAACCTCTTCTCCATTCTTTTTCCCTTTGAGCCGATTTCTCTAAAAAGCCGAAATCTCCATAGTTTTTCTTTATTCATCCTAGTTGAGAATTAGTTCTTAGGCATTTAAATCTTTTTCTTTGACATTCACTGAATCTTCTCTCCAAGTGCTAGGCGAATTCCTATACTAAGGTAAGTGTCGACTTCTGTTAGATCTCATATTCTATTTCGGTTCTTGAAAGGCAAAAGTCGAAAAACTAATAGTTTAATGGTGCTATGTTGGGCGGCATTAGGGATTTGAAGGAAACTTGGTAAATGCGGATCTAAAAGCCAAAAATCGTTAGTCTCCAATTTCGGGATTTCAAGGTAAGGAGATCTATTGATTTTAGTGTGAAAATTCGGGATTTCTTGACCTTTGGCCGATTATAGGGGAGGTCAATTTTTCGTGATTTTCTAGCTTTTGGTTGAACCAAGTTATAAATCCGGATAGCAAGGATACCGACTAAGAGTTTAGTACTTAGCGATATAACAGTGTGTAATACCTCCCCACCATCTAGATCTCGCCTATTATTGTATGTTCATATGTTTTATATGTTATGATAAATGCCGAAATCTCGGTTTATTGATGAAAGCCCAAGGAGGGTAAAAGCGGATCCCAGGTTAGTAAATAATCTGTTTAAATGTTATAAGTAAAATGCTTGTATGTGATTGCATGGGTTGGGTTGTTGAAAGGAGGAAGTTATACGTTATATGTGTAGCGGCTAATGCCGTGAATCTATTATCTGAGCCGGCCATTAAATGTTATACGGGCTTCGGCCATTAAATGTTATAAGGGCTTCGGCCATCATATGTGGATGAGCAGCAAGACTGCCATCATGGTGTGTAGCGGTGTGGGTCGATTGTAGAAATCCCCAATGGTGTGAACGGTTGGTACGGGGGGTGTGTAGCGGATGTAAACCTAGGCAAACGGGTTGGGCCTTGCATATTATTTGCTATTAATTTTTATTATGATTATTACAATTGTTTATTTTGTTTAATGGGTTTAAGGCCCAAACTCTAGTGGTGCATGAGAGGTTGCACGCTGAGTCTCGCGACTCACCCTTTTAATTAACAATTCAGGTGATACCTAGTGATTCGGACCAGGGTGGAGAGGAGCGCAAGGTGGCCATCTGAGAAGAATATGTAGATTTGGCAAAAAGAGACTCAAGTTTTATTTTATATTTTTAATTAATGGACTTCAAATCTCGTTGTAATAAGGCCATGGGCTATTCTGTTTTATTATGGGCTTCTATTACTTTAGGTCATTTAGGTTTTATTTTAATTAAACTAAGACATGTATTTAAGTTCAGATTTTACTTTACTAAAGCATCTTCTATTTAAAACATATTTGGGCTTTTCTGAAAATACGACATGATTTGATAGAATTTTTCTTAGTGACATACCAGATCAGGTTGTAGTGTTTGGGCCGGGTTTGGGGTGTTACACGAACAAAGTCAAAGGGGATCATTGTCGGGATACCCTGCATTCATGTAAATTTCAGACTCATACATCTGGTTATTACACCCAGGGAATGGTGTAACAGGTTAAATTGATGGAAAACGATACAAGTTTTATACCTCTGAGTGGTAACAGATTGGATGGAAGAAACCAAATGTTATTGAAGTAGGATGGTACAAGCCATGTGTTCTCAAGATCCAAGCGAAGTTGACTCTGAAATTACATTGGGGCAAGCTTGTTGAGCAGAACATGATTGATGAACAAAGATGAAGAACAAATGAGTGATAACACCTAGAGTAGGAATCATACTCATAACACTTTTGCATCATAACAAATCTCATTAGGAGCATTTGATTCATTCCAATCATTGCATCCTAGTCCTTTAAAAGGAATCATTTCCATGGCATGTTACATTCGTGTCACTCATAACACATGTAGCTAGAAGCATTTGATTCATTCTAATCATAGTATCTTAGCCATGTGACATAAACATATGGAACCGAGTCTACAGGACATGTCTTTCAGTGGACGGTGTAGCAATACTGGTGAATTTAAAGATCTCATCTTCCTGAAGTTGTAGAAAGTAGATCGAAAAGAATTTCAGCCTTATCTCTCTGAAGTTGTAGGGAGTAGACTGAAGACATAAGATCTCATCTTCCTGAAGTTGTAGGAAGCAGATCGAAAAGAATTTCAGCCTTATCTCTCTGAAGTTGTTAGGAGTAGACTGAAGACAGAAGATCTTATCTTCCTGAAGTTGTAGGAAGCAGATCGAAAAGAATTTCAGCCTTATCTCCCTGAAGTTGTAGGGAGTAGACTGAAGACAGAAGATCTCATCTTCTTGAAGTTGTAGGAAGCAGATCGAAAAGAATTTCAGCCTTATCTCCCTGAAGTTGTAGGGAGTAGACTGAAAACAGAAGATCTTATCTTCCTGAAGTTGTAGGAAGTAGATCAAAGACAGAATATCTTATCTTCCTGAAGTTGTAGGAAGTAGATCAAAAACAGAAGATCTTATCTTCCTGAAGTTGTAGGAAGTAGATCAAAGACAGAAGATCTGGCAATTCCTGAAGTTGTAGGAAGCAGATCGAAGACATCAGTCTGGTAATCTCTGAGTTTGTAAGGAGCAGATTGAAGATAGCAGGTCTGGCAATTCCTGAGTTTGCAGGAAGCATATCGAAGACATTTTCAGTCTTATCTCCCTGAAGTTGTAGTGGAGTAGACTAAAGCCAGAAGATCTTATCTTCCTAAAGTTGCAGGAAGCAGATCGAAGACACTTTCAACCTTATCTCCCTAAAGTTGCAGCGGAGTAGATTGAAGATAGAAGATCTTATCTTCTTGAAGTTGCAGGAAGCAGATCAAAAGACATTTTAGTCTTATTTCCCTAAAGTTGTAGTGGAGTAGACTAAAGACAAAAGATCTTATCTTCCTGAAGTTGCAGGAAGTAGATCTAAAACACTTTCAACCTTGTCTCCTTGAAATTGCAGCGGAGTAGATTGAAGAAAGAAGATCTTATCTTCCTGAAGTTGCAGGAAGCAGATCAAAAGCACTATTAGCTTTATTTCCCTGAAATTGCAGTGGAGTTAGAAGCCATTTGAAGAAGACCAAGAATCCAAGGCTCCGCCAAGACCGGGCAAAATTGGTATAGTCTTTGCTCCATTCTCGTTACACAACAATGAGCAAAGAGGGGCAGCTGTAGTAACCCATTTTGCCCGGGTCCATACATAATCCAAAAACAAAAATAAAAATAAGGAAATATACCCAAATGTCCAAATAAACAGTCCATTTTACAAAAGCCCAAAATTGAAACCTGAAATAGTAGCCCAAGAATAAAATTTGTTACACGCAAGCCCAAAAACCAGTACCCCTAAACTACCCGAGCCCACTTGCATACAGACCCATATCCAAACTAGCCCTGACCCAGAACATAAAATGGCCCAAAAGGGCCCAACATTAAGCGGTCTCAGCAGAAGCCTAGGTTTTTCGAAACCCAGGCGCGCAAGCCGCCAGATATCCCAAACGTCGCGCCGCAATGGCAGGCCAACAGGCACCGCAAGTTTCGCCCTAGCCTCGCGCCGAATCAGATCCTCACGCCGCAATGGCAGGCTAACAGGTGCACCGCAAGTTTCGCCCCAGCCTCGTGCCGAATCTACCTCGCGCCGAATTAGATCCTCGCGCTCATGCCAGCCCTCGGTCGCGCCGCAGATCGCGCGAATCCCCCTATCGTCGTCACGATTGTCGCTCCACCTGCACGAAAAAGGAAAGAATACCAGCAGAACACAGCAAACATGGCGTTTTTTTTCTTTCCTATTTTATTTTTGGGTTATAAAAACCCCTAAAATGTAACACAATGAGGACAGGGAGGAATAGAAAAAAAAATACAAAGAGATACACAGAGAAATTTGTATACGAAAAATACAGAGAAATAAAGGAGGGCATCGAAACAGAATACTGAATTTTTAGATCAATGTGATTTTTTCAGTGTTATTTTTTTTATATTAATCTATGTTTTTTTTTTCTATATATAATACTGTAAAAAAAAAACAAGCAAAAAAGGTGAAGATTACCTATTCGCCGCTGCGGGCGACGGCGCGTGGGACGGTGGCCCGAATGTCCGGCGAGAGAGCCCAGACGAGAGCATTGAGAGGAATTCTGAATTTTTTTTTAAAAAAAAGGGCACAAATGATTTATTGTTTGAAAATTGATTTTTATAGAAGCTTAAAAACGACGCGGTTTTTTCTTAAGCTGATAAGCATAAAAACGACGTCGTTTGGTTCAAGATTCGCGCGCTGACCTGACGGGTAAAAAAGGATCCGCATGTTTTTTATGTTAACGGTCTAATTGCTTCAATAGCCCTTCCGTATTTTTTTAAAAATTCAATAAAGTCCGAATAATTAAAACCTTTTTATTTTATTTTTAAATTATTCTAATATATATTTAATTATTTTATTATATTAAATTTTATATTATTCTTTTTATTTATATATTAATTTTTGTAAAATAGTATAAAATTTATATATATGTATCTATTATATATTTAATTATTATTATATGGTTTAATATAATATATTATTTTATAATTCATATATTTTTCATTATATATTTTTTTTACTTTTATATTATACATATATTATTTTATTTTTTAAAAATTTTTTTTTGGTATAAAAATTATTTATATTATATAATGTATTTCATTTCATTATCTATTACATATACTTTTCATATTACATATATATTACTTATTATAATTATTTTAAATATTATTATTTATATGTATGTATATTATCTTATAACCTTTATCTTTAGTTATTACTATGCTATACTTCATGTTCGTTTATTTTCATTCTTTAATTGCATGTTTTAGTATGATATTTCAATTGTTTTAATTGTTTATTATTTCTTATTATTCTTATTTAGTAGAAATTGTTAATATAGTTATGATAAATTGATATTTGGCTTATATATTGTAATGTATGATTCACTCAAACCATGTTTATAAAATATTTTTCGAATCAAAATATTTATTTCAAATGGTTTTCAAAAAAATGATGATATGTGATATTTGAAGGATTTCGAGAAGAATTTTGCCCTAACTTATTGGGTTCGATTTTTCTCGTGAAACTTTAGGTATTACATATCTCTTCTTTCTTAAAAAACTGAGATTTACCAATTTCAAATAAAAAAAAATCCATTCTTGGGAATTCGGATCGTTGTGCCTTAACTTATTGGGTTCGACGTTTTGAGTCTCGAGGTAGGAATTTTTCTAAAATAAAGACGTGCTTAGTTTCAAAATCATGAGATGCTATATCCTAACTTATTGGGTATAGTGTTTTATTTCTTTGAGATAGGTAGGTCTGGTTTTTTTTTCTTCAAATAAAAGGTCCATTTTTTTAATTTTTAAAGTTTCAACACTAGGACATGATTTTATCGATTAGGTACCAATTTTTGGGCGTTATGAGGGTGCTAGTCCTTCCTCATACGTAACCGACTCCCGGACCCATTTTTCTTGTTTTTTCGTAGGCCAAAATAAGTATTTTAAAATAAAACGTTTTTTAAGGTGATCCAATCACACCAAAGTAAAAAAGATTGGTGGCGACTCCCATTTTTATTTTCAAAAGTCGATCCCTATTTTTAAAACCAAACTTTTAAAATGGTTTCGACATATATCAAATCTTTTAGCTATTGGTTTTACTGGCCAACTCAAGGGATGGTGGAACCATGCACTTACTACAACCTAATAAGAAGATATTCTAAAAGCTATAAAAAATTATAATCAAGAAAAAATATTTTAAATTAACAACGAAGAGAAATTTAAGTTGTAGTTGCTAAATTGGAGCTCGCTCTTATCAATGATTTGCTAGAAAGATGGAGACCCAAAATACACACATTCTATCTTCCGTGCGATGAGTCTACGATTACACTCGAGGATGTGGCTTTACAATTTGGTCTACTGGTTGATGGGTCAGTCGTTACGGGGGTAGTGCGCATTGGTGATTGGAGCGCAATTTGCCTCCAACTATTAGGCAAGATGTCGAACAAGTTTAGTGGTAACCGAATAGATATGAAATGGTTTGAAGATAATTTCTCACATCTCAACAACTCTTCTAGTGCGGTTGAAAGAAAGCAATTCACTCGAGCATTCATACTAAGGTTGATCGGGGGTTTTCTATTGTCAGATAAATCTCTAAATCTAGTACATTTAAGGTGGCTCCTACAACTAATCGACCTAAAAGAAGTCAGGTGACTTAGTTTGGGATCAATTGTCCTGGCTATATTGTACCGAGAGATGTGTCGGGGAATTGAAGCCTAGTTTACTTCTAGGCATTAAAATCCAACTCAGCAAAATTATAGTACGATAAAATATATCGATTTTTTTGTGTATTACAAAATTTCAAAGTGATTTGTTAAATCAAAAAGTTTCTTTCACAAATTGATTACATATCTTCAAAAATAGTTTTACAAAAAGATGTTCAAAATATTGCTTCAAAACATTTTTTTGCTAGATGACAAGCAATTTAAATTATATTTGTAACAACCTGATTTTTAGTGGTGTCGAAAAAGGCAGTTTTAGAACCCCATTTCTGTAAACTGAGTCCATAAATATTAAATTAGAATATTTATAGATTTAGTATAAAAGAATATTAAATCTTAGTCCTTCAATTTCATTTATTAATTGTTTAAGTAAGGTACAGGGACTAAATTGTAAAAGTCTTATCACTATGGATTTTTAAATAGCTAAAGGCTCAAAATGGTAAATAAAACATTTTGTTTCATCAAATGGTGGAGGATGATATTAAAATCCACTAAATTTGACTAATTAAGATTAAGGTTTGGTTAATTAAATTTTAATTAATTTTAATCAAAGTATATTAGTTAAAAATGAAAGAAAGACAACAATTTTTCTATTTATCTTTTTTTCCACAGAACAAGAAAGAAATAAAAACCTTAAAAAAGCTTCAAACATTCGACCCCTAATTGGTATGTTCAATTAAGCCATTTTCTTGTAATTTTTATGTTTTTGAGGTCATAAGAGCTTAATTTAGCTAGCCCATGTACCAATTTGCAAAATTTTTAAAGTTTTTGAAAGTTTCCATTGATGATTTCTTGAAGAAATTGGTGTTAAATTGATAGATTTTAAGCTTAGACGTGAAAAAGGACTAGATTATAATGTTTAAATTGTTAGTTTTGTACAAAAGGACTAAAGTGAATAAAATGTGAAATTGATGTAAAAAAATCAATACTAATATATAGTAAAGGGTCTATAATGGATGTGAATGAGATCGATTTTGAAACCGAAGCTCAAATTTGAAATATATTGTTATTTCGATTTTAGAGACTAAATTGAATCAAATGCAAAACTTAAGGGACATTCAAAAAATGGAATTAAATAGATTCATGCGTATCATGGAATGATATAAACATGTTTGATATTGATGAATTGTCTAAAATAATTGTTTAGATCAATAATTGAATCAAACTAGAGATGATAAAAGAAAAGCCAAAATTGTCGAATAGTCTTTAAGGATTCAATTTGCTAGTTGTTTTGACCAAGTAAGTTCATGTGATATTTACGTGTTAAATAATTATTTTGATTTTTATATTTATAATTGATTGTGAATTAATTGGTGGTAAATTGGTATGAAAGGTAAGATTTGGACTAAATTGTAAAGAAATGTTAATTTGTATAATAGATGCTCGTTTGAACTTAGTAAATGTTAAAATACGATTGGCATGTCAATAGGGCCTTGTGCACACTTATATGGATTAATTATAGATGATTACCGAGATCCAACATTTGTTGCGGACTTGAAGATACATGTGACATAGGGTTAGCTTGGACTGGTAACCTAATACCATTTTAAAGGTTTAGCCCGGACGGGTAACCTGACATGTATATTTTTTTTAACTTGGACAAGCAATCGAATGTTTCATTATAAATATTAAGCATGGATTGGTAACTTGACACGAGTATACTTAGCTTGGACAAGCAACTGGTATAACGAAGATACCTGTGAATCTAGACAATCATATTGTACTTCAATCTTGTTTTGTTTATTATTAGTGAAATGTTCAAAAAATACAATTAATCTTTTGACAAGTCAGGCCTATCAGGGTTGAATTACCATATTTTATATAGGGTCGGGTTTGGAAAAAATATCAAGCTCATATTTTGGGTCAGGTCGGGCTTGGGCATAAAGAATATCTATAAACCCCTTGTTTAGGCTCGGCCTAGCCCATGGACAGCTCTACTGCTGGTGCATTGTTACCTCATGCCAATACAAAAAAGGATTACAAAAAAACTTATGACTGAAATGCTCAGCTCAATGAACTTCGATTTAGAAGACGACAATTCCTCAATATCACTAATGAAAACGATGGATCTTGCAGATAATATTACAACGATGACAATCACTAAAACCAAAAAGTGAAAAAAATGATGAATAATGAGATTCCCTGAAAAGTTTTTGAAATGGTCGCCTACAAGAGTATTCAAAAAAAACTTCAAAAGAAAAGAAAATGGGTGAATAGTGAGGATTCTTTGCATGCCTACAGAAGTCTTCAAAAGAAAAGAAAATGATGAATAATGAAGATTCTCTTCAAAAGAAAATCATAATTATACATCGGTTTTGCAAACTCTTCAACCTTTTCACAAATCTAGGGTCTTTACCTTGTGCAGGTGATAACAACACAAACATATTGGTCATTGTTTTCGTGGATGCCAGCAACAGTGATGGAACAAGGGAGAAGAGAAAATGGTGGTGGGCATTCTGGTTTCCCCATTTAGAGAAGAGAAAGAAACAAAAAAATGTTTTTGGAATAATTATAAAAAGGTCCCTAAACTTTATTCAAAAGGTAAAAAAAGTATCACATGTCATTATTCAATTGGCTAATGTGTTATGTCAGTAATCCGTAATTCATCTATTTTTTAAAGATAATAATTCATATGTTAGTTGTAGTTAGTAATATCAGTTACATATTTAATTAATTGATGAAACAAGTTTGAACAATAGAATAAGATAATTTATTATTTTGTATTAATGCCTCATAAATTATGTTTAATATTTTCATTTAATTATTTTTTACTATTGAAAAAAAATGCAAGAAAATTCTTTGGAATTTGGCGATAATGTTCTTCAACTGGAAGTTGACGATGGAGATGGGTCTCGGATGGAGAATGATAGAAACACTAAAAAAGTCCGGTTTAAAGAAGATATAGCTGAGGCAGATACGAATATGATAGTTGAGTCCGTTCCAAGCCCCAAGATATCCTGGAAGGATAAACTTCTGGGGACTAATCCAGCTATTTCGAATGAGGAAGAGTTGAATCCTTGCAGAGGCGTCAACGAAGATGATATCGAATTTCTTGAGGGAGATATCCAAAGATCAGTCGTTAATGGTATACCTGCCATTGATTTCTCAGAGAGGACTCAACAAATTCTTTTCAAAGAAATGGAGTTAACAGTGGTTGTTAAATTACTCGGAAGGAATATCGGATATGGGGCTCTCTCTAATAGAATCAACAGTTTATGGAGTCCATCCAAGCCATTCCATCTCATGGACATCGAGAACGGGTATTACTTGGCTAAATTTCACTCCATCGATGACTATTCTAAAGTTCTTACTCAGGGGCCGTGGCTGGTATATGGTCAATATCTAACTGTCCAACCTTGGACAAAAGAGTTTAACCCTCTACAACCATATCCAAGTGTGGTTTTGGCCTGGATACGGTTACCAGGACTCCCAGGATTTTTATACAAGAAAAAAATTCTTGAAGAAATAGGAAGAACTATAGAGAAAGTTGCCCGCTTAGACCTTAATACAGATAGTAGAACTAGAGGCAGATTTGCTAGGATGGCCGTCTATATTAATTTAGACAAGCCATTGACTGGCCAAGTACTGGTAAACGACATGAAATAAAAGGTTGAATACGAAGCGTTACCGACGATTTGCTTCTCTTGTGGAAAGTACGGCCACACGAAGGAATTATGTCAGTCGGCGAAAATAGATTTCTCACCGAAAAAAGCCCAGTCGACGGTCAATTTGACGGAAGCAGAGGAAAAAGACGAGGCCGAAATATTTGGACCGTGGATGGTGGTCGAAAGGAAATCCCGAAATCTACAGAGTAATAATTTTTCCAAACGTGATAATAAAGGAAAAGGAATTTCTGGATCCAGATATGAAGCTCTAACAGTTATGGGAAATAATAGAGTTTTAGAGACAGAGGAAAATATTAGGGAATAAGAGGAAATAGCTAAATTTCGGGTTAATCCAAAAGTTAGCATGCATGAATTGAAGCAAAGGAAACTTTATCGGGAAAGATCCAGGGGCATTAAATTTTCACAGCTGGAGGGCACAGACATTAACAGTGGAGCTTTGAGAAATGACTCATTAAATTCTAAACCTTCGGCTTCCTTTAATGGATTAGAAGACCGAAATTCTAATAATGAAGCTAATGGGTGTGCAGCAGGTGGCCCACCTTCTTCTAAAGCTTCTATAAGTTCCTCAAAGAGTGTTGTACAGTCCAGCATTGTGGCAAGCCCGTCAAGCCCAAAAGCAAACTCCTTCATTGTCGAAAAAGAGAGCAATCTCTTACACCATTCTATTTCTGTTTTAAATGCTAATTCATCTAACGCTTCTGCAGTTTCACTTGGGAATAATGGTACTTTGTCGTTTTTACAAAATTCATGCACTAATCCAATTTTTGATTTCCAGGATTTAAATTCGAATGGTGGACAAGTTACGGCAGACAATTCTGGAACGCTAAACATATCTGAAGCTAAGACAGTTGTACCTATTGATGATCTAATTAGTAATAAGCACACGGCGGTTTCTTTTAAAGAGAAAGGGCCAGTTGATGACGTGATTAAAAATCGGTCATCAGGAAAAACAATAGGAGCTAAGGAAGGGAGTTTTCGGGCCACTAGGAAAATTGTTAAAAATACGTATGGAAAGGGGAATAATTTCAATTTTAGAAATTCCACTAAAGTTCCATTGAGCGATTCTATTTCTAAATTGGCTGAGTCTGTCTCCATTCTCAAAAAGACGGACTCAGATGCATCTGGTCCAAACTCTGGTAAAGCAGTTTAATTTGTTTGCTTATGCAGGTTCTACTTGATCCTTGAATTTGTCTTTTTGGTGTGTCTAATTTTCTTGTCTAAGTTTATATGACTTTTAATCTGTCTATATTTTCTTGGAATTGTCAAGGATGTGTAAGTAGTAAATTTCTCCGAGCTTTTCGTGAGTATAATAATGAATATAAACCTGACATTGTGTGTCTTCTGGAGCCGAGAGTCGGTGGTCAAAAAGCCTATTCTATCATTGATAAATTGGGGTTTGAACGCTCTCATCGCATTGAGCCTGTTGGATTTTCAGGAGGCATATGGGTTGGATGGAAGGATGATATCTCCATCAGTATTATTCATAATCATCCTCAATTCATGCACCTTCATGTTCAAGGCATCACTTTTAATGATGGTTTGTTTATTTTTGTTGTTTATGGTAGCCCTAACAGAACTAAAAGGAAATCGCTATGGAATGATTTATTGGAGGTTCTACCCCAGAAACCTTTGCCATGGATGATTTTGGGTGACTTCAATGCTATTCTTTCTCCTGAGGATAAAAAAAGCAATCATTCAACAGGTAAGAGGTGTAAATTATTTGGTAACTTTGTTGATTCTTGTAATTTGCAGGATCTTGGATTTATAGGGCCTCACTATACTTGGCAAAGAGGAAATACGTCCGAACGATTGGATAGGGCTCTGGCAAATGATGATTGGATTTCTGTCTTTCCTCAGTCTCTTGTTTATCATCTTCCACGTATCAAATCAGATCATAGGCCTATTCTCCTCAAAACTAATCCTGAGCTCAGCGTCCCTAGAGGAAGACCGTTTCATTTCCTTGCAGAGTGGACTAAGCACGCAAATTTTAAGGACCTAGTTTCAAACAGATGGAGATACTCAGGTAACATGGCTGAATCTTTATCTAATTTTACCTCACATGTCAAAGAATGGAACAGGTCCACCTATGGCTACATAGGCACTCGAAAAAAACAACTTCTGAAATCTCTTGGGACAATTCAAAAAGCCTTGGAACAGTCGAAATCCAGAAGATTAGTAAATTTGGAGATGGAGGTCCGAGATGAGTTGGAAAGTGTGCTAAATCACGAGGAGCTTTTATGGAGACAAAAGGCCAGGTGTGATTGGCTTCAATTTGGGGACCGGAACACCAAATTCTTCCATAGCCGTACAATGCAAAGGAGGAAATTTAATATAATTTTGGCTTTACGTATCAGCAATGGGGAGTGGTGTTCGAAGCAGACTACTCTCAGGGAAGAAGCAGTCAAGTTCTTTGAGGATCTTTATGGGGAATGCCCAGAGCCCATGTCTGATATTCCTTCTAATATCTTTTCCAGCCTTAAGAAACAGGACATTGACTTTCTCAATAAGCTGATTCTAAATGATGAGATTAAGAAAGCCCTCTTCGATATGGCTCCTTTAAAAGCTCCGGGAAGTGATGGTTTTCATGCACATTTCTTCCAAAGTCAATGGGATCTAGTTGGGGGAGCGGTTTGTGAGTGGGTAAAGGGTATCTTTGCCAGTAATAAAATCGAGGAAGAACTTAACAACACTCTTATTGTGCTTATCCCAAAGAAGGATCATCCTGAAGATTTTAGTCAATTTCGACCAATCAGCCTTTGTTCAGTCTTGTATAAGCTGGTGATGAAGGTGATCGCTAATGGGTTGAAAGTGGTGTTTCCAAATTTCATCTCTCCAGAACAAGCAGGGTTCATTGCGGGAAGGAACATATCGGATAATGTTATCATTGCCTAGGAAGTAATCCACTCCATGCGTAGTAGAAAAGGTGGCAAAAATTGGATGGCCATCAAGCTAGACTTAGAGAAAGCTTATGACAGGATCAGTTGGGAATTCATTGATGCATCACTTGTCGCAGCCGGAATCCCCGAGGGTCGTAGAAAAGTCATCATGAATGCTATCTCCTCCTCCACTATGCAGATTCTTTGGAATAGAGTACCATCTAGGTCGTTTAAACCTGTTAGAGGAATACGGCAATTGTGTCCTTTATCGCCCTATCTTTTTGTACTTTGTATGGAATGGTTAGGGAATTATATTAGGTATGAAATAAGGAAAGGTAGATGGCACCCTATTCGGCTATCTAGATCAGGTCCAGATATATCTCACCTTTTCTTTGCAGATGATCTTGTTATTTTTGGTAAAGCGGAGATAGGCCAAGCGCATGTGTTAAAAGATATTCTTAGACGTTTTTGTGATCTATCTGGTCATAGAATCAGTTCAAGGAAGAGTAATATGTTTTTCTCAAAGGGAGTTGATACTAGTTTAGGGGATCGGATCAGTCAGTTTTTTGGGTTTCAAAAGGTTCTCAACCTTGGAAAATATTTGGGGGTACCTCTTCTTCATGATCGTGTTACCAAAAGTACTCTCAACTTTGTGATTGATAAGGTTAGAAGCAAACTTCAAAATTGGGACGCTCGGAAACTTTCCTTTGCGGGGCATATTACCCTCGCTTAGTCGGTTCTATTGGCCATTCTTAGCTACTTTATGCAGTCCTTAGTAATCCCGAAAGGTGTATGTGATGAGATAGAAAGGATTGTAAGACAATTTATTTGGGGAGGTTAGATTGGCAAATCGAAACCAGCTCTAGTTGGTTGGGAGTCCATATGTCAGCCCAGGACTTATGGAGGGCTTGGTTTTAGATATCTACATGACCATAATATTTCTTTTCTCATGAAGATTGGTTTTAACCTTGTCTCTCGGAATGATGATCTTTGGGTTCGAGTACTCCGTTCGAAATATGGCTGGAAGAGTCAGTTGCCGGAGTCTATTCATAGAAGTCATTGTTCTCATCTTTGGAGATCTCTCTCAAAAGCGTGGCCCCTACTTAGTGAGAATCTTTTGTGGTCTGTTGGGAATGGTGAAACTATTCGAGGATGGAAAGACAATTGGTTACCTAAAGTCGGGCCTCTGTTGTCTTATGTCCTAGCACATAGTAGGCTCAATTTGGATAGCAATCTGAAGGATTGGGTCCTACAGGAAGGTTCCTAGAATATTGACATGCTTAGCATCTGGTTACCTGAGGACATTATTAAGCGCATTTTAAGTATTCCACCGCCTCATCTTGATGGGGGCGAGGATAGAATCATTTGGGCACGTACCGAGTCAGGATCTTTCTCTATTCGCAGTGCTTATAGGACTCTAAAGGATAATACTTGGAGACCCAAAGATGACATTTGAAAGATCACATGGAAGTACCAAGGACCTCAGAGAGTCCGACTTTTCCTTTGGCTTGTGGCCAATCAGAGAGTTCTCACTAATTCAGAAAGGTTTAGGAGAGGATTCGGACAAAGCAGTGCGTGTTCACGCTGTGGTCACGACTTGGAAGATATCATGCATGTCCTTCGGGATTGCCCGATTGCCAAGGAAGTTTGGATGCTCGTAGTCCCGCTAGAGAAACAATCCAGGTTCTTTTCTGACTCTATGCAAAATTGGTTATCTACTAATCTCTCTTGTCATTTTAAGTTGCAGGATAAAGGAATCACTTGGTCATGTCTTTTCGGGATACTAGCTTGGAGATTATGGAAGAACAGGAATCTTTTCATTTTCCAAAACATCGATTGGACGTCTCTCGAACTTGTTAAATCCTCTCTCAGTTGGGCACAAAATTTTGAAGCCCTTATCACAAGACCCAAGCTCAATGTTACCTCCCTGGGTCATCAACAACATTGTTCTGATAATTGGGTTTATTTATTCTCTGATAGAGCTGTAGCGAGAGACTCCGGAAATGCTGCAGCAGGTGGAGTGGTTCGGGATCGGGATGGCAACTGGGTGCTAGGGTACACGCATTACCTGGGAAATTGCTCACCATTGGAAGCTGAACTCTGGGGTATCCTGGATGGTGTGTTCATCTTAATTAATAGAGGTTACAAGAGGGTCAAAATTCGATCAGATAACCTTGAAGTGGTAAGGATTTTATCCACGGAGGATATGGCAGATTCTGGAACTACGCTAATCAGGAGAGTTAAAAGACTTTTGTTATCTGAAGATCAATGGGAAATCAAGCACATTTCCAGGGAGAACAATTTATCTGCAGACCAAATGGAGAAGATTGAGCTTTCTTGGCAGAATTCGCTCCGGATATTTGAAGATCCACCTGATTTGGTGGCTACGATTTTTCAACATGATAAAGCCTTTAATGTCTCTTAGGAGACCTTAGTTTGTATTCTTTTCACCAAAAAAAAAAAATATTTTCATTTAATTTGTATATTTAGACAACATGAAATTAATAAAAATGGTAAATTATGGCTAAATTAAAGGGTAAAACAAATGATAATTTATTTAAAATGTGAAATTAAATTAAAAGACAAATGAAATTAAATATAAGCAACTTATATAGTATTAAAAATAAAAAAATTTATAAATATATATTAAAAATATTTAAAGAATACTAATAAACTCAAATTCATATGGAAAGACATTGATACAATATATATGTTAATAACAAAAAGAAGTATTTGGACTGGTATGATATTGATAATCTTAATTAATTTAATTAAAATTTAAATAAAGTCAACTAAATAAGAAGAGTAAATAATATTTTTTTTAAAAATTCACTAATTTTATTTTAGAAAATAAAAATATTCTTAGTGTATTATTAAAAATAAAATCATTTCGTCAATTTTGTGGGTAAAAAAAAAGCTAATTGATCCGAACATTCGATATTATCACTTTAATAAAACTGTAAAGCAAATAGAAAAATAAGTGAAAAAAAAAAAAGTTAAGTGAAGCAGAGGAAAGGCAAAATATAACTGTCCAACGGCGCGAATTGCCACGTGGCTACCTCCCAAAATAAACGGTTATTAGTAATTTCAACGATCGACACAATTCAACTTCAAATCTTTACCGACTTTTTTCTTTTGGATTTATTAGTAAATTGACCTTCAAATTGTACTTTAATTTTTAAATTAGTCCCTGAGTATCTAAACTATAGAATTTATTCTATTTTACCAAAAATAATAGCAGTCAATAAAAATGTGATCTATGACTTTTTTTTTTTTTGAAGTTCAAACGCTTTTTGAAAAAAATGAGATAAAACTAATAGTTTAAGCATCGTTTTATAAAAATTTTAAGGATCAATCTAGAATTTGGATATAGTTCACAAGAGGCAATTAAGAATAAAACCTTTTATTTTTCCTAAAATAATAATTTTCTTAACTGAATAGCGAAAGTTCGCTTAGAGTCCACACTAAGATAGTGTAACGTCCCACATAAAAAAAACCTCAGATTCTACACAATTCCATCATCGAATCATGAGGTTTGATTTCAATGATCATACGGTTAGAAATCAACGAAACACAACCGTCTCGCGTGTCCGCCACTACACGTTATAAAAGTTCCATTACACATTCATTCCTCTCGCGGTCTTTGCATTTGCAACGTTTCCTACTTACATTCGGATTCTTCACCTGATTTTCCCACTTATTCTTTGCTTCTTTTTTCTTTAAAATACACATTTTCGCATTAAATCCTAGAAAAAAAAAGAAAAGAAAAGAAAATTAGTAATAATCTCTAGTTTCTGGTTCCTCCGAAGTTTCAGAGTAATTTCGTGGTAATTTATTTATTATTTTATTTTGTTTTGTTTTATTGTTTTGTTTTGTTTGGATGCTGAGAAAAGTGAAGGACCGAATGGATACTTGGTCGTTAAGTTTCGTTGATTTTTTCTTTTTTTAGTTTCTTCTTAAATTAAAGAATAAAGCGCAATGGGGAAAAGTAGTTTATATAAAATCAAGTTTTTTATGTTTTTACATTAAGGGATTCTTTTAGGCTTTACTTGGTGAGTAATTATAGTGTAAAATAATATTTTAAATTTTTTTAATGCATTTCATCTTAACGTGTTGTACTGTAAAATGAACTCCGTTTTAGATCAAACTTTTGAATTGACTCTTCGATTGTTTTAAGAATTCTCAACAGTTTAAAGTTTACTGCAACAGAAAAGGTAACTGTATCTTTAGTTTAACGCTTAATTTATGCTAATAATTTGATAGCAAATAAATGATCAGTAAGGTATTATTTATCTTTACTTCTTTAATGAAGTTCTGTTTTTATGTTTGAATTTATTACTTGTGTGATATGCGATCGATTTTAATAACTGAATACCTAAGTTATATCTTTGTTTTTCGAGCAGTGGAATTATTTAGACTGAGGCAGCTAGACTGGGTTTGAGGGCTTTTTCTTTTCTTCCCAAGCATTTAGGGATGGCACTAGAGCCCGACCAAACTTCGGTGGACTCTATTACCCTATTTGTGGCACTTCTCTGCTCCTGCATTGTGATTGGTCATCTTCTGGAGAAAAACCGATGGTTTAATGAGTCAATAACTGCCCTGGCCATTGTGAGTTGTTCAGTCACTCCCTAACTAATTAACCTTGTTATGCTGTTAGGCTTCACTTGGTCTTGTTTCGATTGTTGTTTTGTAACAGGGAAATAGTTTTTGTTTGGTGATGATTTTGGGTGTGATTAACAGGGGCTTTGTAGCGGAACTATCATTCTGTTGACCACTGAAGGAAAGAGATCACACATTCTAGTATTTAATGAAGAGCTGTTTTTTATATATCTTCTGCCTCCCATCATATTCAATGCCGGGTAAGACTGACTTATATCAAGCTATCAAATCATTGGTTTTTATTGCCTTCAGCATTTTGATAATTGATATTACAAATGTCATTTCATTTGAATATGATGCATCATCTTCCTCAGCCCCCCCCCCCCAACCCTTTTTTTATTTTAAATATCTTGCAGAGCGTGAAAACTAATTGCCTGGCTTGTTTATACTTTTATTTCAACCTGTATTTCTTGAAAATTGACACTACCCCTTTTTTTAATCTTTATTTTTTTTGGAATCACATGTCTGATAATCTTACATTTTTCAATTTACCAGATTCCAGGTAAAAAAGAAGCAATTTTTCCGTAACTTTGCGATGATAATTTTGTTTGGTGCTGTTGGAACTTTGATATCATTTGTCATCGTATCCATAGGTATATTCAAGTTTCTTCGAACTTTCTAGCCTTCAACTGATTCTCTTTACAATTGTTCAGTTCCAGGCATACACAAAGACAACTGACATATTCAGGCTCTTCTGACAGATCGTTTTTGCTTGTTGCATTTATTGGGATATATCTGTTCAGTGTTTATACTGTTTATGCATAATGCTAGGCTGTTGTTTAAGCTTTATTCTCCATTTTTTTTTACCAAACAAAGATAGTTTAAAGATAATTTAACCTACTACAAAAAAAGTGGCATAGAACCTTACTTTTTGATGGCTGTAATTTTTCTTTTAGTAAAAGAATAACCATCTTTAAGATTTGTTGATAACGAAAATTTTGAAGTTTTTTTTCTTCACTCTGAACACCCCAAAAGCACACAAGTATAACAAGCTTCTAAGTAAAGTTGAAGATTAAAACTTATCTGACATTTTTATGCATATTGTTAGATTGTCCTGTATTAAATTTATATTGTCAGGATTTTCATGGAATTTAACATGTCTGATGCTCTTAGTGTTCATAGATAATCTTTACTTAAGTAAACTAAGGTTAACTCTTCCTCTAAAAATCCAGTTGCTTGTTTAAGTTATAATCAGCATCTTAGCATGATACACTGTTGAAAATGATGAATAGTTCAAAACAGAGATTGACTTTGGTTACTGCAAGTTCCTTTGGATTGTAGATACCACCTTTTGTTAGTAAATTTATCTTTTCCCTGATTAGTACCAGGGAAGTGTTTGAGGCTAATTGTGTTGTAACCTTTATGTTTACCTATATTTTTCAGGTACCATGCAGTTATTTAAGAAGTTAGATATTGGTTTCCTGGACATCGGAGATTATCTTGGTAAACTATGTCTCTCATTAATAGTTTGCCGATGTTATTTAAAAGCTTACTTTTAACTAATTACAGTTCTGCGTAGGAAACTAGCATTTAAAGATTGTGCCAGATCATTCATCCTTGCATTAATGAAAATCATGAACAAATTATATTTTATGCCCAATACATGCATACACACACACAAACAGCCACATACATACATACTTACAGATGCATATGCTTTTCATGGAACCAGGTCTTATTCTTATAGTATTTTCTTTTTTCCATAATGATTTGTTATACATTCATTAGAGGATCACAATTATTGTGTAGTTAAACTAGTTTCTTCGGGTTAGTTCTCTATTTCTATCTTGGCTCTTACCGTTGCTTTTTTCTTTTAGCACTTGGAGCAATCTTTTCGGCCACAGATTCTGTTTGCACTTTGCAGGTAAAAATATTTATACAGTTTAGTGAAGTGAAAAGAATAGTTGAATATCTATTCTATTATAAATCTTGTATTTTCTGTATAGGTGCTTAATCAGGATGAGACACCTCTTCTGTACAGTATAGTCTTCGGTGAAGGTGTGGTAAATGATGCCACGTCAATTGTACTTTTCAATGCAATTCAGAAATTTGACCTCTCTCACATCACCTCAAGAATTTTTATCGAATTCATTGGGAACTTCTTATACTTCTTTATTACAAGCACATTGCTTGGAGTAGGGGTGAGTCCTTTTTCTAATTTTTTGCAGCTTTCCTATGTGCATCTGCATTTCTTGTATGGTTGCTAAATTTGTTTCATCATTATTTGATCTTATATTCTTTGTTTGTAAAACCCACACTATATATTCAAGTTTGCATTACATAAAATCTTCTAAGTCATCTATCTAGTATTTGCACATTATATCTTCACCTCAGCTAAAACTTTTATCATAATTAACTGAAAAAATAAGTGCAGTGAACATCTTTATATTCCATTTATTGCCAGAAATTCAAAGCCATAGTGTCAAAGGAAGTTCTCGTTTAAGCTTTTAGTCTCTCCAAAGAAAGACCTAAAGAGATGATTAAATCAGTGTTCAATACAATCCAGACTTGTTATAAGATAGGATTGTTCTTTTTTATTATCATTGATAGCATGTAATACACATAATTGGTGTTTACTCGTATAAATAATGGCAATTACTATCACATGAGCACTTTATTCTTTGATTATTAACGATATAGCTGTTGGCTTTAAGTTAGTTTTAGAAACTCTAGGCTTTTTTGCTTGATGTTGACTTGAACCATAAAGAGGTCCTCCTTGGTTTTTCTCCAACAGAACTTGCGCCTTGTTGATAATTAACTTTGCATGTTGAGTCTGCCCTTTTTCAAGGGTGTTTGGGTATCTGAGATTAAAGACATGCATTAATTTTATATATCCATATAACATCACACTGATTTCACTTGCAGGTTGGACTAATAAGTGCGTACATCATAAAAAAATTGTATATTGGCAGGTATGTTAGGGGCAAACGATTACCTTTTCTTGTTGTCTCATCTTTTATGATGCTAAATATAGTAACTTAACTATCCATGTTTATACGTTCATACTTGTGTTAAAAGTGCGAGCAACATTTTGCAGGCAGCATTAAAGCTCTATGTTACAGTGTTTGAATGTGTGGATTGGTGTTCCACAACTCTTTTATTTGGCATTTTCTGTTCAGAGCTTTAACAAGATCTAATAGTGTTGATTGTCAAGTGCTTATGAGTTTATTGATGTTGGGAATCATATAGAACTGGAGACTTATTCAACTTCTTATCATCAACCTAGATTTCACATGATAGTCACAGATCATTAACTTGAGGACAGTAAATTTAGGTTGTACTTGTTTATTATAATGTTAGGCTGAGCTCTGGATGGTTAAAAAAACTAAGAATCTTACCACAATGCTAGCTCTAACCTCTAAGGACTCTCATTAAAATTTGTTTCTCTCTCTAAATGGCTCACTGTTGTCATCTTATCTTCCTGCATGACATGAAAATCCTACAACTCTTTACAAATAACATCTAATTTCATGTTTGACTAAGTAGCTAAGCTTTTCCAAATTTCAGGCACTCTACTGATCGTGAAGTTGCTCTCATGATTCTCATGGCTTACCTCTCATATATGATGGCTGAAGTAAGTATTCTTTTTAATGACTCGCGTGCCTAAATATCTATCTTTGTAAAAATTCAGGTACTTTTACATTGCTTTGTCTTATTCTTGTTTTATCTGATAATGATTTTGTTTTTCAGTTATTCAATTTGAGCAGCATTCTTACAGTGTTCTTTTGTGGCATTGTTATGTCACACTACACCTGGCATAATGTGACTGAAAGTTCAAGAATCACCACCAAGTATGTTAGTTTGGAATTTATTTCCCAAACTGTATTCTTTACCACTTCTGCCCCCTCCCTCCAATTCTATTTAGGTATTCTTTGTCAAACTGAAGTAGACATGTTTTGACATTCTTATGCTGATTATTGATCATTGCAGGCATGCTTTTGCAACATTATCATTCATATCAGAGATTTTTATCTTTCTGTATGTTGGTATGGATGCTTTGGATATAGAGAAGTGGAAAGTTGTTAGCAAAAGGTATTTCCCATATTTTGGCCAAAAATTGCGGTTTCATTAGATCTTGTCGTGTTGTATAAATAATTTTTCGCATCAAATCTTTCTACCATTGCCTTTAACAATTGATTGTGTCATATGAAGTGATAGAGACAATATAGTACGTGCATCAGTTATCATTGTGTGCTTCTTGTTTTCTTCAAATTGTATCTAACTTGAATATCAAAGAAATGTCTCTCAATAGCAATTGAATGACTGTTCGTTTGGATATATTGTGTGTTTCTGTAGTCCTGGAACATCTGCTGGGGTGAGCTCAATACTTCTTGGCTTAGTTCTAGTTGGAAGGGCAGCTTCTGTATTCCCTCTATCTTTTATATCCAATTTATTCAAAAGGTCTGAGAGTGACAAATTTACTTTGAAGCAACAGGTTGGTATTTAGAGTCGCATTTGAGGATTTCTTCCCTCTGACATACTTGATGTACTGAAATATTCAAGTCAAACAGGTTACAATATGGTGGGCAGGGCTCATGCGAGGTTCTGTGTCTGTGGCACTTGCTTATAATCAGGTAAATTTAGGTCATAGGATTTAGATTTCAAAACCTCTGCATTTTGATGGATTTATTGCTCAAAAGTTGAACATAAATTATTTCAATGTTGTCTTTGACATCAGTATATGATAATAGTAGTAAGATAATTTTTGCAGTGAATATAGTTAAAATTTTGGCATCTAAATGCCTGATCAAACAATGATGTATGGTAAGATGAATGTTTCTTCATGCTTTTCTATAAATTGAGAAATTTGTACCAAAAAATTGTGAATTGTTGGGCAACAAACTTCCATTTACTGCAGTTATTCGGAGGTGCATTTGCTTTGGCATATTTACTAGATTGGTTGTTGCCACCTATGTTGTAACTTATTTTATTTATTTGGATGTATGCAGTTTACTAGATCGGGGCATACACAATTGCGTGGAAATTCCATAATGATAACCAGCACCATCACTGTTGTTCTTTTCAGTACTGTGGTAAGGACTTATCCTTAGTCGGGACTGTTTTTCAGTAATGATAAGATAGATACAGATGTTCTCTGCATAATTTTGTTAAAAAAAGCTTTCTTTGTAGTGAATCATTGTAAAGTGTTTTCCTCCATAGTATATTATTTCCTTGACATCAAGTCAATAACCATCCTTTTACTAGCATGCGTAGATATCTTACAACTGTATTAGGGATCTTTGTATAACATTCTACATTAGATGTTCATTTTGGAATGCATATAGAAAAGCAAGACCTGTCATAAACACCAGAATTAAATGGTAAAGGAAGAACTTGATGAATCAAAGGGCTTAACATCTTCATGTAAGGACATATCATGGAGGAACAAGCAAGCAAAGACGGCTATTAAGGAAAAACAAAATTGTTATAAAAGCAAGAAAAAATAGACATATAGAGCTCTGGATATAAAAGAGCAAATTAGGCCAAAAAAACTGTGAGTGAGGTCAAAGCAAGAGTTTAAAGGTATTTTTTGATTGATTGTGGTAAAAAGATGAGGAAAAAAATATCAATATACTCAGCTTACTTTGCTATATGTTAGAAGAAAGCTCTACTAAAATGTTCCATGCATCACATGTAACTATTAACGTTCATATCTTGCAAGTTTGATATTCTCCGTTTCAGGTGTTTGGATTAATGACAAAGCCTCTAATAAGGCTGCTGCTACCAAGCAAGCACCTTTGCGGAGGTGTGTCCTCTGGATCTTTTGATTCTTTTCCCTCAAAGCTGATGACAGATCTGCCACTTATCGCCAACGGGGATGCTGAAGTGGGCGGCAATAATATTCCCCGTCCAACCAGCCTACGTATGCTCTTAGCCACACCGACTAGAACCGTACACTACTACTGGCGGAAGTTTGATGATAGTGTCATGCGTCCCATGTTTGGTGGGAGAGGTTTCGTGCCACATGTTCCTGGTTCACCAACAGAACCACTTCTTCACTGATGACACTTACCATACACTGAATGAGTTTTCCACTAATAAAATATATCTGGGGATTTAAGGATCGGCCTTATGTGTGAGTGTATATATATGGGATAAAATCAACATGGCTGGTGTAAATATTAGTATATTACTGATTAGAGACGTAAAAGAGTAGTGGAAGAGATGAGTAGGGAGATGATGGTACATTTTGTACTGGTTCTGGATTCAGAATTAGGGATTAAGGTAGCTAGCTTTATGATGTTTCAACTCAAAACTTACTAGGAATATGTTCATTCTTTTTCTACCCAGACAGAACAGGAAAATGTAAACCATTCAATGTTCTGCATATAAAGTATAATAAACTACTTCCATACTTCTAAAACATTCTTTTTTCATCTTCAACTTCCTTCCTACCTCTCTTGTTTTTCATTTTTTGGGATTTTTGTGTTGCATTTGATTTTAGAAAAATATAATTAGCTTCACTCTGTTTTGTTGTTTTCGTGCCTTGTTCTTCTGCTCCCCGTGGAATCCAGTAGCCTTCCTGATACCATGCACAGAGTTGGTTGCATGGAGGAATCCAGAAAATCTTTTTATGGAGTCAGGATTGTTTTCTTTTTATGGAGTCAGGATTGAATTATAAAATTTTTAGAGATTAAAATATAATTTTTTTTTCATTTATTAATTTATAGTTTCATTATTTTTTTTATTTTTTGGGGCTGAATTCCAAATTTTACATATATTAATTTATAATTTCTAATTTTTCCAATTTTGAGGTTCTAAGACCCCTGTCTACCCCTTAAATTCGATCCAACTTTGACAGTCCAATTAACTATTCATATATTAATATAGTTTTATAAATTAAATTTAAATTATTAATATTATATCTTCCCGCGCAACTTATATTGGATAAACCAAGGAAACTATGGATTCGACCCGTTCAAGTTTAATCAACTGGGTTAGACAAGCCTACCTCCTGTGCAGAATTGACAGATACCAAACAAATGAGAACATTGTGAATAATAAAAGCTTCTCACAAGTTGTAGAAGAAACAGGAAATCCTGTTAAATGAGGATTGGACCAGGCACGACCACTATGTCATTTTTGAGACTCCATGTTATTTTTGAAATTTTCGTCTTCTTGTGTATTCCTTCACATTTTGTCTTTTTATGTTTTTCCCCATCTGTCAAGAGTTTCTAGACACCCGTCACTTTTGTTGGAAACTCATAAGCTTTTCATGCATAGTTTTACTTGTCTTTATATGTATTCATGTTGTAAGGCCACTATTCATGTGAATAGCCTAATTTGGTCTTTAGTTCATAGGTTGAGAGGAGTTTTTGCATGCTCTTGAAAAAGACTCTTTCAATAATAATAGAAAATTTCTCCAAGTACGAGTTACTAATTCTTCGGCTGCTATATGTTCTGCAATTAGCACCTGATGAATTTAGTTGAGTTTAAGCAAAGCAGACTCGAGATATAAAAGAAAAAATTGCTCAAATTCGATTCATGTACGGATCTAATAAGAAATGCTTATTCCAAGTTATTTTTGCTAATCCCAATTCAGTGAAGAAGCATCAGTAAATAATGATGGAATGTATTAACCATTTAGCCGAACCATTCACCAATATTGTTTAAAAAATTTACATCAAATGCTCTCTCGAAGTTTAAATGCAGCCTAATTCTGGTTTTGTGCATGCTACCATGCTATTATTCTCCCTTTAATCATTCAAGAATTCTGGAAAACTGTTGCAACCAAATTCTTTTCTTTTCTTTTTTTTTTTTTAGAAAAATGGGATAACCCAAAGTACAGGGTTAAAGGAAGGAAGATATGGCACTCTGTTATTCTGCTAAGGGCTCCATGGAAATCAGCATCATAAGCTACTCTGAAACTTTGACTTGGCAAAGGCCAACTGAAGCTGCTCGCAAAACCGACCATAATTTCCGAGCGATGATTTTCTTTTGTCCCCTGACCTTTTGTCGAACTGAATTCGCAATCGTTAATAATTAAGCCCAAAGGAGTCCATCAAAGCCTATCTCCAAATTCGAAACGGGACTCTCCCCAAAGTCCTGCTCTATCGCTTGGTTGTCTCCAAGTGATTCAACATATGGTTCTAAAAGATCATCAGATCTTTCAGATGGAATACCGTAATCTTTGAGAATGCGAGATGAGGCGGCCATTGCTGCTTCCCTCTCCAGAACAGCTAGGTAATTGTCTTCGAATTCGAAAACCAGATACTTGTCTTGGCAACCTGACCAAGAATACAGGTTGCCATGAGAACTATTTAACAAAAAGATGAATGATGATGATGATGACGACAATTGGTTGGATGTTAGGACTTACAAGCAACAAGGTGTGCCAGGTGACGAATGTTTTTTATTCGAGTTCCATTAAACTTCAAAACCTGAAACTTTTACTTTTAGCACATGCGAATAAATTGGAAGATATAAATGGTAGGAGGATATACAAAACTGAACCTGCTGGTTGCTCATGTCCTCATATCCAATGTTCACTTCATTTGCCAAGACCTATTGAAGACAAGATAAACAAGTGAGATCCCATGCGCCGAAATACTGTTTTGAACTTTCCTTTAAAGAAAAGCCATGCTTTATTATACGAAGATGAAGTCAATAGTTTCAAATAGCAGTTTGGTTACTCTCAGATTAGAAGGTTAATCTAGAAGTATGGTTATGACAAGAGATAGCCCTGTTTCAATTTGTAAATCTGAACCCCCTATTCCAAATTTGAACTAGAACCTCCAATTTCGAACCACTGAGAAAACCTTTGATCTTTATAACACATATAGAAGGAGAGTTTGCCTTAGCTATCAATATCAAACGAAATATTATTATAAGCAGCATACCTGTGATAAGATTACAATCTGTTCCTCTTTGAATCTTGCCAGAGAGTATCGTGCCTTAGCTAGCAGTTTCAACTAAGAAGAAGAATGAAAAAAATTAAATGTCAAACCTCAAAAACACTGATATCAACATGCACTGTATTTAGTATCATGCTTCACAAGTTCCCTAACTTACTCCTATTGACTCTTCGCACTCCTCCCTGAAAATTGGACATGAAATTCACGAGCAGCCTTAATATCCTTTTAAATCCAATCATCAAAAAATTGAATAAACAGTCCGAGTTATTCCACACTTACTCTATTAATGGTTCTGAAAGTGGGGTAAACACCAAACCAGCAATAATTAGATATGAAGGTTGACCTCCATCAATATGATAGGGAACCTAGAATACCAAACACAAAAGGATCTAAATCATTAGCTCTAAAATGAAAGCAAATGTAACCGATATTTTGGAGCTGTACGTTTCAGTTCAGAGCCAAAACTTTTATTGCATACCAAATGTACTCTTGGATTTAACGCTACTTGAACTTTCATTAATTTGCCTGCTCTAATAATACCAAGCTCTGCTACATCACCTGCAAATCTGTAAGAGAGCTTAAACTGGATACCAGACTAGCTTATATTACAGGAATATAGAATGAATGCTTAAAGAAAAGAAGGGATAAGATGATATAAGAATGTTTATTCTGCAATATATTGCTTAAACTGCTAAAATGAGTAGAAAACATGACATGCAGCTTTTTATGAGATATTTTATAGAGAACAAGGGACCATTACTTCTGACTGATGAGATAGCGGAATGCAATGCGCTCATTTGATCTGAAAGGAACTGTTCCTTCAGAACCCACATGAACATCGTCAAAACTGACAATCACGTCGCCCTGGAAAGATGGATGTAAAATAAAATTTATCTTCATAACATACAAGTACACACAATGTCTATAAAAGGCCAAAGAAATCCTTATCATTAAGCTTCTGTTATATCTGTACATATTTCTGTGTTGAAAATCTTTGATTTATTTGACAGCATTGAATGGCTAATCTTTAGGGGTTATAGCTGATTTTTAGAGATTCAAATTAGAGATATTTTTTCTTTACACGATTCAATGCTTCATGTATATATATCTGTACATATTTTTGAGAAATATATAGTTTTTGAGTGAGTTTTTTGGATAATTTTTTTTTCTAATTTTCAAAGTTTTGTTCCAAAAATCCTAGAAACACTAAATTGGTACTTTCCACCCTAGCTTTTATTTTCTCTCTCACCGCCCCTAGCATTGGAGTCGGAATCCACTCGCCGGCAAAACCCCGGTCCGATGACCAGAAGACCCATGCGTGGGCCTCACGCGTCGTCACAAGGTTCTACCTCTTTGTTTAACGCGCCGTGAGTAGCCTTCACCTGCTGCAGTCGTGTTTTTCCAACGCCGTCGCAATGCACTCTACTCCCTTCCAGTCATTCTCCTTTAATTGATGGTGTCTTTCGACCAAGTTTTTTATGTGGGATCTCTTTTGTGTTTTTTTAGAGTGGTTTTTGTTATAAATTTTCCAAGCAGATTTTTTTGGTTATTAGTTGTTGTTTTCAACATTATGTCGAAGGACGAAAAGCTCGTGATTCCAACCGGTAATCCCTAGTTGCAAATTAGTCCTGTGAAGCTTGATGGACATAATAACTTTGCTTGGTCAAGGTCCTGCTTCTTGTTTATCAAGGCTGGTGGACTGTAGGGATATATTACCGGTACCACGTCGAAACTTGAACTCACTGATTCAACTTTTAGTCAGTGGGATTCAACGAACTCTCTTGTTATGGCATGACTTATCAATTCTATGCAACCCCATATTTCCAAAACTTATTTGCTACTTGATACTACGAAAAAGATTTGGAATGTTGCCGCTCTTATCTACCCTGGTATTGGGAATGATGCGCAATTTTTTGAGATTCGTTATAAAGTCCCTGGTACAAAACAAGGGGAGCTAACGATTTCTCAATATTTTGCTGAATTAAGTGGCTTGTGGAAGGAACTTGGTTATTATTAAAATTTTCAGGTGACTTGTACCAGTGATGCCAGGAAATTTCAGAAGATGGAGGAGAGAGTTTTTGATTTCTTGGTTGGGTTGAATACTGAGTATGATTAGATTCGGGTTCAAGTTATTGGCAAGACTCCATTCCCTTCTCTCCATGAGACATACTCTTATGTACAGCAGAAGGAGAGTCGACATGTTGTTATGCTCTATAATCCACCTATTGGGAAAGCTGGTCTCATTGCTAATCAGGATGATCCATCGAGTGGTAAGTCTGACAAGGATCACTTGACGTGTGACTACTGTGGTAAGCCTTGGCACACTAAAAATTCGTGCTGGAAAGCGAGGGGGTAATTCTTAGTCTCAGGCAAATTTGTCAACCTCTGTGACAACAAAGGACAAGTCCACTTTTGCTGAGAGTTTTTCCTCGAACGAGATTCAACATCTCTGACGTCTCTTTTCTCAATTGGACTCTACCTCGGGTGCTAAGTCTAATCATGCGAAATTAGGTACTATTTTAAGTGCTCCATCTACTTTTGAATCTTGGATTATTGATTCCGGTGCGAATAGACATGATAGGGTCAAACAAAAACTTATTTAACTATACTAGTTGTCCATCTAAAGATAATGTGTGAATAGCCGATGGGTCCCTTACCTTCGTCTCTGGAACAGGTTCTGTTGTTTGTACTCCCAATATCATTTTATCCTCTGTCCTCCATGTCCTTAAATTTTCGGTTAACCTTTTATTTGTTAGTTCTATCACTAAAGCCTTAAATTATAAACTTGAATTCTTTCCCGATCATTGTGTCTTTTAGAACCTCCAAACAAGGAAGACGATTGGCAGTGGTAAATTGTGTGATGGCTTATATCTTCTGGATCGATCGTCCAATATGTCTCAAGTCTTATTTGGAGAGAATAAAAATGTCAACCGAGAGATAATTCAATGGCATAGTCGATTAGGACATCCATCTTTTACTGTTCTTACCAAGATGTTTCCTACTTTGTTTTCAAGAACTAAGTTGGATTCTTTAGTTTGTGATGCATGTGAGTTTGCTAAGAAAACAAGAAAAAGTTATCATTTACGTAATAATAGAAGTACTGTTCCTTTTGAGATTATTCATTCTGATGTTTGGGGCCCTACTCGCCTTATTTCTTTATCTAGTAATCGTTGGTTTGTTACATTTATTGACTGTTGTACCCGGGTGACATGGATTTTTTTATTAAAGTTCAAAAGTAATGTTTTCTCATGTTTTCGTTCTTTCATAAATTGATTACTACTCAGTTTGATGCTAAGGTTAAAATTTTGCGAACTGATAATGCAATTGAGTATAACTTTAATGATTATTTAGAATCATATGGGATTCTACATCAGACCAGTTGTCCTAATACAAGTGCTCGGAATGGTGTTGCCGAAAGGAAAAATCAACATCGCTTGGAGGTTGCTAGATCACTTATGTTCACTATGAACCTCCCAAGGCCTTACTGGGGGGATGCGATTTTGGTTGCTGCTTATCTCATTAATCGGATGCCTCTTCGAGTCCTTAATTTTAAAAGTCCCATAGAAATCTTACAAGGCAAGACGAATTACTCGGTTTCACTGAAGGTATTTGGTTGTGTTTGCTTTGTCCATCTTCAACATGGGAGCAAACTGGATCCTCTAGCAGTCAAATGTGTTTTCATTTAATACTCTCCCACACAAAAAGGTTATAAATGTTATCATCCGCCATCTAGAAAATATTATGTAAGTACGGATGTAACATGTCGTGAGGATGAACCTTATTTTTCTTCATCACAACCTTCTCTTCAGGAGTAAGCTATTGAAAATGAAAAGATGACACCTTGCTCTGTTACTCTTCTTAGGGAGATTTGAGTTCCAATAGAGACTTTGGTTCAAGAGAAGACTAGCGGACGGTTGTTGGTTAGGCCTGATTTAAGGACATACACTAGAAAAGGCAAGAAAAAAGATGTCATCATACAATCTACTCTGTGCTTTGACTCTTCACTGTCAAATCAATCTTCTTTACCTGAATTTGCTGCTGATTTAGAATTACCAATAACCCAACGAAAAGGTGTTAGAACTTGCACTTTACATCCTATCTTTGACTTTATCTCTTATGATTCCTTATCCCCATCCTATAGAGTTTTTGCTTTGTCCTTGTTCTCTTTGTCTGTTCCATAGGATTGGAGAGAAGCTATCACTGATCAAAGATGAAAGAAGGCTATGATAGAAATGTGAGCTTTAGCAAAAAATGAGACATGGGAACTGGCTAATTCTTCTGAGGGGCAGAAAATGGTTGGTTGCAAATAAGTGTTTACAATCAAGTATAAGGCTGATGGTTCAATTGAAAGACTCAAAGTCAAATTAGTAGCGCAACGATTCACTCAGACATATGGAATGAATTATCAAGAAACATTTGCTCCGGTTGCTAAATTGAATACGATTAGGATCCTTTTATCATGTGCAGCAAATCTCGACTGGGACTTGCAATAGTTTGATGTAAAGAATGCCTTCTTACATGGAGACCTGGAAAAAAAAGAGTATATGAAAGTTTCTCCAGGATTCGAGGCTAAAGATACAAAATGGAAGGTGTGTAGACTGAAAAAGGCCCTATATGGACTAAAGCAATCTCCCAAAACCTGGTTTGACAAATTTGGTAAGGCTATGGTGTTGTTTGACTATCGACAAAGTAATGTTGATTATACCCTCTTTATAAAACATCACAAGGGTAAGATTACTCTCCTTATAGTCTATGCTGATAACATAATTATGACAGGAGGCGACAGGAAAGAAATGGCTTAGCTTAAGAAACAATTGGCTCAAGAATTTGAAATCAAAGACTTGGTAAAGTTACAATATTTCCTTGGAATAGAAGTGGCCAGATCGAAAGAGGAAATCTTTATTTCTCAAAGAAAGTATGTCTTAGATCTGACAGAGACTGGCATGTTGGGTTGCAAACCAGCAAAAACACCTATTCAGAGTAATCACAAGTTACAAGCAAGGATCGATGCAATGGTGGATAAAGGGAGATATCAAAGACTCGTCAGACTAGGGGTGTGCAAAATTCGGGTAAAACCGAAAAAAATTCGGTTAATCGACCGAATTCGGTTAATCGGTCGGTTAACCGAATTTTTCGGTAGGTTAACCGAATTTTTTCGGTCGGGGGTCGGTTAATTATTTTGTGATTTTTCAGTTAACGGTTAATTCGGTTGGCTGGTTTGTTAATCGAAATTTTTTTTGGTTTAACCGAAAAAATTAATAAATAAAATTATAATATATAAATAGGCCCACTATTCACCTAAACCCAATCCCTAAACCCAATCCAAACCCAAATATCTAACCCAACCCAATTAACCAATCCAACCCAATCATAAAAATTACAAATAATTTAATAAATAAAAATAAAATTCTAAAACTAAAACTAAAATTATGTAATCTTTTTAATTATATAGTGACTAATTTCGAGTAATTCGGTTAATTCGGTTAATTCGGTTAATTCGGTTAATTTTTAACCAAAAATAAAAAACATATAATTTTTGGTTAATTCGGTTAACCGACCGAATTAACCGAAAAAATTTCGGTTCGGTTAATTCGGTTAATGTTATTTCGGGTCGGTTAACCGAATGAACACCCCTACGTCAGACGATTGATTTATCTCGCTCATACTTGACCTGATATAGCCTATGCAGTTAGTTTGGTAAGTCAGTTTATGCATGATCCTCGTGAAGCCCATATGCAGGCACTATTGAGAATTTTGTGCTATTTGAAGTCTGCACCGGGCAAAGGTATTCTCTTCTCCAAAAATAGTCATCTCAAGATAGAAGTATTTACAAATGCAAATTGGGTTGGCTCTCTTGATAATAGAAGGTCTATAACGGGTTATTGTACTCTTGTGGGAGGAAACTTAGTCACTAGAAACAAAGTGTTGTTGCTCTATCAAGTGTAGAGGCTGAATATAAGGTCATGGCTCAAGGTGTTTGTGAGCTTTTATGGCTGCAAAAGGTATTGGAAGAGCTAAAGTTGTTGAATGAAAATGGATCAACCCTGTACTGTGACAACAAAGCGACCATCAGCATAACTCAAAATCTAGTGCAGCACAATAGGACCAAGCACATCGAAATAGATCGTCATTTTATTAAGGAAAAAGTAACCAATAATGTCTTAAGTCTATCTTATCTAGCATCAGAAAAACAGTTGGTTGATGTTTTTACTAAAACGCTTAGCTGTAAGACTTACCATAATCTTCTTTGCAAGTTGGGCACGCAAGACATCTACTCACCAACTTGAGGGGAAGTATTGAGAATCTTTGATTTATTTGACAGCATTGAATAGCTAATCTTTAAGGATTATAGCTGATTTTTAGAGATTCTAATTAGAGATATTCTTTCCTTACATGATTCAATGCTTCGTGTATATATATCCGTACAAATTTTTGAGAAATATATAGTTTTTGAGTGAGATTTTCTTCAATATATTAGAGTATTCATCTTTAATTTCATCAATCTGTGAGGAAATCGGACTCTCATGACAACAACTTGAAACAAATAACAATCAAATTCTCACCCATTCATGGTTTGAGCACAAAAAACTGAGATGAACAATAAAATAGAACTAAAGGTGCAACATGCTTTCATACTTGTGACCATTGTCAGCATACCTGCTTTAAAACATTATTTGCATCCGAAGTAGGTTCAACTCTTCGAACAAGCACCCCCTGTGGAAGTCAAATTTATATTGGAAAAACACTAGAAATATGTGTACAAGTGCATTTGTGCATTATGCTTTATATGCTGAGTCAATTGTAGCATAAGTACCTCATTAGACTGTACTTGTAAGCACGCACGTAGTGCTGGATTCTCCAACTTCTGCAGCAATACACCAAGGCAAGGGAAACCTGGAACTCAACGAATGGCTTCATTTGTTTATTTTACTTTTGAAGAAAATACCACGTAGCTTTGATATTCATCATTAATTATTAGGTGTGAATCACAAACCAGTAACAGAATGATAGTCAACGATTGAAAAATAATATTTAGCATAATGGTTAATTCAAGCAACTGGCAGGCTACAAGATATGGCTTGTTCGGAGCAAGTGGCTAGATTCATTTTAAAGCATTGAACTCTGTTAAGATATACTTTGTTCATCATGCAGTTATGTGATGAGGACATAGAAACTGTTGCAAAAATCTAATTGTAGCTCCAAGTAGTGTACTTTGGAAGGAAATAACATGAACCATTGGACTTACACTAAGAACTTTATGTATCAACTTGAAGGATATGAACAGATATAGTGAAGCTACAGGAATGAATTTGTATCATAAATTAACAATAACAAAAATGATGAACCCTGCGCAATACCGTGAAAGAGAAGAGGGTACCTAATGCACTAGTTATCAAACTCCAAATATATTCACACAGATTTACATGCAAGCATAATACATATTTCACATACTCACGAAAGCACCAAAAGTATAAGTTAGGACCAGACTCTAACCTGTATATTTTCCATTTCTCTCATAGTCATTTAGAAAATGAGATACAACTGTAGTTGGTATGACATAGCCAATATTTTCAGCTTCCTCAGATCTGTAAACCTAAAGGAAGTCTCCCGTTAATGCATAATTTAATAAATGGTAGCTAGGGGGGTGGAAAGATTATGAGGGACTAAACATAGCAGAAGTAAAAACATGTGAAGAAAAGAACAAAAGTTGGTAAATTAAAATAGGGCCAAACATGTTAAAATTTTAAAGGACGCAAGTAATAGAAGTACTATCACCCCTTGTCACATAATGTTATTCCTCTGACATATTTACAGTTTTAAGGAGTGCTTTTTGCTTTTACATAGTATATACATTTTGTCACTAACTATTGTCAGTTACCTTAATAACTAATTCAACTAAGAGTACAACACCATAAACAAACAGTGAATTCTTGTTCTAGTCATGAAAAACATTTTGAGACAACTCAAAAGGGAAAAATGGAAGGCAGTGGCATCATGAAAACAAAGTAAACATAAATAGTACTAAACCAATTTTTTTTTCTAAAGAAGCATTTGATGACATATTTTGGTATAATTCCAAAATTTTGAAAGTCAATCAAAATTGACACAGAAGATGTACCTGAAATGCAACCCCAATGCACTCTCCCTGCTCATTGAATGCAGGACCACCACTATTACCTAAAATCTACCAAGTATAAGCAATGACTATCACAATGATATGGATAACACCTTTCAAAAAGGGAGATGATGAAAGGCTTAGGTATACAAATTTCAATGACTTACTGACCAGGATTTATTGCTGCATCAATTTGAATGCCCAACAAATCAGATGAGCCATGGGCATATGATGTGACCTGAAGTACAAGAATTTCAGAAAGCAAATTATATACAGTAATCTATTTAACATATTGTCCAGAAAAAGGAATAAATGGATATGGACATCAAAGTTGTTATATGGTAAGGCAAGATCTGATGGATGCTTGTCATTATCACTTTGAAGGGGTGGACCAAACCTCTATACGTGAAACAACACCCTTTGTCACTGAAATGGTGTCTCCTCCTAGGGGATATCCCACAACAGTTACTGCATCCTGCCCATAAACAAAACAAAACAGAAACAGCTCAAAAAACTTGAAAAAGAAATTTGTCATAACCATCCTAGCATGAGTCATTAAAGCTTCGAACTCTTTCATCTAACTAGGATAAAGCTGAACAATGAAGGACTTTGAATGTCACGTTGAAAGAAGGACATGTGGAGCACATTGTGTGTTTCTATTTGAAGATCAGTTTAAGCTACTAAGATTTCATGTGTCTAAGTCATCTCATGCCTCATACAGATCAGGCAGGTCTGTAGAATTTCTCACAAAGACATTACAGGTACACACAGCTTATTATGACCTTACATGACCATCAAACATGGAGTAACTACTTAGTGTGGCGTTAGGCTTTTCATTATTCAGCTATAATCATTTTGTATTGATAGCAGATCATATCACTGAACCCCCCCAACCCCCACCCCCAAAAAAAAAATAAAAAAGACAAAAACCGAAGACTACTGGAATTATTTTATCATAGTTCCTCTGCTGAATCTGAAAATTGCTAATTTCATCAAGGCAATTAATCAATTGGAATGTCTTTTAAGATTCATGGTGAAGCATGAGGTATTGCAAAATGCATTGAGAGAATAATCTATGATCAAAAAAGGTAGAAGGGCTATTCAAAACCTGAAGACGCGGCAAGTGTCCCAAGTGGAGTGGCTTAGCTCCTTTCCAGAATTCCTCACTCTCTACTGAAAGCAAAGCTATATCACAATCAACACCTCTGGCTAAAACCTGTTCAGTAAATCATGAGATGATATTAAGCTGCAAGACTTTAATAATGTTGAACAAGCAGCACAACTGATGACCTGAACATCTTATGATTCCTTGTCATATTTTCAACTGATACCTTGCTTGCCAATGATGTGCATTACCATGCAGAAATATCCATTTGATATACTTATCCCGCTAATGGGTATCCTAAATAAATATTAATTTGAAGTAGTATATTATTATTCAATGAGAAAACTAAATAAGTCAATTAATTTATCTCAAAATTTTATGTCTAATAAGGCACTAATAAAATTTAAGACACCGCTGTTGATCAAACATCATGAAAAAATTATTAGGAATAATACCTTAGCTACATATTTGGTATCATCTCCTCTTCTCTTTACTTTAACCTGTTGTCACAAAAGACAAAAACAAAGAGAATGAATAATCAACTGAAGAGAACAGTAAAATGCAATCAAAGCAGGCTAGAAATAATGACAAAAAAGATCCTGCTCCAAGTTATTTGAAAGAAAACTGATATGGCTAATATGCAAGTCCTGATGACTTTATGTACTTCAACTGACAACCAAGGTCAAGATGTCCATATGACACAACTTATCTGAACAAAGATAGCTTAAAAATCCCAAATTAAATGCATCTAAATCCACAGAATGAAAGCACAATGCAAATCCAACAAATTGGGAGCTAAAAATAAATGAATTCTAAATTATTAACTCTGAACATCAATCCAGATATGATCTTCACTTTCCTTTATATGCCATTCTTCTTTCACATTTTAAATAAGAACACAAAAGCAGAAAGGATGCCAAAGATGGTGTCTAAATGGCTTATATTCTTAGTGGTAGGGAACCAAAGCTGGCCTGTTTCTGGTTGGTAAATTCAGAACGTAAAATCTGGAATCTTCAAACAAATATCATTCTAAATATCCCTTAAAATTAAATAGTGCCTCATTTACATGTTGAAGTTGGATAAGTGTTGAGAATCTTTTGATTATTTGATAGCATTAATTAGTATCTTTAGAGATTACAACTGGTTTTTAGAGATTCTAATTAAGAGATATTCTTTCCTTAAGTTGATTCAATTTTCATGTATATATAGTTGTACATATTTCTAAGAAATACATACTTTGAGAGAGTTTTTTCCTCAATACATTAAAGTATTCATCTCTAATTTCATCAATAAGAAATGATAGATGTGGCTTTCTAGGATCACATAAACAGTAAAAACTTTGACAATTGGTAATAATATCTCCGGCAAATTCAAAAGCTATATTATTCAGCTGTGTGATGATTCAACTGCATCCCCTAAGTTTTATATGTAACAGCCCAGTTTAGGGTCTAGTTGGAATAGTGGTTGCGAGACCACAAATCCGAAGTAGAAATATGTGTTTTATGATTTTTATGAGGCTTATGATATGGTTGCATGATTGTGTGAAAATTTCATGAGGAAATTTTATTAATTAGTGATCAATTTGTCCATTAGGATCAAATTGCAAAGATTAGAAAATATTAGATTCTAGAAGATTTAAGTATGAAATAGCATTAGAGAAATTATTAGAGGTCCTTATTTAGCAATTAAACAATTATATTTGATGATGAACAAAAATGGGCATGGGAAGGAAAAATCTTAAGAAAGGGGCCTTAAGGGTATTTTTGTCATTTAGTTAATAAAAGAATTAAAAGGGAAAATAAAGCCAAAATCTTGTCCATCTTCTTCTCCTTTGGCCGAAACTCACTAAGGAAGACATAGCTAGGGTTTGTTCATCTTCCAAGCTTGATTGTAAGTACCTCCTAGCCCCGTTTTTAATGTTCTTCGTATTTTTGAGATCCTCGTAGCTCGATTTAGCTATTTCTAGCTATATTTTGGACTAGGGTTTATGTTCCAAATTTTACCCATGTATGACATGCATGTATTTTGATATTTTAAGGAAGAATATGAAAGTTTGATGTGTGATAAACATCTTTTTTTCTAGGTGATTTTCATGGAAAATGCATAAAAGGATCAAATTGTAAAAGTTATAAAAATGGTCATACATGAGTGAAATAGTAGAAATTGAAGGTTGTTGTAGTTAAGAGAATAATTCGGCTAGGCTTAAAATACAAGAAAGTTGAATAAAAATCATTTTACGAGCTTAGGGGCAAAAGTGTAATTATGTGAAAGTTTAGGGGCAAAATCGTAATTTTGCCAAAATATGATTCATGAGTCAATTTAGTCAATGTGAGTATTAAACAAGTGAAATTGTTATTATAGATCAAGAAACACGAAACCCGGACCGAAACCGAGGCCAGAACAAGATTGTGGACTAAATCGAATATCTACACACATTTTGAGTAACGAGGTAAGTTTGTGTGAAATTAAAGCTACATAATGTTATTATGTTTTAATTACTTTATTTTATGAAAAATGCATATTATTTTCCATGAAGTTGATTAATGATGCCTCGATGAGATTGTAACGAATTATGTTAAGTTGAAGTCCCGGTTGAAGATTCGGAATAATGAGGATACCTATGTCACGACATGAGATAAGGAAGGTCCCGTGTAATACCATATCTGGAACATGGCATCGGCATCGAATAAGGAAGGTCCCGTGTAAGACCATGTCTGGAACATGGGCATCGGCACCGAATAAGGAAGGTCCCGTGTAAGACCATGTCTGGGACATGACATCGGCACCGAATAAGGAAGGTCCCGTATAAGACCATGTCTGGGACATGGCCTCGGAACCAAAGGAAGATTTCGTATAAGACCATGTCTGGGCACCAAAGGAAGATTTCGTATAAGACCATGTCTGAGACATGGCATCGACATCTATGTACGATCTCGTATAAGACCATGTCTGGGACACGGCATCGACATCGAGTTAAGAGATCTCGTGTAAGACCATATCTGGGATATGGCATCGACATCAAGAGGTGATCCCATGTAAGACCATATCTAGGATATGGCATTGGCATCGTGATACATGTATGATGAGATTGAGTATCCTCCGATATTCCGAGTAGTTCAACGGGCAAAAGAGCTAAGTATGCAAAGATGACAAAGAGCTAAGCTATACAAAGATGACAAAGAGATACATTTAAGTTAAGGATGATAATGATTTAAGTTTATGTACAAGATAGCATAGTGCTAAATTATGTGATGAAGTGATACAGGTACCATGAGTAAAATACGAGTTATGAAACCGTAATGTGATATGTGATGGGTAAACGTAAGTATGAGTAAGTATGTCAAAGCACTTGAGAACTTGTGTTGTTATTGTTCTATGAGATGAATAGATTTTATTATGAGTACTTATGTTGCTATTTTTAATTCATGCAAACTTACTAAGCTATATGCTTACCCCTTTCTTTTCCCTTTTCCCTTTTCCCTTGTAGTATTGTCAAGCTAGCTCGGGGATCGTAGAACGTTGGAGTTCGGATCACACTATCAACTATTCTTTTGGTATAGTAAAATTGATTTATTTTGAGTATGGCATGTATAGGAACTTGGTCATTTTGTGTTTTGTCATATTTGAAAGCCAAAGTGTTGGCTAATAATGTTATACACTCATTTTGTAAAAGGCCATTAAAAATTGGCCAATATTTGTCAAGTATCATATTTTTAATGATGATGAATTTCATGAAGTGAAAGTTCATGCAATTGATGGAGTAAAATGTGAGATGTATGAATGATGATTAGGGATTCTTCATAATGTATTATTGCCATGTTATGTGTTGCTTGTGTTGGCATATGAGTGTTTATGTTTCAGGGTGGCAATTGGCTTGGTAAATAGTCTTCTAATTATCCACACGGGTAGACACACGGGCGTGTGTCTAGGCCGTGTGTGACACACGGTCAGCCCCATGGGTGTGTTGATAGGCCGTGTGTCCCCTGCATCAAATTTACGAGAATTCGATTCGCCACACGGGCCGGCACACGGGCGTGTGTCTAGGCCGTGTGCCCTTAAGAGTTTGCTGACGTCATAAACAGAATACCCAAGTTTTTTACACACGGGTGAGAACACGAGCGTGTCTAGACCGTGTGAAGGACACGGGCCACAGACACGGGCGTGTGTCCGACCGTGTGAAAACCCCTGTAGGTTCGAAATTGAAAATAAATTCCACACGGGCTGAGAACATGGGCGTGTGTGACCACACGACCTGCCCACACGGGCGTGTGGCCCTGTTTTAGGTAAAAAAATTCTAAGTGCACAAAAATTCCCGGTTTAATTCTGAAACCTTCCGTATGTATGTTTAAGGCCTCGTAGGCCCATAATAAGGATGCTATGATTATGAACGAAGAAGTTTAAAGTTGAAACAAAGTTTTAGAGAAATAGTTGTATGTTTGAGTAAGTTAAGTCCAGTAATGCCTCGTACCCTGTCCCGGCGTCGGACACGGATAAGGGGTGTTACATTAGAGATAATTTAGCATCTATTATGTACTCCAGAACTTGAATAGAATACCTGTGTATCATGTTCCACGCAATGTGCATTTGTTAAGAGCTTCCCATCCTCAATCATGAAAGCGCTGCATGATTACAAAAAGGGAATATAACTCTAAATTGAAATTTAATACCTAATATACAACACAAGATGAATGACAGACGAAAAACCACTTGATTGGAATAAGAAAAGCTTGAGAACCGGCTAAGATCTTTTTCTTAAAAGCTGTCTATATGCCTCAGAACCAGAAACAGGTTAGAATCTTGCCTTCCGGTGCTTGTATACTGTCGTTGCTTTTGCCAAGGAAGGGAATAATCAGGTGCGGTATGAGTGCAGTAAACCTAGATCAGATATGAGACTTATCATAAACAAATAGCAGATAGATTCTGTAAATAATGACTTACCAAGAAATGTTTCTAATACATCTAGAGAATAAACATGACCAGAATCTACATTAAAAAAAGGACAGACACAAATGCTGTTTAGATATGCACAGCAGGCACTCAAATATGCAACAATTAGAAATGTTAAGTATGATAGAGGCAATACAGCACTCTACTGTTTAACAAACTAAACAGATTGAACATTCCAAACATAACATATATATATTTGCTTTAATCATTTCCGAACCTTCACAACAGCATTGAGAAAGTTAGCATCCTGAAGACTCCCTGGTTCAACCTGAAAATGAAATGGAAACATAGAATAACAAATAAAGTGTTGCACAAAAGCAAATTGAGTGTACACAAAAGAAACAAGAGTGGGCAAATGATGAGGAAAACTAATGTAGTAGTATTTTTTATATTATGAAAAGTTTGCTAAGAATTTTAGCAAGCACACTTCTAGGAATTTTGAAAAAAAAAATGACAATAATCCCAGATAAAGGATTAAAAAGTCCACAGAAAGTTGCATGGGCTTCCAACATTATTGAGATTAGCACATTGTTCATTGTAGATATTGGGGTGTCATGTATGAGTCAAGTGACTTTGTATACTGCCTCATGAACAATTAAAAGTGAGAGTCATAATGAAGTCCAAGTTTCTTGAGAAGTAAGTTAAGCTAACCAATTAGACCCCGGGTGTCATAAATGGTTGGAAAGGGGGTTTTTTGCATCTGCAAAAGTTTAGCTTAACCTTGGGGTTGCTGCTTTAGTAAATAGCCAAGCAATGGATGAATATAAAATAACCCAATCTTGTAACTGTCAAAGGCCTTCACGTTCAACTATTAAAAGCAAAAACAAATTCCCTTCAAACTATAGGTTTTGCAAGTGTACCTGCTGCTCCCTTGAATCGAGCTGAAACTCCTTCTTGTCTTTTCTTTGCGTACCAAATGATTTAAAACCTGTTGATTGAGGACGCCCCATGTCCCCCTGACCACTAATTCCATCAGCATATAAACCGGACTTGTCATCTTTCAATCTTCCCGGAAGTTTCTTCTGTAAAAACATAATCTTTCTTAATATGAAACATAATACACCAGTAGATTAGTTAAAAGAGGATCTACTTGACCCGCTGTATAAATTTCCTTTGAAATCTACAGAAGATACACAAAAGGTCTATACTAACACCAATTATTCCCATAATTTGAAATTGTTACCCATATATTCTCCTAAATGCTAAAACTTCCCAAATCCTACTTCACAATGACATACAAAATGGTTAGTTACTTTCCTTGCTGCAAGCTTTGATAAATCACTTGACTTACCTCAGCATTGGATTTACGCGGAGATGCTGACGAGGAGCTTCCTTTGAGAGCTCGTTTCTTATTATTGGTGGCTTTAAGAGAGCGGGCGTCAAAGTACGAATGGGAAGGGGAAGTGGCGAAACGTAGGTGGCAGTAACGGGATTTGAAGGTAGAGCTGAGTATGGAGAAGCAGCAGTTAGCCACTGTTATTGCCATAACAAGCTCACACTTTTTTTTTTCTGGCTTTAGGCACTGCAAAAAGGTACAAGATATAACGGTGAATTCCTTAAAGCTCAGTTGTTCCTTATCCGGTGGGTACTTCGGAAGATTAGGTTACTGGTTTTGGCGCCTCCTTCACTGTCCACCAATGGCGATAAGGAGAATTATTTTTTATAAAGGGATTTTTGGGTTATTATCGTTTTAGTCCCGAGCTTTAATCTTTTTATTTAATTTGATATAATTAGATTTTGTTTCATAAATAGAAAAATTAATTGTTTAATTATAAAATCTGTTTACTGATTATAATTTCATTGTTTGATATTTAAAAAAAATTATATTTTACATTTTTTATAATTATTTTTAAAACATTTTCCATTACTTTAAACAAATTCAAAGTTTTAAATAGCTTCAAAAATATATACAAAATATTATAAATCTAAAAAATTGAATATTATGAGTGTGATTGGTTGGGTAGAAAAGTGGAGAGATTGAGAAGAGAGAATGGAAAAGTGGAAAGAAAAGAGTGTTTGGTTGAAAAAAAAAAGTAAGAAAAATAAATGGGAGATACGATCATTTTTATTTTAATGCATAAAAATTAATTCTTTCGAATTGAAATGATGAGAGAAATCTGGTTCAAAGTTATATATTTTTCAAATATTTTTTCTATCTTTCTTATCAAACACAACTATAAAAAAAAAATATTCTTTCATCCCTATAGTTTTTTACCTTTCAATTTTTCAACCTTCCAATTTTTTTTTCCACTTACCAAGTAAAATCCATATACTATAAACCCAAACAATCTTTTTAATAAAAAGAGAATGAAGTAGATGGGGAGCATCTTTAAAAATCTTTAAAGAATAATATAGTCTTAAAATAAATTAAATAAATAAATAAATTTAAGTGTACTTTTATTCAAGGTTTAACTAATAAATTTGTACCTAAATAATACCCTTTTTCGTATCTTGATATATAAACATTCTTTTTGTCATAAATGGTATTTAAATATATTTTTTTCTTAAGTTGGTATATCCGTTAGTTAAACTATTAAATTTCTTTTTAATAAAGGTTTAACCCATAAATTGGCATCTAAGTTATGTTTTTTTTTCCCATTTTGGTGCCTAAAATTTTTTTTTTACCACAAGTGGTACCTAAACTTTTCTTCTCTTATCCATTTTCCACAAAAATGTTATATCCGTTATAAAAATTCCAACCAATAATAATCAGCCATGTCATATAGACTTTAAAAAAATATTTTTTAATTCTTTAATTTTTTCTTTTCTTTTACATTATTTCTCTCTTTATTTTTTTTCTATTTTTCTATTTTTTTCTTTCTTATTCTTTTATAATGTATGACAATACCAACAATGCTCGAAATTTGCCCTCTTGAGGTGAAGAAGCTAGCTATTAGTTTTATTTTTGAACTTTATAGCTTGCTTGCTCAACTTGACAAGATCAAAAAAGTTATTTCATTGGTCAGAACCAAATTGGAATGCCTAGTCAAACCGATTGGGATATTGTTCGAAGATAGGGGTTGAATCGATTAACACACAAATTGATACAAGTCGGTTAAACCCAACTAAAAAAACAATTGAACTGATTATCTCTATTTTTTAATAGTTTTGCTTTTATGAATTTTTAATAATTTATTTGATCAAAGTGAAAAAACTGATCAAATCAAGAATTAGTGGTCTACTGATTCAAGCATCAATCTTGTTTTAAAGCAAGAAAAAAAAATAAAAATATATATAAAAAAAGAGAAAATAATATTTCTTTTCTCCTCTTTTTTTGCCATGTGTCAATTTTAAATTAGGTATCTATTTTTAAAAAATAGACTTACACCATGTTTGGTTAGGGTGAATAGAATAGAACTGCAATGGAATATAGCTGTAACCAGTAGTTCAATTATTTGGTTCAATGGAATAGAATAAAGCTGCAATAATATTATTGTGTTTAGTTGAATAGAATAGATATTGTAATAGCATAAGGAAAAGGCTTAAATGATCAAAGTACCATTAGCAGAATTTTTTGTTAGGTAGATGATTATTATTGTTATTAAATTTTAATAAAATTACTACTAAATATAATTTAATAAGAATTATAAATAATTTAGTCATATTTTAACATAATTATTATTAAATATAATTTAATAAAATTCTTAATATAATTATTTATAATATTTAATAATAATTTTAATATAATATTATTATTAAGAATATTTCTATGCCTAATATATTTGCTTCAATCTAGCCTCTCACCTCTCCTCTTACAAACACTTCACAATCACGAATATAAAAATGAGTTTTACATACAGTATGATAACCCTCTAATAACATTTTATTTTAATAGTCAATTTTAATAGAAGGCGAATTTTTTATATTTTATTTTATCATTTATAATAGCATGGTAACAACAAATAATTATAAGGTATACTCTTTAATAAATTAATTATTTATAGCAATCTTTGGTGAAATAAAAATCTTCAAATTTTACATAAAAATTACTAAATTTTAGTAACATTAGTTCTTTTCATATGTGAAATAAAAAACCAAAACTCATAATTCTTTATGTTATTCAAAAACCATAGTACTTGATTTTATATTATTCAAAAACTCATAGTTCTTTATGTTATTCAAAAACATGAAGAAAACTAGACATAAATACAGATGGAGTTGAGATCCGTAATCCTTTTTTCTCAAAAGCCATTCCTCATTTCCTGCTAAAGAATGCAGCTTGATATTCTATCAAGGATCCCAATACCTTTAACTAAATAGGTAAAACGTTACAAGGTTTATTCATCATTGAAAAAACTGAATAGGAGGTTGAACCGTTTGGACCATCTATTTTCTGATTTTTTCTGGTTCAGCCTCTAAAATTTTCCAATTCAACTTATAAAGTTGAACTGCCAAACCAATAGATTCCTAGTTCAACCTATTGAAATAGCCTGTCTGATTTTTAAAGCCATGGTTTTATCTAAAAAACTAAAATATTTTAAGGGTCAATGATGCAAAATTAACCTGGATAACAAACCTCATTACTAACTCGCTAATAGGCAGGCAAATATAACAAGACAAAATGAGTGAACCTACATCGATACAACCTTTATGCTTGTCTATCGAACCAATAAAGACAACACCAAGTCCTAAACTACAAAACGTAATGCATTTTCAAACATCTATTCCACATATCCTTGGATAGTCCTAGGACAAACTTGTACAAGCAATATGAAGAATTACAACAAAATGAACTTGCCTTGTAACCAAACCCTGAAGCACTCTCGGAACCAGGACCGGAGTCTTTTTGTTATTCTTGTATAAGAAACAGTGAATTCTCTCCATAGCATTGGCTTCTCTTAGAAAGTCAAACTCATATCCGATCTTTACAACACAAAGGATAAATAATTAACGACATGAAGAAGAACAAAGAAATCCAAATCCAAGTGGAACGATACTCTCAATTTACATAATCTGAAAAGTACATAAGAGAAGGATAGATGTGTTTTGCAAGGAACATTAGTGTGAATGCAGATGCATGTTTTTCCATTTCTTTGTTAACGGAAAATAGATCAAACTTGATATTAGTCTTTTGAATTACAGTGCAAATGCTTGCAAGTTACGGATCTGAATCTCGTGTATCAAGTATATAAGCCAAAAATGCCTCACAACCTTTACGAATAAGTTTCTGTGTCGAAATAATTGAAATAACTCTGGTAATACTGTTTGATCTATCTGACTCTGCTGATATTATCTCACCCATTTGACATCTCAAATCAATCCGTTTCAATCTATAGTTTACCATGGCGTCATGTAATGTTAACCAATCCATCCCCGAAATGATATTGAACATCAAACTTCATTGACTCAACGGACACTTACGACATATTAAATTAACCATCATGCTCTGACCCAATGGATTTGTAATTTGAACATCAAACTTCATTGACTCAACAGGTAAATTCTTATTCGTTACTAATGCAGTGCAAATATATGAATGAGTTGACCCAAGGTCAATCAATGCATATACAGTAACATAAAAAAGATAAAATATACCAGCAATAATGTCAGGCACGGTAGCTTCCTCCCTGGCTCGAATAGTGTATGTTTGCACAGGTGCTTTAGCTTTAGATCAGGCAGCTGTATCTTTGGTCCCACTGTGATTTGCTCCAGTGTTACTGCTTTGACCAGGACGTCTACCTTTCTAAGGTGTCGGCATCTGTTTATCACTTCTTTCATCATTATCTCCCGCTATTCTTGAGCAATTCTTCACAAAATGATCAGTCGAGCCATATCTATAACACGCATCCAGTTTGGTTCTGCATTCACCAGTGTGAAGTTTTCCACAATGTTTACAAATCGGCTTCGGAGCATTCTGAACACTTCCCACACTATCAGTAGGCTTAATTGGATTTTCAGAATCATGCTAAATCGATTTGTTTCTACCTAGAAACCTAGATACTGAAGTGTCACGATTAAATTCTTCTTTTGTTTTCTTTGACAGTGGTGCGAAAAACGACTTAGAAAAGCTTCTTTTACCAAGTTCCCGATCATTCCTTTCTTTTTGCTTCTTATTATTATAAACTTCCTCCATCTTTTGAGCCCGATCAAATAGAATTATAAATTTTCGTATTTCTGTCCCTCCAATCATCTTTTTAATTTCATCGTTTAATCCATCTTCGAAACTGATGCACATTTCTTCCTTATTTGGCAAAATTTTATGAGCATACTTGCTGAGACATACAAATTATCTTTCGTATTCAGCTACAGATTTATTTCCTTTCTTTAATTCAAGAAATTATTTCTTTTTCCGATCCAGGTATTGTTTGTTGACATACTTCTTTTTAAATTCAGATTTGAAGAAGCCTCAGTTAATATTGTCTCTCGGTACCACTGTTGTTAGCGTTGACCATTATCTTTTCTTCGTCCTTAAGTAAAGACACAACACATCGGAGATAATCACTAGGAAAACAGGCCATTTCATCAAAAACTCGTTGAATATTTTTAAGCCAATACTCAGCTTTAGTCGGATCATCTTCCGTTCTACCTTGTCAACACCACATTTTCTAACTTTGTTAATAGGAATCCGTCAACTCGTTTTAGTTGTTTGAGGACGTGGAGGTATCACAAGAGGTACAACAAAGGGGTGGAGGTTGTTGAGCCAATGGGTTGGTTCGCATAAATTACGTGAACCACTGACCCATTAAACCGAAGAAAACATTTTTAACTTCATTTTCAGACATTTATAGAAATGGTAAGCTACGACTTGTTTCTTGTTCATTAGTCGGGACATTACTATTCACTTCATCAGTGTTAGCACGACCAGATTCTGCCAACATCTTTAAAATCTAAAAGAAAAATAGGGTTTAGATCGGATCAATTAATATCATACTATCACAAGTTTATATTATATGTAATGTTTAAACTTTAAACATGCTACGTTCAATCTGAGAACCGACTAAACCGTAGCTCTGATACCACTAAATGTAACACCCTTAACCTAACTCTATTATCATATTAGGGTTACAGGGTATTACAGTTCAAAACATTTAAATTCAAATAGAAACAATTATGAAAATTATCTAATAACATTTAATAACTCATTTTAATCAAGAAAGAAATACACTTGTGGGCCTTAAACTTAGCCTACGGGGCCCTAAAAATAGTTTGAAAACATTCAGGGATCGTTTTGAAACAAAACAGAAAAATTTAGAAAAATCTGAAAACATGGGTCACACGGCCGTGTGGCCAAGCCATGAGACATAACCCAAACCATGTGAGCATTGGAAGTATGGACACATGGCCATGTGACCCCTATTTTCAAATTTTTCCAAATTTTTTTGTTTTGTTTCAAAATGGTCCCTGAATATTTTCAAACTATTTTAGGGGTCGTAGGCTCAGTTTAAATAAGTGTATTTCTTTCTTGATTAAAATGAGTTATTGAATGTTATTAGATAATTTCCATAATTGTTTCTATTTGAATTTAAATGTTTTAAATTGTATTGTAATACTTCGTAACCCTAATCTAGTGATGGAAACGAGTTAGGGGTGTTACAAAAAGTACTATACAATTAAGAAAAGAAAAGGTAAAGTCTAATTATCAATCAACTATTTATGAGTGGCCACACTCGCGGTTGGTAGCTCACTGATGCCAGAAATGGCATCCGATATAACGCCCACGATTGCAACAGAAGTCAACAACCACCCATGTTCTTCGTAGATGGCTTTTTCGCTCGACAAAGCTCACGGTATAAGCATGGCAATACTGTAGAACCTCAACTATAATTCCTGGCTTGGTCCAGATTTTCTGATAAGGGGGTACGTGATGTGGACTTTATTCTTATTGACATCCGACATCAATACCCCACTAATCAATTGCAAAATATACGCTCTTGCATCATAAATAATGTCCATCTACGTTGGACGGCTTAGTAGATGTTCAAAATTATTTCTTAACCAGGTAAATTTCAACCTGGTTAATCTTCCTTCATCATCATTGGGGGCACTCTTCCAAGTAATTGTTCGCAAGTGCTACACGGATCGAGAACTTTTCCTGGGCTGGTCACTACTTGTCTATCAATAGACAACCCAGTTGGATTGCTACGTCTTGCAGTGTTATGGTTTCCTCCCCACATGGGAGGTGGAATGTGTGAGTCTCTGAGCACTATTGTTCCACTAGGGCTAATACTAGATCGACCCGTAAGGCAGAAATATGAATGAATACGGCTACCCCAAACCCTGCAGCATTCAAAAATGGCAAAGCCCTCTGATCGGGAAAATATCCCGGATCATGGAGTCGAAACCTCACAACTCGGTACAATTCCTGTAGAAATCGCAAACAAAATATTTTTTATTTCTCGTAAAAATACAAATTATATGGATTTGGTTTAAATCACAATTGGTCAAAAATTTACCATATCGTGTACGAACTTTGCAATGTGGTTTTCATTATTTAGAAGAGATTAAGGATCCATTCCGATATCTGCATAAAAATAGAACAGTTTATCATAAACGATATAAAAGATGAAGAAATTATTGAAGAAACATTTATATTAAAAACATGTTACATTAACTTAATTTTTTAAGTAGTGGAGTAAAGATGAGAAAATAAAATTTTCCAATGAATAGCAGTGGTCGTAGGTGGTGCTTGCGGTGGTGGAAGGGTGGGGTCCGATTGGGGGTTTTATAATGGGGGACCATTGAGGGTGTTAGAAGAAAGAAAGAAAGAAATAAGGAAAGAAAAAAAAACTACCTGAAAGCACCGTGACCCGTGGCCATCGGGTTACATAGATGCAAGCGATGCCGGCCATCAAAAGGCCGCGAACCCGCTGACATGAGTCAGGTGCCGGCCACCAAAGGCCCATGCCCCTGCTGACATGGGTCAACGTGTTAGGTGCTAGCCATTCTCTTCCCAAGCCCACTAACGTATCAGGTGCTAGCCATTAATAGGTCATGGCCCATAGACGTGACCCATCGCTTTTTAATTTTTTTAAACTATAATTAATTTATTTCTTTAATTATTATTTTTAATTCAATTCTATTTTTTAAATTAAAATTATTTTAAACTTTAACTAATTTACCTTTTTAATTAATTTCGATTGTTTTAAACTAAATTCTATTTTTTAAAATTAAATTTATTTTAAACTTTAATTAATTTATTTCTTTAATTAATTTCTATTGTTTTAAATTATATTTATTTTTTAAAAATTAAAATTATTTTAATCTTTAATTAATTTATTTCTTTAATTAATTTCGATTGTTTTAAATTATATTTATTTTTAAAGTTAAATTTATTTAAATATTTAATTAATTTATTTATTTAATTAATTTTGATTGTTTTAAATTAAATTCTATTTTTAAAATTAAATTTATTTTAAACTTTAATTAATTTATTTCTTTAATTATTTCTTTTTTAATTAAATTATATTTTTTAAAATTAAATTCAATTTTAATCCAAATGGGGTTTTGTTACTATTTTTTATACTATTTGGGGTTATTAATTTATATAATTTTACAACCATATTTTAAACTTTTTTTTATTATTAGATACAAAATTGATTTGCAAATACAATATTGATCTACAAATATAAATTATAGTAATCATGAAAAAAATAAAAAATCACTCATCATCTTCCAATCCATATCACGAGAAGATTGACCGGTACAATAGACACGATGTGGGCAAATAGATCAGTTGTGGCCGGATGTTCGGCACACTCCGCACTATTTGGGTTCCCCCGTCTCCCTAATATCCATGTCATTTCGAATCCTCGTCGAAGGTGGTCAACCTTTAGGATGTCTACGGAGATTGCGGTCTGACAGCATCTCGAAAGCAAGCGGTGGTACTTCCCAGTTTGAGACATCTGACAATACAGGAAACTCGTTTCCCCAGATACACAATGTCTGTTACAGCGTGTAAATATCGTCTATGAATTGTTCGACGTTTAGGTTGGCATTCGCATATGCTGTATGAACATGCACACACAGATATTGAAGACTCTGGAACTTCCCGCACTTGCAACGCCTGTTTCATAGATCAACTGTGTACGACCTGGGCGGAAGACTTGATCGACGACCGACATACTCTTGAACCCGAAAAGTCTCAAAGTCGTGATAATACAGTTTTGCGTTTATCGTCTGCGCCCTCCGAGCGTTTACTGCCATGGCCTTTTGGACGGCCTCAACGTACACGTACCCAACCTTTATCTGATTTACTTATCTCGGCCCCATCCTTGGCATCAATGTGGCAAGCCTATACAATATTGCCGAGAAAACTGTAGAAATTGGAAAATGACGTGTACGCCTCAAAACAGAGTTAATCGCCTTTACGAGGTTGGTCATCATCTGACCATAACGAAACCCATCATTGTAACTTTGAGTCCACTGTCAATGCTCTATTCTACCTAACCACTGCCGGAGATTTTAGGGTAACGATGTCATCTGAGCTTCAAGCATCGTGAACCGTTGCTTGAATCTTCGTGGTTCTAGCTTGTATCCTACTTATGCAACATATTCAAAATGTTAATTATCAAGTTGGAACGAAATAATTTCTGTAAAAAATTATGGGGAAAATGATAAATTTTGTAAAAATATTACAAATTTTCAAAGACAATTTTTTAAAAAATACAAACTGATAAATCTTGAAAAAAGATTATAAAAAATATACGAACCGGTGATTTTTTAAAACAGATTTTAAAAATTATGCACTAACAAATTTTCCAAAGAGATTAAAATTAAAATATGAACATATCAATTTTGGAACAGTATTTTTTACCCATGTTCACGATTTCTTTGCGCCATTCTTTATTCTTATAATCATTGTGGAAGTTTGTCGCGATGTGTCGGATGCATTAAACGGACCTCCATGGAACCCCCGAATGCCTTATCACAACCAATAGTCCCTTTGATCCGTCCGATATAAGGCAGATGTTGTCTTTCCTGATGACGTGCTTCCACATATTTCTCAAAAAAAAATTCTCAAGACTCGAAGGATTCACCCCCCCACGATGGAGAAAGCAATAGAAGTATATTCTGGTTGTCGTCTTGTACAACCACAATCATGAGTATTTACATGTATTTATCGTAGATTCAGGTACCATCCACCTGTACCAACGACTTGTAGCAAGGGCACATAGCTCGAACGTCTAAAATAATCAGCCGAAAACTCGTTTCCTCGGCTGTATCTCGTCGTCCGGACCTTTATGCGGCTTTGTTTGTAAACCAGTCATCGTTCCCTACACATACTCCCGCATCGCGGCCATCCACCGTTGAAGTTCGTTGTATGACGCATCCAATCACTATACAATTGCTGCATCACCATTTGCTTCACCCACCATGACTTCTTGTAGTGAACCCGGTACTTGAATCGAGCTTGCATGTCCGCAATAAGGATCGATATAGGGATGGTGGGCATGTCTTTCACCAACAGCATGATGTAGTTGCATATGGTTCTTGCATCCAATTTTTGATGGTTTTGCAACATACGAGCGACCGTGTATGTGTGAGGAACTTATATTTTCCTGATTGTCCACATTTGAGTCTGCTGCATTAATACAGCCCAAACACGCCAGTTACAGCCACTTGAAGCTTTCCAACATTCTCCAACATATAAAGACTGTGTTTACTTCATGACTTTGTAGTCGACAGACAACTTGAAGCTGTACTACTTTATTGCATATAAATTGTAACACCCCTAACCCGTATCCGACACCGGAACAGGGTTATAAAGCATTACCGGACTTATGACTTAAGCAATCATACATTTCATAAGCAATTATCATTCAAATCAAAATCCATTCAAATATCATTCATACAGTCCCTGTTACGAGCCCACGAGGCCCCAAATAGACATTAAAAGTGGTTCGGGACTAAGCTGAGTATTCAAGAAATTTTTAGAAAAACATTGAAAATTTTCAAAGTGCAAGGGACACAAGCCCGTGTGGCCAGGCCGTGTGGGCATTTGAAATGGGGGCACACAGCCGTGTCTCAACCCGTTTCCTACCTTGTGTAACTCACTAACATGGGTCACACGGCCAAACCACACACCCGTGTGCCATGCCGTGTAAAAATTGGAGGGTATACTAACTTATGCCACACGTCCAAGCCACACGTCCGTGTACTAGGCCGTGTGAAGCTACTAACTTGAATTCTATATAAGTATCAGGGGACACACAGTCGTGTCATACATGGCTGAGACACACGCCCGTGTGGACAAAAATAGGTCATTTTCCAAGCCATATTCCTCACCCACATTGGTACCAACCTATACACATCAATTTGCATATAACCATGGCATAAATAGGCACTTAAAACCAACCAATATCAAGTTTATAACATGTATTTCCACACATACAACATGTTATCCATAAACACATTCAAATGATCACTTTAAAACTTACAAATATACTTTTCAAAAGTATATCTAAATGGTTAGCCTCATCTATGAGATATTGTGTCTAAATTCAGCATGCATACCACATTTCAACTTCAACCATTTGGTACCCTAATACCAAATTACAAACAAGGCATTACATGAAAACCATAAATCATATATAATAAGGCCATTTACATATTTACATAACAAAATATACCAAATTCAAGCCAAATCAAATGACTAAATACACAATAAAACATAAAGGCTGTCATTAGCCAAAATGACCTATACATGCCATTTAACCCAAAATATAAAGTCATAAGTACCAAAATAATGTTTGATAGTGTGATGCGATCTCCGACAACTTCCAATCCGAATGAGCTTCCGAAACACTGTAAGACACAAAAAAATAAACAGAGTAATCAATTAAGCTTAGTAAGTTCGTGTGATACGAAATTAGACTTACCATTTGACTATAATTTAAGTAAGCAACTCATAGCAAGGCACAATTCAATTTGGCCAAAGTTTATTATACAATCCATAATCACGTTAGTCATATATTCACATAAAACCGAGAATCATATATGAATTCATCAATTAATTGAATTCCATGTACTTGTAACATCTAAGCCATGTAAACATATATTAAATATCAACCATTTCTATGTGAATACTTGTACTTGTTCATATCTAACTTGTATAATCTCATAATAACACTATGCCCGTTGAACCACTTAGAATCTCGTTGGATACACGGGTAGTACACACGAGGTGTACTGAACTGTAATCTGTCAATTTCTGTACATGTAGGCTCATACGAGCAATAAACAATAAGCTCCTCCAAGCTGAATATCGGTAAGCTCCTACGAGCTGTAAATCGGTAAGCTCATACGAGCTGTGGTGAGTCCGCAACACATGCAGGACTTCAACCAAAACGGTAACCCTAATGACATGTCATTTGTATCCTACGAATTCTTAAGGTTCAAACGGGGTTCAGTATTCTTCATACATCGTCGGTTATGTGCTTGATAATTTTACATAATAATTAAACTAATCACATACATATATATTTCAATCAAAACATATAATTACGCAATGTATTTACACGAACTTACCTCGAACTCGTATGATGGAAAACGATCGTTTAATCGATAAATTTGTCTTTCCCCCTATCAAATTCCATACGTTGCTTTTCTTGATATGCAAGGACTTCTCTTGGCTGAATTTTTAAGCTTCAAAAACCTCAATATTTGCTGAAAATTTCGGTAGGTTGAAGAAAGAAAGATGATGGCTTTTTGTTTTATTTAATTTATTCATTAATTGACTATTTACCATTTTAACCTTACCAAACTTTAAAAATAACAAAATTGCCAAGCCTTGCACATCCACTATCACCTTTAATGGTCTAATTACCATACAAGGACCTCCACTTTAAAGTTTTATAGCTATTTAACACCTTTAGCTAATAGAACACAACTTTCGCACTTTACGCGACTTAGTCTTTTTTCACAAATTGAGCATACAAACGGTAAAATTTCTTAACGAAATTTTTATACTATCATATTATCATGCTGTAGACTTCAAAATAATATTAAAATAAATTTTACGACTTCGAATTTGTGGTCCTGAAACAACTATTTCGATTTCACTGAAAACGGCCGTTACATAAATAGTCTTTCTTGTTATCAAATTTTTATCCTACGAACAACTCTTCAATATCCGAATCTCCATCTAGTAGGTGAGCCGGCACTATATTTGGATATTCGGGGAACTCGCGTGCATGTGCTGCATCAGGATCTACGTCAGTCATGAAGGCCCCTGGATTATTATGGATAACTATACTGGATCTCGTGTTCCTGGCCGAATGGGGGTGTACATATTCACCCTCCACCATGCCTTTAACGTCTATGTCTTCAGGGATGTCATACAAATCGGGGTCACTAAAATCTTCATTATCATGGTAGGATTAATCTTCATTATCAGACCCTTCATAACCATCTTCTATAGTGCCCATGAATCTCTAGACGAGGACACAAGATTGGGATGTTATATGAACATCCACTGTAGTTTAGATTTTTGGGAGTTTGCAGTAACCCTCCACAACCGGCTGATCTTCTCAGCAGACATTAAGATCAAAATCAATTCCAGAACGTTGGTTTACTGGAATTACAACTTGAACGGGTTCCGGATCAGCTATCTCCACGAACAACTCATTTAGGCTGGGATTATCTATCTCAGGGGGGCAATAAATTGTTATTATTGTCCCTAGATCATCATCATCATCTTTAAGCTCCATTTTCGAAAACTTGAGCGAATCTGTTGAAACCGAAAATTTGTAAAACAGTCTCAACATTTGTTTCCTGTAACAGGTAACTATCTTTGTACTGATCTTCTGTTTCAAATCCACCAGCAAAACAGGCTTGTTGAATCTCATTCTAATTTTTTGCCGACTTTGAAAGATACAATCTTCTTCAATTGTATTTATTATTTCTCCATCGAGATTAACATAAACTAACAAAATTTAGGAACTCATCTTCAACAATTTCTGCTTCCTCCTCAACAAAAAAAACACTTATATGTTTAATTTCGGTTTTCAACTGATAAAGCAAACAAAAATCTCAAATGGAAGACAAAACACCTATATATATATACCTAGCTTCAATGCCCGGTATTAAAAGTCTGGCACTAAATTATTTTTTTAAAATTTGTAAAAGGGGTGCTGACCATTAGTGTCCCAGCACCCAATTTTTTTTTTAAAATATGGTACTAGGGTGCCGGCCATTAGTGTCTAAGCACCTCAAAAAAAAATTTAATCAGATACGGGGGTGCCGGTCATCAATGCACTAGCACCCCCAAAAAAATTATATTTTTATCTGATAAAGGGGTGCTAGCCATCAGTGTGTCAATTTTTTTTAAATACTAGTATAAATGTATACCAATATGATACGATATGGAAAAAAATACATGGGTACCGACCATCTAGTGTCCAAAACCCCAAAAATTATTATTTTTAATCCCTGACACAATCATCAGCCAATGATTGTGTTAGAAAACCAATTGGTGCCGGCCATCTACTTCCCATAACCCAATTTTATTGTTCATTTCAAGTCATTTAGGTGATTGTTTTTGAACCATGGTCATCATGGTCATTTACATAAATAATTATTTTGGGGGGTCATTTGATTAAAATAGCCAATTATCAAACATTTTTTTTTTAAAATGAACTTTTTTGAAAGATAAAAAAATTAATTAAACAACTTACTTGATTAACGATTGGAAAAATTAAATCAATTAAAAATTAATATTTTTAATAATTTATTTTTAAAAATAAGTTTCATAATAAAAAATAAAAATAACTATAGAATTGTTGTATAAAAATTGCGAAAAATATAAGTAGATAAGAATTAGTATCAAAATATTTTCAATTAATTCTATTTTATTTTATTTATTTTAACATTATATTATAATATTATCTCTGAAATTTTCAATTTTCAAATTTGATTTTGTTTAGAATAAGGTGAAATATTTAAAATTTAAGGATAAAATATAAAATATTTTATTTCATAATTTAAAATCTATGTTTATTAAATAATCTAATTATATTTCATAATTAATTTTAAGTAACATATCAAATAGATTTTATAACTTAAATTTATTATTCAAATTTTTAATATTTAATTTTTCAGCATTTAATTTTTCAATTTATCAAACAACCTCTTAATATTTTTACTTTTATAATAGATCCAAACTGATAACCTCTAATTGCAATTGAACTGATGAATTTTAATTGAATTAATTTTCACCTAATCAAATTCTACATCATTGTTATAATGGCAACATCTGATAAGAGTTATTAATTTGGACATAATAACTTTATAAAAATAACATCAATACATCCTATTTAATTCTGTATTCATTTTCAAACAATTACTCAATTCAATATTTATATTAATTAGCATTTAATACAAACATTAATGTCTAAATTTAAAAAAAATTAAATGACCAAAACAGAAATATAGACATAATTATGTGACCATTTGTATAATTTATCCTAAATTTTATAACTTAAATTTAATTCTCAAAATTTTCAACACTTCTTGGTATGCAATAAATACCAACTGGAAGCATGCATGCATAGGGGAAAGGATTGTATGAAACAGTGACGCCATGTCATCTGTATCATTTTCCAATAGTTTTATGCCACATCGGTATTTTCATCCCGAATTTGAGATTTTAATTTGATTTTGATTTTTTGGGATGAAAATCAGATTTTAATTTGGATTTGATTTTTTTGGGATAAAAATCCTGAAATTCGAGGATGAAAATACTGATGTAGCATAAAACTATTGGAAAGGGATACAGATGGCATGGCGTCACTGTTTCATACAATCCTTTCCCGCATGCATAGACCATTCTCTCAAGTTTCTCTATTTAAGGAGCTTTGAAACAGAATTTATAAAATAACTTAAAAAAGTAACCAAAAAGAGTTGAATAAAATGGGAAAGAAATTTTACACAGATTCTAGCAATATGCAGCTAGATATTATTCTTATCAACTAGACCTAGCATTGTGAAAGAAAAAAAAAACTAAAAATTTGAGCCCAAAAAAGAGCAGTGCTGCAAATCAAATTCACCCCATAAAGTAATCACCAACTTAGCATTTTGTCAATTTGATGGAAACGAGGTTGAAACCATACCCCTTTGGGGCGACGGGTTCCACCTCCTTTAGCATTAGCTCTATTTTCGTAAGGTACCATCTTATCAGCATTGAGACCAGAAACTGTTGTCCCACAAGTAGAAACATCTCCCAGTTCTAAATCCAATCGTTTCTTCATATCTTCTTTCTCGACATTCGAAATGAAGCTTAATGGGATACATCTTCCGTTCGATGATTTCACGTAACGTACCTTCCCCAAGCTTATGCTTCGATCCTTGATCGAGAAGCAAACCATTAAATCGGTGTTGTCGAAGTAGTAGAACACGCCGTTGTGGTATGCGGCGCATTCGATTTTGTTCGGGAATGAATTGAGTTTGTGCTTTGTCCATGAAGTGGCTCCGCGGTGGATCACGTACATTTCTAAGTCATCCGTTTTGTTGGTCCTGCAAATCATGCATACGACACAGTCTTGTGAAGTTGGAGGAGTTGAAAACACGGCTACATGGTCAGATATTCCCACAGGAGGGAACTTGGTTGGGACCGGAAGATCAATTCGAGCACGAGAGAAAGGGCAGAAGAAGAATATCAAGCCTTCGCGGTATAAGAGGAGCCATCCTTGGCTCGATGCGAGGCAGGTTGCTCCATCCATTTCGGGGATAGTAATGGAGTATTGTTTGCCTGATTCAGTCACCAACGTGCATTGTGAATTGTTGTTTTCTCCGTAGAGTAGGAACCAAGGATCACGATTTGGTAAGGCTTCGATCTCGGCCGAAGCAGTCGAAGAAGCGAAATTCCAATCCTTGCAGACACCACGGAACCGGAGTAGCTCGATTATACCTAAACGATCAGCAATGGATGGTAAAAGTTCTGAAGGGAGATCATTCCATTCCCTTGTTGTTACTTGATCACGCGTGCTCGACCTGGTAGAAATTACCACATTTTCATCTGGCTAGTTAACACAAATTTAACCACATTTAACAGTTACTAGCATTGTAATTGTGCTTCAAGTACCATTCTTTGAAAATGATAATTGGGTCAAGTAAGTAAGGTATTAAAATTGATTCTTGTGTATAAAAAAAAAAAAAAAAAAACTTTGGAAAAAATTACCCTCCATTTAAAGTTTCGATTCAACTCAGACTCTGGATATAGTCGGTGCCCAGTGTGACAACCAGACACTGAAAAATCTAATTAAAAAAAACCCTAACACTCAATCACACCATGGACTGAAAAAAGTTGGCAAAAAATGAATGATTGATCAAATTCTTCATTTTTTTTTTTTATTATTTCGAATCAGGTATTGATTGAATATGATATTATTCATTTAAAAACAAATGAAACCAATGAATCATTGTTGATGATCAGTCAAAAAAAATGGAGATTTTATGGCATTACCTTTGACTATGAACCACAGGTGAAGAATCCATGCTCCCCATGGAACAAGAACTGGGATGACTGAAGAAACTATATATCCTGTTAAGCAATTTACACACACAAGAGTGTCTTTCAAATAAGGTCATCATTTATATTTATTTTAACTAATAAAGTTAACTCTTTTTTTCTCTCTCTCTCTTTATTTAGAGCAGGAAAAAAAAAAAAAAAAGAGCCCATTGGACTTCAAATTACCTAATCAGAGATAATCAAGTTATCAGTTTTAAAATGACTTCTTCAACATAACAATGGGATAATTCTATACTGTTTTATCTTAACATAAATTTTAATTACATTTAAGATATGGAAAATAGGAAATGACAGAAAAAGGCTCTCCTTGCCAATAAGACCTAAATTTGAAGCAAAATTATTATGTTAAATAATAAAAAATTATATTCATGCTTTTCAAGACCCATTAAAACTGGCAAGACTTTTTATCATTGATATGATATTTTTTTTGTTTGTGGGTTTGGTTTGTGAAGCTAAATTTGGTACTGTTGTTGTCAGGGGCGAAGCCAGGACAATTTTTTAGGGGGCCCGGATGAAATTTTAATTTTTTATAGTTTATATCTTTCTAATTTGTAAAGGATTAAATCGAATTTTTATAATTTTAGGGGGCCAAAGTGTAATTTTACCTTTACTAATTTAAAATTTTAAAAAATTTCAAGAGCCTAAATAGCAATTTTACCTTTTAGAGGAGGCCGGGACTCATGCCAGTCCCCCTGGCTTCGCCCCTGATTGTTGTGCTTTCTTATAGAAAAAAAGGGGTTTAATGTTTGCAAACCCAAATTTTATATTTTTGAGGGTCAAGATTTTTGTTTATTTTGATGTCATTTTTGAGGGTATTGATAATATTTTTATGAACTTAATTGGTCATCATTTAAATGTGAAATGTAGGCTTGGGCTCTGTTAGAGTAAGGAACAAGCAAGAAACCAGATATGTTGGTGCATTTTTTACTGGAACTCCTTTGAAATTGAATAAAAAAGGCTGCTTCTTTTTTTTTTTTTTTTGAGGAATTAACTTTTTTTTTAAAACTTTTGAGAGTTTTTTTTTTTGCTTAAGCTATTTCATTATAATATTCTTACTAAAAATTTATATATATATATATGTATATATGAATTGTTGATACACTTGAAGATAGGTTGTTCCTACGACTATTGGGTGAAATAAGGGCTAGTTTAGCAATAGTGGCGGAGCTAGAAAATTTTTGGAGGGGGTCGGAATTAAATTGTATATTTTTACGATAGTAAAAATACAATTTCACCATTTTAATAATTTATATCTTTATAATTTTTAAAGGATTAAATCAAATTTTTATTATTTTTGACGGGCCAAAGTATAATTTTACCATTACTAATTTAAAATTTTATAAATTATAAAGGGACTAAATGAAAAAAAACTTATTTTAGAGGGGTCAGAACCTCTGCCTGCCCCCCTTGACTCCGCCACTGTTTAGCAATGCTTCTAAAAAACACTTTTGAGATAAAGCTTGAATTTTTGCTTCAAAAGCATCTTGTTTAATAATGTTTGTATCTTAAAAGCATTTTTTGTCCCAAAAGTGCTTCTTAAAAGCATTGCTAAACTAGCTCTAAATTGTAGAGCAAACTTGGTACTAAAGTTGAGGAGGTCATGAAATTTGATATTTCGGAATGCGCTTCGCTGATTAAATGAGTAAAAGGTGGAGAGAATTAGAGTAAGGAAGGAGATGATGTAACATGAGTTTTAAACAGAATTGAAATTAAAAAAAAATTTCCAGTTGTATAATTTTATCAAAATTAAAATGTAATTTTATTATTTTAATAGTTTATATCGTTATAATTTTTTAAATGACTAAATTAAAATTTTATCATTTTGGGAAGTTAAAATATAATTTTATCATTTACTAATTTAAAATTTTAAAGAGACAAAAATGATTTTTTTTTCATTTTAAAGGGTTGAAATCCCTTGCCAACCCCCTAGCACCACCCCTGATTTTAGGGAGACTTTTTTTTTGTTCCCGGAATGTAACATTACTTCTAGTAATAGAATTATCGAAATGTAAAATTACTTATATTATCCTGTTTGGCTTATTTGATTGAAATGTGTTATTTGGTTGACTAAATGTAAATTTACCTAGAAGCACATTTTATTAATTTGTCCTTTGTTATATATATATTCAACATTAGTTGAAAGATATCGATATGAAAGTTTAGGGAGTTCTTTCATCAAATATACGATCAACCCTCAATGTAACAGTTCATTTGTCTACAAAAATTTTAATGTGCACTTGGTTTACCAAATCTTAAATTATATTTCGTAATAGGATTATAAGAATGTAAGATTATAGGTGTTTGGTTCATTTGGCTAGAATGTAATATTCTGATATTTGGTTGATGAAATGTAAGACTTCCCAAAAGCACATTTTACTCAATGGTCCTTATTATAGAATTTTTTTTAACAAAGTTAGTTCCTTTAATATTTTTTAGTTTCAATTTTCATAAGATTATGATAAATTATTACAATTCTTACTCTCTTTTTTTTTTACAATTTATATATTATAAGTAAATATATGATGCTAAAATAAGTTTATAAATCTTAATTATAAAAATTAATGAAAAGTGATTGTAACATCAACTATGATTATAATTATAATTATAATCATAATTAATATATTAATAAATAAAATAAAATAATTATAATTATAATTATAATGTATGACATATACTGATTCACTATTAAGAATAAATAAATATTTTTATTTTGTTTTTAATTAGTTTAAACTTTATTTAAGAAAAAAAAACTCTAAATTAGATGAATAATGTTTAAAAAAAACTATTTAATCAGATAAACTAAAAGATTTAACTTAAATAGATTAAATTGGATTAGATTAGATGGAATAAATTTTGTTTAAAATAAACTAGATAAATATTTAATTAGATAACCAAAAAAATTAAATTTTAGATAAATATCTAATTAAAAAATTAAATTAATAATTTATCTATTTGATTTAACTTAAATATTTATTTAATTGATTATATGCTATCTATATTTTCATTTTAAAATTTTATTTTAGCATAGAAAATCTTAAAAACCAATAAAAGAAGTATATTTTTAAATTACCTAATTTATCTACTATTTAGTAGATTTTATCATTATTTACAAATCACTTTAAAATAACTATTATATATTTATGTTATCTTAAATAATATTATCCAAAGAATAAAATTAAATATTTTTAAATTTATTATTTTCTTATCATTTAATTAATTTTGTTTCAAATTATTTTAAACCCATTTAAAAGTGCACCTATTTTTTCAAATTTAAATTGAATAATAATACCTTTTTTTTTAAATTAAAGTTGAAGAATAAATTTCAAAACTATACATGAACATTGGTCTAATGTGTAAGTTTATATACGAACTTTGGTTTTGTGCAATTTTATGCATGAAAATTTGATTTGATCCAATTTTCACAAAATTATTAACACAATTATCGATATATCATCATTTTATATTTATATATTACATACAAAAATAATTATATTTATTCAACATGAAAATAAACTCATGTATTTATTTCTTTAAATGTATACAACTGAATCAAAGTTAAAGTTTCATGTATATTTTTGAACCACAATCAAATTTTCATATGTATAAGTGCATCAAAATAAAGTCCATATATCAAATTGCACATTAAATCAAAATTAATATATAATTTTGAGACTTGTCCATAAGTTTTATAAAAACACGTTTTTGTTAGTCCAACTAGAGGTGTTCATGGGCCGGGCGGCCCGGCCCGGCCCGAAGGCCTAACTGAAATTTGGGAGGATTTGGGAAAAAATATAAGCCCGAAAAATAGGCTTAGACAAAAAATAAGGCCCGTTTAAAAAATGGGTCGGGCCTCGGGTAAGGTATTTTTGACCCCGGGCCCGGCCCGAATTCACTAAATGACAAAAAAAATCTGCTATTTTTTTTTAATTTTGAATGTTATTTTCTTGTTGTTTTCTCCCTATTTTGCTACAATATTACTATTATGTTGCTACTATTTTGTTGTTATTGATTGAATATTGTATAAAACTTATTTTATTTGTTAATTTTGTTATTATTTTAAAGGCATTTGTTAATTTTATTATTATTTTAAAGGTATTTGCTTGTTAAGTTACATCTATCTTAGTGTTATTTAAGTCTACATATTTTTTTAAAATTTATTTTCAATTTTGATTTTTTTAGTATTTTTGATGTATTATATATATTTAAAAATTATATAAAATAATATAAAAATTTAATACGGGCGGGCTAGGCCGGGCTCGGGTTTTAGAATTTTTATATGGGTCAGGCTTGGAAAAAAATTTAGGCCTATTTTTTGGGCCCGGCCCGACCCGAGCCCGATGAATGGGCCTAATTTTTTAGTTGAGCCCGGCCCGGCCCGGCCCGGCCCATGAACACCTCTAAGTCCAACTGTGGTTTTTAATTATTTATTAAATTTTAAATTATTTTAAACTTGTATATATATTCCTTTTATTTAGTTTTTTAATATTATTTATATGTTGTTTTATTGTATTTTTAACATATACTCAGAGTTTAAATATTTTATTATGTTTAGATATGTATTATAATTTAATGTATAATGTATTATTGAAATTGGCATAATGCCTAAAATAGTCTTTAATGTTTGACTGTTTGGTTACTTTGGCCTTTTATCTTTTTTCTTGGAGCACTTTAACCCCTAACGTTTATTTTTTTTTTGTCAAATTGGTCTATTTTTAATGGACAAACTGACGTGGCCTTTAGTTGACTAACAGTCAACATTAATCGCTGATGTGGCGGTTCAAATGTAATTAAATGCTGATATGGCACTATTTTATCTTATATATCATGTTAATAAATAATTTTAAAATTATTAAAAATAATAATATAAAAAACCCTTAAACACGCACACAAACTAAGATAAAACAATATAAGTGTAAAACCCCAAAATATAAGGGATTAGATGAAATAAATAATTAATAAATAAGCCTTAGTCTTGATGGTTAAAAGCTTAGGATACTCCTTAGAGAATTGAGGATCAAACCCCATCTATCTCATTTTCTTCTATTTTTTCAACAACTAGTGAACAAAAATCAAGCTTAGTTATATATTAATTGTGGTAGAAAATGATTAAGAAATGGGCAACAGCCTAATGGTTAAATATCTTTTCTTTCTCCTTAGTGTACTAAGTTCTATCCACGCCAATTTCCTTCCATTTGTTTTAAATTTCAATATGTTTTTTGTGTCAATTTAGCGTAACGCTGTCAATTCTGTTTCTAACGTGCCAAGATCGGTAAGCATTCTTGTTTCTAATTCCGTAGAACCCTAGAAGTCTGGAATAACATCATTCTTGACAGTCTTTCAAATAGATTTTGAATCTTTTATGAACTTTCCCAAAAATCTTGATAAATTCAATAAATCTTGAAGACCATGAAACAACCACTGAACCCAACATAAAAGCATAACCCGAAGTACTCTTTCTATCATCAAGATCACTAGCATAATCACTGTCTGTGAAGTCAAATTTTTTTTTGACTTTTCACCCTTTTTGTAGAACAATCCGTAACTAGCAGTACCTTTCAAATACAAAAGTATTCTTTTTGCAGCTAAAAGATGAATCTCCTTTGGGCACTCTATGAACCTGCTAATGAGACTTACAACATACATAATGTATGGTCTTGTTGCAGTCAGATACATCAAGCTTCCCACCATTTGCTTGTAAGAGGTGTTGTTAATCTTCTTTCCTTCAGGATTTCGAACAAGCTTTAGACCAACTTCAATTGGTGTGCCAACAAAATTACAATTCTTCATACCAAACCTGTGCAAAATTTCTTGCACATATTTTTTTTTTTTTTTGAGAAATAAAAATTCCAACAGCAAATTGTATCATTTCAATGCCCAAAAAATAATAGAACATGCCAAGATCAGTCATATCAAACTCAACCATCATGGACTTCTTAAATTTGTCAAACATGACAACATCACTCCTAGTAAAAATACGATCATCCATATACAAGCAAACAATAATCATCTTACCTCATTCACCAACCTTGGTAAAAAGTGTATGCTCATATGGACACTTTTGAAAGCCTTCTTTTAGAAAGTAAGCTTCGATGCAGTTATACCAAGCCCTTGGGGCTTGTTTCAATCCGTACAAGGCTTCCTTTAACCTGTACACTTTGTTCTCATTTCCATGCTTCATATATCCAGGAGGTTGATCAACAAATACTTGTTCTTTCAAATCACCATGTAGAAATATCGATTTCACATCTCATTGAAAAATAGGCCATGAATTTTGGGCTGCAAGAGCAATCACTAACCTGATTGTATCATGACGAGCAACAGGAGCAAACACCTCTTTGTAATCAACACCAAATTCCTACTTATAGCTCTTAGCTACTAAGAGCGCCTTGTATTTGTCAACCTTACCATTTTCCTTTAATTTTGTCTTGTAAACCCCTTTCACACCAATAGTTTTGTGCTATTTTGGAAGATCAGTCAACTTTCAAGTGTTGTTGTGTTCAATGGCTGCCATTTCTTCACTCATTGTCTTTCTCTATTTGGACTCTTTAACAGCTTATTCAAAAGCTACAGCATCACAATCTAAAAAGAGAAAAATGAGTGACTTCCTCTTCATTAATTTCACCTACCACAAAATTCTCCATCCATGCAGGTCTCCTCTTGTTACGTTGAGGACGCTCATTTGCTAGTTTAGCTACTTGTTGCTCATTTTGCACTCACTCTATTGGCTGCTACCTTTCAGCTTTATTTTCACCATCAAAGTCAGTTTGTATTTGCTGTTCACCTTTGCCTGCACCCTAATTCCAAAACTGATCCTCATCAAACACCACATCATGACTAATAACAATTTTCTTGGTAATAGGATTGTATAATTTGTACGCTTTTGATTGCTCACTAACACAAAGAAAAATGTATTTTTCTCCTTTGTTGTCAAGTTTTTTTCCTCTTTTGATCAGGAACATTAGCATAGGCAACACACCCAAAAATTCTAAAGTAATCTACAGCTGGTCAATGTTTACTCTAAGATTCTTATGGTGTGATATTCTGAACAGCTATGATAGGACTTATGTTCAAAATATGAACGCTCCAATTGACAGCTTTAGGCTAGAAAGCTTTTGAAACTCCACTCCTTATCAAAAGACTTCGTATCATGTTCAGAATTGTGCGATTCTTCCTTTCGCAAATGCCATTTTGTTGAGGCGTGCATGCTATAGTTAGTTGTTTCTTTATTCCTTGCACATCACAGAAAACAACAAACTCATCCGAATTGTATTCTCTACCACGATCACTACACAACACCTTTATTAGAGTACTTACTTCTTTTTTCAATTAGAGCTTTGAAACTTTTTAAAGTTGTGAGAGCTTCAGATTTTTCATGTAAAAAATAAACCCAAGTTTTCCACTGAAATCATCAATGAACGATATAAAATATCGTTTGCCTCTATTTTCCATCGGATTGATAAGTCCATACAAGTCTGAATGCACTAGTTCCAACACCTTCCTCGCTCTCCATGATTTTCTTTTTTGAAATGGTTCCCGATGGTGTTTACCGATGACACATTCTTCACATACTTAAGAAGGAATCTGGATTTGTGGGAGGCCTATTACCATATCACTTTGCTGTAATGTTTTTAAACCTCTAAAAATTAAAAGCCCATATTGAAAATGCCAAAGCCAACTTTCATCTTTCAACCTTGCAGAGAAGCATGAGTTGGTGACGGTGTGGAAACATCATGTTAGGTGTCATATCAACTTGGGCAATTAACCCAAATTTACCATCTTGAATTTTGCAAACTCCATCTTTAATGGAAATTTCAGATCCTTTTTTCTTGCAGCTAGCCAATACTCAACAAATTTGTCCTCAAGTCTAGAACAAAGAGAACATTTGTAACGCCCCAAAATTTTGAATGTTTGATCGTTAAATCTGTCATTATTAAATGTTTGTTTCTGTGGCTAAGTACTCTGTTTATGTGTCTGAGATCGAGAGTTCAAGTCTCACTTTTGATATATTTTTATTTTAACTTAAACCCTACCCTTGAACTTTCGGCTTAAGTTTATTTCTGCATTAACTTATGCCAATGATAAGCCTAGTGGTTCAATGGTTAAGTCTCTATGCTCTCTTTGATCCGGTATTCAAGTATCTGTGTTACCAATTTGGAAATATATTTTTATGCTATTTTTGTAAATTGATTTATTTCTTTAAAAAACTAATTAAATTGTTTCCATTCCTTTTTCTCTCTTTGACTTTTTTTTCTCTTTCTTTTCTTTTGGTTTTTCTACTATTTTTCTACTCCTCTATTGTCTTTCTTTCTCTTTGATTCCTTTTGTTAATTTTTGCTACTGTTCTGTTGAGGATTGCTTAATTTGTTGTGTTCGTCTGGAAGATTATCGGTGTTAGTTGTATTGTCGAATTCTTGTTTATGTTGCTCTCATTTTTATTTGCCTAATTGGGTTTCTGCTTGTTTTGTTCAATTGTCCTTTCTGAGTGTTCAATTGGTCCTCTTTTCCAGGTGAAAAGGTTGCTTGTCACGATCATCCATCAATTTAGGCTCTTACGTTGTTGCGTTTGTACGAGGGTAAGCGCATTTTGAGTTTGGGGGTTTTGCATCGAAACTTTTCGACATAACCTTGGTTTTGTGCGCTAATTCTAGTGGTTAGTTGGGGAATAATTGTCTAATTGATCATAGTAATGATGTTTTTAGGTTTCAGGATCATCTCTAATGCTTCTACGTCAAATCCATCCCAAGTGTGTAACGAAAATCCAAATTTCTGGCGAAAGCCGAAAATCATTGATGTCGACGTCACACAGTTGTGTACCTAGGCCATGTAAGTCACACGGTCGTGTGCCTAGGCTGTGTGAGCTACACGGCCGGGTGGTATGCTGTGTAGCTCTCTAACTTGGGTCACACGGGCGTGCGACGTGGGCGTGTGCCCAAGCTGTGTGGGGGGATGTTTTAGTGGTGAGTCACACGGGTGAATGACACGGGCGTATGTCTAGACCGTGTAACTCTCTGACTTGAGTCACACGGGCGTGTGTTAGGCCGTGTGCCAGACCGTGTAACTCTCTAACTTGGGTCACACGGCCGTTTATCAGACCGTGTGACAGTCCATGTGAGGCACTGTGATAAGCTACACGGGCGTGTGCCAGGCCGTGTAGACCTTACAAGCCAACCATCCAGACCGTGTGAATCCACACGGACATGTGGGCCAAAAAACGAAATTTTTCCCTAATGCCATAAACGTCATTCGAATCGAACGTAGGCCTACCGTGGGGTCCATATGATCTGAATTAGGGAATGAAATTCGTTATCTGATAATCTGTTACTGAATAATATGTCATTTACATATATATTTGAGATGAAATCTGATAAATAAGTGCGACAATATTACATGAGTTTGATTTGAATTTGCATCATTGCATACGCATATATAATATCTATTAAACCTGCATCTGGATTGGGTTGGGATTGTGTAGAGGAGAAAGTGTGGGCAATTTAATAATCTAGGTGGCTAAGCGACAACCATATATCTGTTTTTGGCGATTTATCGCATTCTGATCTGGTAGCTAGACTGCAATTATTTTGAAACGTGACATACAGTCACAATGAGCTGTGTAAGGATGGATGAGTACTTGATACCCTATATGGTGTATAGGGATGGACAAAGATGGTGTGTAGCTGATAGAGGTAGGAATCTACATCTATATTTAGTCTGTTCTGCATCTGTCTCTGATATGTCAAAGGTCAATAATGGTTAATAATGATCAACGATGAGTCAAAGGTATTTTTTTTAATTTAAATTTAATGTTTTTATTTTAAATAAATTTATTGTTATAAAAAAAAGGTTAAACTGAACAACAAAACAAAAATGAAATTCAGTATATTACATTTATTTAATATATTGGTATTAAACATATTTGTATACAGCAGTTTATGAATGTAATTGACTTTTCTTTATCATTCCTATATTTTATTTCTTTTTCATTTCAGTTTCTTGCTTTTCACATTCACACCCTTTTTTTATTCTTTCTGAGTTTGCTGGAAATCAACTGCTTCATCAGCAAACCATCTTTTTCATTTTCTTTTCCAAATTTTCAAACATATTAATAATATTTAATTAACACAAAAAATGGGTTTTCCATTGGCTGTTTTTCTCCTCTAAGTTTTAAAAATATGCCAGCTCTCACTTTTTTTAATATAATTTATTTTAATATTTTAGTTTTGACTAAATCCTCTCCCATGTGCACCATTTTTTACTTTCTATTAAAAATTGTTTCATGAAAAAGAAAAAACGAAGCTATAGAAGAGAAGAAGGAGAGTTTTTTTTATTGATGCAGGCGTAATGAACAGAGAATGTCATATAACAACGATCTTAACAACCCAATGACTTAAATAAAAACTTTCAAATAGTTCAGTGACTATTTTGTAACTTTTTAAAGTTAAATGACTAAAACGTAAAGTTACTAATAATTTACCCTTTTTTTTTTTTAAAGAGTCTCATTAAATCCCTTGAAATTTTTAATTAAGCCCCAAACTTAATGTCAACTTAATGTGAAGATACATTCCTAATTCCACATGACTTAAACCCGAAAGTTCACATAACATCAAACTCTTTGATCTCATAAACGTGTTTAAGGTAAGGCTAAAATTATGTTTAATCCATAAATTCAGATTGGACAGTACTCCAACATGGGATGCCATGACAGGTCCCATTAATATGGTTTTTTCAAATTTTTAGCACAAAGTCCTAGATAATATATTTGACTATAAATTCAAGATAAAATATAATCCTACAAAATTCAGCATGACTAAAGGGAAAAAAATTAACCAAGATTCGATTTGGATAAAGTGTACTTTTAAAGTAAAATTTTAAATACATTAAATTGACGTGAAACTAAACCTATATAAGCACAAATCACATGGTCATTTATTCAACCTTTGCTTCTTGTTGATAAAAATACATCTCATAGAGGTCTATCGATTAGATGGGGATCATTTGACCATGAGAACTGACCCGATTCAAAGAATTAATAGAGAAACCTATCTATTTGAAGCTTGGGTGGCCCAATGAAGCAGATATGGAAAGTTAGGCTATCTTGGTAAAATAGAGAAACTAATCTTAGAAGATTGAGGAGAATAATAAATGATAAGATTTGATTTGATTTGATTATGTAATTTTGTAAATCCCTTAATTGTAGAGATAGGCTTCATCTCGTCCGTCGATGTAAATTTAGCTAAATCGTTAGATTTGGGGGAACTCAACTATAAATAGAGAGTCTCCCCCTCAGTTGCAAATCATCCATTGTTTTGTATTCTTTGAGAATGAATACTAAATTGAGAACATTTACTCAAACACCTCCCGTGCATTGTTTTTCTATGGCTATTCTATTCTTTTGAGTATTTTTTTTTTTTTGCTTGAGTTGCTTCCGCTATATAAATTGGTGTCTTGGAGAAATTTTGTGGGAATCCTCACTTGTGAAGTTAAGCTGACTTAGGCGCATTTGAAACGATAGAATCGTCTAAGGCAGCACGAATTGCGAGACTGAAAGTCTAGTCCCGTGACACTTTCATTGACTTAGCTATTAGTTTAGGTATTAACTGTTAGCTTAAATCTAATATGGAACATATTCTAAAAACACGCATTAAATTATTAACACGCATGCACCAATTGAAATGACCTAATTGATGTCTTAATAATTTAATGACTCGATTAGAATGTTTTAAAGTTTATAAACCAATTTAAAATTCGGGTGATGGTTTCAGGATATTTGTAATTAATCATTTTAAAATAATAACATTATTTTAGGGTTAATTAACAAACTCCTCAAATTATCTCCCAAGTTTTAAATTGATCCCCGAATTTCAGTATGTTCTAATTGCGTCCTTAAAGTATCTATGTATATATCATGTCCTTATGTAACCTACCTATTTGTTTAGAGATTAAATATTAGTTTGGATTTCAAGTGGATCATTTTTAAACCATATGAATAAAATTATAAACCCATGTATGTATAGATGGCAAGGAGTTAGATATATGTAATTGTTGTGAAATCCAAATCCACAAACTTACTTTAGAATCCAAATCTATTTATTATCATGAATATTATTATCTAAATCTAAAATCAAATTAATTGAATTATTTTCCGAATATTAAAATCCGTTAAATATCCGTAATTAAAAAAAGAAAAGTAACACAATAATGGATTTAGATATTTAAATTTAAGTTCATTATCCACAAAAATGGAATAGATTCAAGTAATGGAAATACGGATTAAAATTGTTGTCTGCAAAAGTAAAATGAATTCGAATAAAAGATGCCCAAAAATTAATATACGCATTTGTTGCGCGTAATAATTAGAATATCCAAATTCAAATATTAAAATCAAATTAATTGAATTATTTTTCGAATATTAAAATCCGTTAAATATCCGTAATTAAAAAAAGAAAAGTAACACAATTAGATATTTAAATTCAAGTTCATTATCCACAAAAAGTGGAGTAGATTCAAATAATGGATATATGGATTAAAATTTGTTGTCTGCATCTTAATTTCAGCAATGAATTGACAAAGGCTAGAAATCAATGAAACCTCAAGTCTCTTTTTAAGGTAATTCCAAAATTGTCTCATTTCAAAGGCATTTTGATGATTTAAGCGCAAAAGGATTAAAAAAAATCTCGAAACCAAATGACAAACTGTAACAGCCTGTTTTTCAGAGGTGACGGAATAATGGTTTTGAGACCACAAACTTCCGTTGTGTTGGCTCGTAAATATTATTTATAGAATATTTAGGGAGTTATTAATGTCGTATTAATTTTTGGTTAAAAAATTTTAACGTTTAGATAGATAATTAAAGAAAAAAAGACTAGATTGAAAAATGTGCAAAACTTAATAATTATTGCATTTAGATGATTTAATAGCTTAATTACTAAATGAGGAAGGGCCTATGTAGCAATTAGTCCTAGTTAATAGTGTAGGACGGCAATTAGAATGGAAATGATAAAATAATATACGTTTAATGGCAAATTGTAAATAAATCAAAATTAAATAAAACAAATTGAAGGAAATAAACATTTCTTCTTCATTTTTTTCTTCATCTTTTGTCGAAACACCATGAAAGCATAGGTTGGAGGTTCGGCTAGTTAATTTTCCTTGCATGAGTAAGTTTTTGAGCCCCGTTTTTTTTGAATTTTATATTTTTGAAACCGTTGCAACTAGATCCAACTAGCCCGTACCTTTGTTTTCGAATCTGTTAAAAATTTTAAAAGTTGTCATTGATGAATCTTGATTGTTTTTTACGATAATTATGTGTTGGAAGCTTTGGTTGTGATTTTTGGTTGTTTTATAAAGTGATTTTGGTTGGTTTTTAATTAAAGGATTAAATTGTTAAAATCACATGGTTTAATGGTGAATAAGAGGTGTTTTGTGGACTTTTTAGAAGCCTTGAATATTTTAATGTAAATTTTGACTTGAGAAAATGGATAATTTGATGATTTTCGGGTTAAGAGACTAAATTGCAAAAGTTGTAAAAGTTAGGGGCAATTGTGTAATTTCAAAAAAATAAAAGGTATAAAATGTAGAATAAATTGGAATATGAAATGTAAGCTAATAATTGGGAAATTTTATATTTTAAATGAAGATCATGTTGATTTACATGGAAAAAAGAAAATTACGGAGTAGTCCCTGAACTTCTACAACTATTACAACTCAGTCCAAGTAAGTTCGTACGGATTTTAATTTAATATCTATATGAATTGTATGATGATATGATAGGAAATAGTGGATATAAATCATTCTATTGATGATATAAGTTATTTGGTAAAATGTTGTTGAATATCGGAACTTGGGCCGGATGAACGCGAGATAGAGTACAACTGAATGATGGCGTGTTATGCGAGGTTGGAGTGGAGATTGATGTGGAGTGTTATATATATTTTTCCTGAGTATATCGAGGTTCAGCATTTGTTGCGAACTCTCGTGTTATATTACCCTGATCTAGCGTGTTATGGGGGCGGATGTATAGCCTACAAGCTAAGCACTTAGTGCCGTGGCGTGTTATCAGTTGGATTAGCTCTTTGGAGCATTTGATGTGTTATCAGTTGGATTAGCTCTTATGAGCGTTTGGCATGTTTCGGTTGGATTACTTGTGTACTTGTATCTGTAAGTCGTTCATCAGGTCGCAAATCGTTGTATTATAACTTATTTAATGATTTTGAATGGCATGACATGTATTTGACATCTTTGAATTGACTCTGTTGTGGACATATATGTTTTCCCAAAAATTAAAATTTGATCTTTGAATTGAATTATGCAATTCACCGGTTTGACATTGTGGATGATAGGAAATACTTGTTGTTGAATTATTTTTTATTGAATTGTTATATTTACTTCAGTAATATTTATTGTTTCTGCACGTCGAACTTACTAAGCTTCAATAAGCTTATTTGTATTAATTTCTGTTTCTTATAGATACTTTTGAAGGTTAGACGATCGGATCAGCACTCGAGTCACACTATCCATCCGTTTTCGGTAGTTTTTAAACGTTTGTTTTGGATTATATGGCATGTAATAGGCTTGTTTTGTCATTACTTTTGTTTTGGTATGTAAATATATAAAGAATGAGCTTAAGTGCAAGTAGACAACATATTATGATATATGTGTGGAATGCCAAAGACAACTAATTTGTTTCATATTTTCCTGTTTTTGAAATTTTGAATTTTTTTTGAAACAAATTAGAAATTTTTTTATATATTTACATACCAAAACAAAAGACATATTTTCCTGAAATATTGAAACCAAAGACATCTTCCTTCATTCACATATATCACAATAAGTTATCTATTTCCCCTTTTTTGAAAATTTTTATATTTTCCTGAAATTTTCTAATTTATTTCAAATTAGTCCCCAAGGGTTTTAAGATTAATTCTTTAGTCCCTAAAGCTTGATTTAAGCCTCGTAGATGTAAGATATTTTTGTAAATCAATTACTTTGTGGTATTTGAGAAATTATTATGATTTTACTTGTTTATTCCTGTTAACTTGCTGTAGCATTCCCGTAACCCTATTCTGGTGACAAATACATGTTAGGGGTGTTACACAAACAGATTCACCTGTTATGGAAAATTTGTATTACCGTTATTTCTGTTAGTTTTTGTATTACCTATTATGGGAAATTTGTACATAAATAATTATAAATTCAAAATAATATATGAAAAGTGATTTCTTCTTTACTCTTATTGCATGTTGCATTTAGGGAAAGAGAAGTATGTGTAAAATGGTGCGTAGTTTGTTAAGTGAAACGGTGCGCACCATTGCTAGCTGTGAATAACAGTTGGTGTAGTTGCCTGAAAAGATTATTTGTTTTCATTTTTAGGCTGAAGGGTGAGGGGGATTAGTTATGCATGTTTCAGCAAGGAAATTGAATTTTGTTCTTCTTTGTTTCTTCTCATTCTTCTATATTCTCTCTCTTATTTTCTCTTCTCATTTCAATGTTCATAACAAAGGTATCAGAGCCCAGACGATTCTCCATGGCCAATATGAAGGGATCACTACCAGATTGCAGAAGGAGTTTAGCCATTTGTAGTAGGAAGTGGTGTAACACCCCAAACCCGGCCCAAACGCTACAACTGGATCTGGTATGTCACTTAAGAGATTTTACATAACATGTCGCATTTTGGAAAACAATTACTAGGTTTGCACCTTTATTTCGAAAGCTTAATAATTCATTAAAGTATAAAATATTAAGTAACCAATTATCTTGGTAGATTTTAAATAAAAACCGAAATTTCATGCAAGTCTTAACTTAATTGAAAACGTAAAACTTAAAACCCAGTAATAAAAGCCCAACAAAATCCCAAGACATAAATGGTAGTCTAGTGGCCCATGGCCTTATTACAAGGAAATTGAACCCATTAATTAAATGAAAATAAAAAAATTAGACTAAGTCTTTTCTTTGAATTCTCAAAGCTCTGTCGCATGGCCACCTTGCTCTCCTCTCCAGCCCGGTCCGATGCCCTAAGTGTCACCTGAGATGGTTAAAATTAAAGGGTGAGTCGCGAGACTCAGTGTGCAACCCTCATGCACCATTAGATTTGGGCTTTAGCCCCATAAAACAGAATAATCAAAATATAAGTAACAAAAATAATATGCAAAGCCCAACCCATATCCTAGGTGTCTATCCGCTACACGCCCGTACATGACCATTCACACCATTGGGGATTTCTACAATCAACCCACACCGCTACACGCCTTGATGGCGATCGTCTTTGCTCATCATCGGATCATGGCCGTAGCCACTACAAATGCATCACGGCAGAAGTCGCTACAGCAGATCACGGTGAAGGTACCGCATACAATGCATCACGGTAAAAAACCGCTACAACATATAACTTCCTCCTTTCATCAAACCCAACCCATGCAATCACATAAAATCAGTATACTTATAACATTTAATCAGATCATTTACTAACCTGGTGATTTGCTTTACCCTCTTTGGGTTCCGTCAATATGCCGGGGTTTCGGCATTTAACAAAACATGTAATACTTATTTTCATATATTAATCAAACAGATCTAGATGGTGTGGAGAATTACACACGATATTGCTAAATCCAATATTCTTAGTCGATGTCCTTGCTATCTGGATCTATTATCCTCAATCTATAGCCTTGCTTAAAAGCCGGAACAATTGCGAAAATAGGCCTCTCCTATATTCGACCATGGTTAGTATTCTACCCGATTTTATATATATAAATAAACAAATCCTCTTACCTTGAAATCCCGAAAGTAACACGATTCTATAACTTAGAGATCTATGCGATTGGCCTCCTTCTATTGTTTCCTTCAAGATTCTAAGCACAAGCAAACTCCTTTGAAGAGAATTCGGCAACTTCAGGAAGTGAGATCTAAGAATTTTGGCTTTTAGAAGATGTACGAATTGAAGAGATGGCTAAGAGAGATTCGGCCAATGAATATTAAGGAGAAGAATAGAATAATAGAGATGTGATTTCGGCTTTTAGGGATTAAAAGAAGAATAACAATAGAGGTTAAAAGATTTGGCCAACCAGGAAATTTTAGAGAGGAAGAAAGGGTGAAGAAGATGGTGATTTTCGGCTTTTGAGAGGAAGAAGATGAGAAAAGAAAATAAAAGAGAGGCTTCAAAATTTCGGCACACCCCCTCTTTAAATAGAAAACCGATTCCTCCCTTTAGCAGAGATTGATTTTCGGCCAACACTGCCACACATGATAGCTCATATCCCTTTTCCCTTATCTTAATCTGTTATCTCCTCAAAAATAGCCTTTATCTGCTTATTATCCTTAAAGACTAAATCCCTAAATAATAGCCTTTATCTGCTTATTATCCACATGAAATAAATATAATAAGATTCCCTCCAAAAATAGCCTTGTGCCGTCCCTCCTTACTCAATTAAGTGCCGAAATCTAGCCCTATAACTTGGGCTTCAAGCAACCAAAAATTTGGGCCTTCCTCATGCACTAGTGACGCCACTTATAGCTCACCCATCTTTGTGTTCTCTAGCTGCTGGGCCACGAGCCCAATATGTCAATTAAACTACTACAACTTCAATTTAAGCCCTTAGAGTGTCTAAACAAAATATTTAAAACAAGGCCTCAGCCCAATTTGAGCCCCAATTGTACCTCAAATTCTCAAATTAATATTTTAAGCATCCAAACACATAAAATGCACAGACCCAATTATTCAGGATGTTACAAGTGGTCCAACTCCAGGTCAAGATGTCACAATGGGACACCAAGTTAGACAACCATTTGAAGGAGCTGAAGGAAAACTTTCATGGTGGGATCAAGACTGAATTATAGAGCTTGCTCGAGTAGTACCTGGGCATTTGCCACATACTGCTTCTATTGCAGCTGTTGGTGGATCTTCCCAATATAGAGGCAATAGTATCTTGAGTAGTCTTCCTCCTGGCTTCCTTCCACGAAATCCTCTAGTTGTTTCTCCTATAAGGGACTTGGGTATTCTTGGCACTTTCTCTCGTGGTAGTGCCGTAGATGGCTCGGGGTGGCCCTATAAGTTGGACTGCCTAAGGTTTGATGGCATAAGTTTTTGAGGTCGGTGGTCCAAGTTAGAGCAGTATTTTGAGGTAGAGGGTATTTTTGGCAGTGCCAAAGTCAGGACTGTGATGCTCCACCTAGAGGGAAAGCCTTGGATTGACACCACTTTTATGCTCAGAGGAAAAGAGGTTTCCATCTATTAACTTGGGATAAATATGATTGTAGTCTCAATGAACGGTTTGGATCTACTTCCTTTAGGAACCCTACTGTTGAGTTGGTATCACTGAAGCAAGTAGGGTATGTGGATTAATTTCATGATGATTTTGTAAGTCTCTTCAATCAAATCCAGCTTCTTAAAAATTATGCACTCAGTATCTTTGTTAGTAACCTTAAACTCGAGATAGGCCAATATTTGCACCTATTCAAGCCTAAGTCCTTGGTAGAGGGTTATTTGGTTGCTAGGCATGTGGAGATCATTTTGGCTAACACTAATAATAAGCTAAGCAACTTAAACATTGGGGGACAAACACGATCTCATTCCTTGTTCCCTGGTACTAAAACCAACCCTACACCATTGTTTTATCTAGTTCCTAGTGTATCACCAGTCGGAATGATTGGTCAAAAATCCACTAATCAAGTTCTCTCACAAGCTGACATAGAAGATAAGAGAAAAATAGGACTATGTTTCTGGTGTGGTGCTAAGTGCGGTCTATGTCATAAGTGTATGAAGTCCTAGCTATATTAGTTGTTATTGGAACCTCTACTAGAAGAAGATTGTGAGGACTTTTAGGATTGCCAAGAAAATTTCGAAACAGCTGAGGTTGAGGGGAAACAAGCCCCTAATCCTATATTGTCCTTACATGCAATACAAAGGTCTAAGGCAATGATACTATGAGAACTGCAGCTCAACTAGGCAATATTGAGGCAATTAGTTTGATGGATTCTGGCAACAAACCTAATTTCATGGATGTTAAGCTAGTGAAGAAACTAAACTTATTAGTGGACTCTTAGGCCAGAATCAAGATGACTATTGCTAATGGTGGTAGTTTAGTGACTCAAGGTCACTGTAGAAATGTATCTTGGGCTACGTAAGGCACCAGTTCACCGCTGACTTTATGGTATTGCCCTTAAAAGGGTGTGACTCAGTACTGGGCATTCAGTGGCTACTTTCATTGGGCCCTATTTTGTGGGACTTTGCATCTTCAACCATGCAATTTTGCCATTAAGGCCATCTTTTTACCCTACAAGGTATTCATCCTGGAACCATTCAGATCATGCAAGCCGCACAATCTACTAAGTATTTAGCCTTATCAGGACAAGTGCCTTGTACCTTGATGGTGACCTCTAACAAGCAAGCAACCCTGTCAACATCTACTGAATTCTTTAATGAATATGTGCAGTAATTATTGGTTGAGTATGTTAATGCGTTTCAAATTCCACAAGGATTTCCCCCTCCAAGGCTACAGGATCATAAAATTTCTCTCAAAGATGAAGGAGATGTTGTGAGAATTTAACCATACCATTACCTTGTAATACAAAAGTCTGGAATGGAAAAGCTAATTCAAGAGATGCTTCAGTCTGACATTATTCAAGATAGCAACAATTCCTTTGCCTCACCCATTGTGATGGTTGAGAAGAATGATAGGAGCTAAAGGTTGTGTGTAGACTACATGCAGCTCAATAAGTTAACTGCCAAAGACAAGTTCCCAATTCCAGTGATTGAGGATTTGCTTGAAAAGTTTGGCCCTTATTTGAGCATTTTTTTTAAAAGTTTGATTCTTATTTGACCATTTTGAAAAGTTTGACCTTCATTTGAGCACTTTTATAAATGTTAGGTCGATATATTACCATTTTGAAAAGTTTGACCTTTATGTTAGCATCCCCTAAAACGTTGGGCCAATTTGAGCATTTAGCTTTTATTTTTATACAAATACCATTATAAATAGGCTTCATCAGCGATTTGGCCTTTGAAGTATACTCATTTTTTACTTTGGCACCTAAACTATTTTTTGTCTCAATTTGGTACCTAAAGTATCAATCACTTCCCAATTTGGTACCTAAAGTATGCATTTGTTATATTTTTTAGTCCATTTCTTGACGGACGTTAAAAAAAATCTGATAGCTAATTACAAAGCGCCATGTGGCGGTTTTATGTTTAAAAATAAACATTTTCTTTTATTAAATGTATATACACATCAAAAATATGAAAAATGGAAATAAATATATAAAAATTCAAAAAAAAATATAATCTAGAAAAAAATATAAATTATAAAAAAATTTACAAAAATACGATAATTGCAAAAAAAAAGTTGAAATGAATAATATTATTACAAAAAAAAAGTAAAAAGTGTAAAAATTATAAAAAATGTAAAAAAATATTTTAAAAATATTTTTTTATAAAATTCTAAAAATTATTTAAATTTCAAGGTTTTTTTTTGCAATTACTTGAAATTTAAATATTTTTTTTAAATTTTTATAAAAATTTTCAATTTTTATATATTAATTTGATTTTTTTTAAAATTTATAATTATATATTTTAGAATTTTATAAGAAAAATTTATATATATTACATATGAATTTTTACATTTTTAATCAATATAATATATATGATATTAAAAAAAATTAAAAAGGGACACGTGATGTATTCTAATAGCGCCACATGGTAGTTCAACGTCGGTCAACGTTGAGCAACTGTCGGTAAATGACAACAGTGTTTTCTAATATTTAAATATTTAATATTATAATTTTCTATTTTTAATTTAAATTTAATATTTTTATTTTAAATAAATCAAATTGCCATGTAACATTTTTCATTGGCCAAAACAAGCCACATGGTACTTTTCCATTGGCCAAAGTGGCCTAATAGATTTTTTTTAACCATCATTACAAAATGGACCAAAAATAGAGGAAATTGATACTTTAGGTACCAAATTGAGACAAAAAAAATTTAAGTACCAAAGTGAGAAAATGGGTATATTTCAAGAGCTAAATCGTGAATAAAGCCTTATAAATATACATGGTATGTATAATAGCTTTAAAGTTGAATAGATGATCTAAGGATTAAATCACTTTTTGGAGCTTAAACTTCATAATATTTTCACATTGGAATTTGAACTTTTTTTTATCCAAGTTAAATCCTGAACTTAGTAATTTTTTCCACATTGGGGCATGCACTTTTTTTGAGTTAAGTTAAGCTCTAAACTTGACAATTGTTCTCACATTAGGGCTTAAATTTTTTTTGTCCAAGTTAATTCTTGAAAACCCTGAAGCTCAGGCCTTAACGTATGAACAATAATCAAGTTTAAACCTTAATATAGGAATAATTATCAAATTTAGGAATTAACTCGAATAAAAAAATTCAAAGCCGAATGTAGATAGAATTACCTTGGTCCAAAAATCATTAGTTTACCAATGATATTGGATCTTTCTTTTACAAGATTTAGGGCCAGTTTAGCAATACTTTTAAGAAGTGCTTTTAAAAAGTACTGTGAAAAAGTAATTTTGAGAAGTAGTTTTGAAAAGTTTGGTTTAAGATTTAAGTATTTAGTATTGTTGTAAAAAAGTGATTTTGATAAATAAAATGTCAATTTTAGACATTGTGTTATAAAGTAATAAATATGCATATAAATAATGTTTAAATTAATTAATATTATGATATCTCAATAAGAATATAAAAATAATTTATTATAATTTGTTGTTAATATTTTAATATATAAAATATAAATTTTAAATATTTTTTAAGCAATTAATATTAATTATTCATAAAATTTAATTCGAATATATAAACTATATTTTAAATAATAAAATATGATCAATAAAAATTTAAATATATATTATTATATATAAATTAAATTTTAATAAGAAAATAATTACATATACTATATAAATATTATATAAAATACATTATAAGGGTTAAAATTGTTATTTATTCCTAAAAGCACTTTTGCCAAAAGCAAAAGCTAAAAAAAAATGCTTATACTTTTAAGTTGAAAAATACTTTTCAAAAGCACTTCTGGCTCAAAAATATTTTGATGACCTTATTAATATAACATCGATATTTTGATGATGTAATTAAAATATTTTAAAGTTTGAGGATCAATTTAAAATGAAGATAATAATTTGAGGACATTTGGTGCAGTTAACTTTTTAATAAAATTAAAAATTATATAATTATATAAATATTTTTTTTTAAGTTGAAGAATTTTCATAACTAACAAATATTTAATTTATTTAATTTTTTAGAACAACAGCTTTATTTTATTCTTAGATGAGTTAAATTTATTAATCGAAAAAAAAAAAAAAAAAAGGAAATGAACGAGAAAATAGCCTTTGGAAAGGGAAGGGGGTGGCGTTGGCGTTGGCGGGGACAGTCTGGCGTACTTATCTTTTGCACCTCGGATTTCACGCTAATCTACGATTGTACCCTTTTCCCTTTGCTTTTTTTTACTTCCTTACCCTCCTGTTTCCACATCCCCTTCTACAAAACTTACTCTAACGGTATCCGTACTCCTTTTCTGCCAAAAATGGACCCTGCCGCACACGATTGGGTTTGGTCAGCCCCTTCCTTTTCCAGTTTTGCTTTCTATCCATCTTTTCTTTGGGTGCTTTAATTAATTAATTTATTTATTTCATATTTTTTTTCACCATCAAAATGTGGGTTTTATTCTTAAAATAGATAATAAAGTTAAAAGAGTAGAAGAGTTTAAAAGGGTGGATCTAAAAAAGGAAATTTTGAAAATAATGAAAAAAAAAAATCAATGATTGTTTCAAGTTGGATGCAATGGATTTTTAAGGTGATTTGACATCTTAATTATTTTTAGTTTAATTAGATTTGGAAAAAAAATTAGAGTTAATATGTTATTTGATACTTAAATTTGGTTTAAATGTTTAAATTTGATACTTGAATTTGGTTTTGATGTCTATTTCATTATTTAAGGTTTTTTTTTTTTTTAATTTGATACGTGAGCTCTTTTTGTGTTAGTTAATTACCCGACTTTAATGTTTAACACCCAATTAAACATTAAAACTAATTTAGATACCAAATGATATATTAATCCTTGAAATTAGAATGAAATTTTTTAGGGTAAGCTACAAAAAATAGTCACTTTTGTTTGCCTCGGTTACATTTTAGTTATTTACGTAATCGTTTTGTTACGAAATGGTCACTCTACCATAAAATACCAAATGGATTTTAAATACCAACTTGGATGTCTAATTGCTAGGATGAAAACATGTTTTTAATTAAATAAATTTAATTTGGATTACCACATAGGACATCCAAATTGGTATTTAAAACCGATTTGGACTGTCACTGTTAGGGAGGTAACGGAGGTTAATGGTAGAGTGACCACTTCGTAACAAAACAATAACATAAAGTGACTAAAATGCAATATGAGACAAACAAAAATGACTATTTTTATAATTTACCCAATCTTTTACAACTTTAAATATTTTACAAAATTTCAAGTTAAATGAGGCTATTATTCTAAGTCATATTATTAAAGGCCATACCAGAAGTTTACATTATACCAGATATTGCACATGGGTGAAAATAAAAATAAAAAGTTTAAAATTATTTTAAGACAATAATATTTATTAAAGGAAGTTTTTAAAAATGTTAATAGATGACAATTATAGAGGAAATTTATTGGATAAATATTTTTAATTTAATTTTTAAAATATTACTTTAAATTATATAAATATAATTAGTATACACATAAGTTTTGAGTCGAAAGTTGACTTGAAAATTTTGAGTTAAATTTATGGATGATTTGAAAAAAAAGTTAGAATCTTTGAAAAATTTTTGAATACAAAAAAAAAAAATATCATTTGATTCTTCTCTTCGGTTTGGCTTTGATCCAAGAATCGTCTGACTTGATCTTGAATGAATGTTGATTGCTTCAAGAGTCGTGTTGACTTGCTCTTGAAACGGATTTAGATCTCTTTTCTTAAGTTGAAATGGATTGAAAGGCAACTTTCTTCAGAAACGGCTTTGGATTTGTTCTCCACGATTGAACTGGATCAAAAAGCTACTTTTCTTCAGAACTGATAGGGCGTTCTTCAAAATTTCTTCAAATTCTTCAGCTTCTTCAAAGAATTCTGCAAAGATTTTCCAGGATTCTTGAACTTGAGTTTGTGTAGAATGCTTGGGGTGATCCCTTTTTATAGTGTTAATTACTCGAATAAAGGAGAGTTCTTGTAGAATTTAATTGCTCCATTTGATTCATCACATTAATAAAATAGAGTTATTGCAAAATTTAATTACTCCATTTAATTTAATTGTTCTACAAGAATTTAAATTATTTTATTTATTTTTTATTAATTTAATTAATTAGAGATAAAATAATAATTTGATATTATCACTTAATTATTTTATTTTTAATTAGTGATAATATATAATTTTAATATTTATCTCTTAATTAAATTAAATTAATCAAAGAAAATTAATTATGACACAAGTATAATATCATCAACTTTTATCATGGTAATTTTGACTTTAATCTACAATAATTTTAGCTTGGCGCGTGTCATTTTTTAATTGGTCCAAAAAATACGTCGTTTACAAATACTCCCTCAAGACTTGATCACGAATACAAATTTAAAGTGTAACATGTGAGCTATGAAATTTGATTTGATATGTATCATCGATGGGATTTCTGATTGAGCATATATTTTTAATCTAAATTAACTACATATATTTTTATGCATTTTTGTGTGTCATGGGTCGCGAATCAAAACTCGTGACTAATGCACACAAAACGTTTCATGAAGATCAATTGATCAAATGGGGTTCATTTGACCACTTGAACTGGCTCGATTCAAGGAACACATAGAGAAGCTCATCTACTTGAAGCCTTGGTAACACTCTAATAAAACTAGAGTTACCAAGATACTTATTATAAATCCTAAGGGATAAGATTGTATAGATTTTAAATCCCTTTATCCCTTAGGATTCTCATTTTATAAATAGGCACTAATCTCAACCGTTAATGTAATTCAATTAGCATCGTCGGATCTGGGAGCTCAACTATAAATAGAGGCCTTCCCCCTCATTTGTAATCATCCCATTGTATTCCATATTGATTTAAAGAATATATTTGAGAGCATTTACTCTAATACTTTATGTGCATTGCTTTTTTGTGGCTTTCCAAGCTTTTACTGTATAAAACCTGGTTTTCAGTGGTGTAAAAAAATTACAGTTTTGGGACTCTATTTCCATAAACCGAGTCCGTAAATATTTAATATAAATTTTTATGGAGCTAGTGTATTGATGAATTTAATTTTGGTTAAATAGTTTAGCCGAATTTGTGATTAATTAAGGCATAGGGACTAAATTATAAAAGTCCAATCGCTATAGATTTTTAATTAGAAAAAGGTTTGGGGACTTTAGTCGTTGGGACGAGGCTTGATAGTATGTTGCACCATGCCATGGCATTCAGATCTCGTTGTGACGACATTTGAATGATGTCGCGACGTCACATATTGTTTCTACAATCTCAAATGAATTTTAACCTGTATTTTTTTTCCAATTAAACTCTAAGCACATTCAATTCATATTTCAACTAACATGTAACACCCCCTAACCCTTATCCGTCGTCGGAACAGGGTTACAAAGCATTACCGGATATTTCAGAACAAATACGAACAATCATATAATAACATAACATACACATCATAATTTAATCATAATGTCTCTTTATTGAGCCCTCGAGGCCCAAATCAGGTGTTAGAAACAAATCGGGACTTAATCGAAAGTCTAGAAAATTTTTCATGAAATTTCAAAAAATTTCTTAAGTACAGGGCTCACACGCCCGTGTGGCTCAGGGACACGCCTGTGTGACCCTATGAGATGCCCGTGCTTCAGGCCGTGTCTTATCCCGTGTAACTCTTTGACTTACCTCACACGGCCAAGTCGCACGCCCGTGTGCTAAGCCGTGTTGTCAATTTATTTTTAAAAAATTATGTGCAGTTTTCACCCGACTAGGCACATGCCCGTGTTCTAGACCGTGTTCCTCACACGGCTGAGACACACGCCCGTGTCTCTACCCGTGTGGTAATACCTAAGCATTCTGTTTTGAAAATTTAAGTTGTAGGGGACACACGGCCTAATCACATGCCCATGTGAAAGTCGTATGTCTCACACGGTCTGGTCACACGCCTGTGTGCCAGGCCATGTGGACTCGAAATGAGCCTTATACATCAAGTTTACCAACCCTGCAAATTTTGAACAACAAGTAACTCAAAATCCAATCTTCCAACCAATCCAAAACACATTCAAATACCTTTAATACATGCCAAAATCATCAATCTAAGGACCTAATCAAAGTACCCTCATAGTTGTTTTATACATATTGTTCAAACAATCCATTTAAACACCAATTAAGTTAATTCAAATTTTCATACCATTTCAACCCTAATTTTGCTTATGTCATACTCACTTATGCACCAACTAAACATTCCATATCAAATCTCAACATAACATACATATGTTCATGTATATAAGTAGCTAATATCATTTTATAACATTATTTATAACCATTTCTCAAAATGACATACATATGACAACCTAGGTACATGCCATTATAACAAAAATAAATATACTTCACCACATTGAGTTCGGGATCGGCTTTGGATGCTGATTCAATGATCTGACTTTAACCTAACCTGCGCACGGAAACAAACCGTACGCTGAGTATGAATTCAGTGGTATTTCTATAATCCGAATACTTTAAAACAAAATAATTAAACATGCATATTTAATTCATACGATTTCCAAATCCATTCAATTAATCAATTCACATATAAATCATTTATCACACATTCAATTCACATCAATGGCTATTTCAAATAGCTTTTCTCACTTTGAATTCACATATCATTTGGCAATAACAATATTCTTTTCATGAACCCTTGGTTCATGCATTTCATTTATACAATTCAATTCAATGTCCAATTTCAAATCACATTCAATATCATTCAATATAAATTTTATTGCCAATTCATTTATTTACCCCTATTAACACGACTAGGACTTTGGCGGATACACGGATCCAATCAAAACACACCAGTATGGCACCCAGTGCCTCATCGGATAATTCGAAGTAACAAGTTGACACCCAGTGTCTCATCGGCCATGCCGAAGTAAGTTGGTACTCAGTACCTCATCGAATTTATCCGAAGCAATAGTTTGACACCCATTGTCTCATCGACTCATGGTCAAAGTATCCCTGAACTCTTCCAATCCTATGGCATGCCAACTATATCCGACTCAGCCCGATACAGTTAATAGGGTTTTCAAATCACTTTCCTATTTCAATCAATATCCATTACAAATTAATATTCACATATATTCAAGCATTCAATTTCAACATCATAATATCAATACTTACCTCATTTCACTTACCACACTTATTAATCAAAATACAACAATTAATAATAATTAGATTCGCATTATAGAAATACAAACCGCAATTCTCGAGCTACTCCTCGTTAACTTTATCTTTTCCTTTCCTAGCCGAGGTCTCCGGCTCAAGGTTAGCTAAGGAAATCGAAACAATTAAAAATCATCAATACACTCCAATTTCCACATTAAATATTTCAATTTATACTCAACTTTTGCATAAATTATAATTTAGTCCTTAAATCAAAACTAACTCTTTTTCTTATAAACTAATTCCATATCTTATTCAATTTCCACTTTAGACTAATTTCAACTCTCTAATTTCACCATAAAACCCTAATTTCAAAATTTTATGATTTAGTCCCTAGTACTTTAAAACTTATAATTTATTTTACAATTCAATCCCTTTTTCACTTCTAACTTGAAATTCTATCAATTTAACCCCTAACACTTCAATTTATTTGACATGAAAAACTTCTAAAATCCACTAACTTCTAAAATTTCAACATAAATCAAGTAATATTTTGTTCTAGGATTCTAAAAACATCAAAATTACAAGAAAAGGGGCTAAATTGACTTACCAATTAAACTTCAAACCTTAAAACCCCAATTTTCTTTTTCTTTTTCCTTTTCTTTCTCCTTTCTTTCTCCCCTGTTTCGTTCTATCCTCTGTTCTTTCTTTTCTTTTTATTTATTTTATTCTTTTTTTAATTAATGTAATATAATAATATAATAATATTTACTTAAATTATAAGTAAATATATAATAATTACTAATATATGTATATTATTTATACACATGGAAATTATTTTTACCACACACATGTCAATTTATGGTTTAATTCCTTATTTAGTCCCTTGATTTTTCTCCATTCTATAATTCAACTTTTACCCTATATTCAATCTAGTCCTTCTACCTAATTACTCTTAATATAGACAAATTCACCAAACCAAAACCTAATTAACTACACAACTAACTTCGTAAATATTTTTAATAAATATTTACGAATTCATTTTACGAAAATGGAGACCCAAAAATACACTTTCCGATAATCGTAAATTTCGGGTTGTTACATAACAAATGCAATCCTTTAACATCAATTCATATAATTTAATGCTTTATTCAATAATATGCAAATGCTTGATTACCTATAAGCTAACCATCTAATGTAATACCTTCAAGTCATATGCATTCATATCAATTTAACCAAGGCCATTAATATTGCAGCATATCACACCATTTCAAACCAAATTTAATTCTCTTTATAAGCCATATTCAATTAACCAAGCTTATACATTAACCTTTAAAAACATAAGTGCATATAAACATAGTTATGTATCAAATACGACTCAACTTAGGTACATGTCGTATAACTAACGAAAGAAAATACACAAACATTATTGAGTTAGGGACATTTGACTGGATGTTGAAGTTGATGCTCAGAACCTCGAATTGAACCTAACCTGCTCACGAAAAACAAACCGTACATTGAGCGATAAAACTCAGTGGTATTTCTATAATTCAAGCAATAAAATGCAAGTTAAGTCAATTATAAACATTCAACTAATATCCCATTCCATTCAACTAATATGACATTCATACCAATTACAAATCAACATGTTAATTCTCTTTTTCACTAAGTATACCATTTATGCCATATGATTCCACCTATAAATGTTCAATTAACTAATCGAGTTGCTTTCGTAATGGTATGTCGTTGGGGAGAGCTCAGTCATGATACTATAGTGGAATGACTTCATGACTAAATAAGTTTATAAGTAATAGGCAAAAAGCTGAAACTTAATTATAAATCAGTTAAGCCTCAATTCTATATGTCCAATCGATCCCTCTGCTAGCTTGTTGAAACCAGAAATGAATTGCATGATGAATCAAATTAACAAAAATGAATATAAATTGTGAAATAAGATAAATGGAAAACATTCAGAAATGATTATGGTTTTATCCAAAATGAGGAAATGGAGTCATTTGGAAATGAATGTGGTTTTCTCAAAATGGAAATGGAAATGGAAATGAAAAAGAAAAATGATTCATTTGCAAATGAACATAAATTACTAAAAAATGATCAGAAGAATGAGCTTATGTTTTTGAGTTATTTTAAAGCTCAAAAATGAAAATAAACCATTCGATCATAGTGAACAAATTGAATGGTGAAATATTAAATATATTTTCTTAGAAATTTTACCAGGGGTAAAATCGTCATAATTTTATCGAGTGTAAAATTGGGATGAGAAATTTATTTAATTGAATATAAATATTGAAGTTTATTTGGGAAATAGAAAAACATAATTGAGTTGAATCAAATTATAAAGTACTGGGTCGAAAACCCAGGAAGTACTTGTAATTTGACCCGATATGAGAGAGACTCAAAATCCCCTAATGGAATATGAAGGGGAGGCAAACCTAGTAGGAATACTAAGGGATGTCGTCCACCCTACTCCTACTCTAAGTAGGAAGTTGTTTTTCTAGTTGAAATAAATTTTTGCAATTCAACAAGGGTTTTATTTTCTCTTCCTATAAATAGATGACATCGGTAAGGCTATTTATAAAACTTTAAGATATTGTTACTCTATAAAAAATTAGATAGAATTTATTCTCAACTATTAAATATATTTTTCCAGAATAACAATTCTGTCGGTTTTTATTTTGAGAATAAAATTTTCATTTTCACCCCAAAAGAAAAGAAAATGGTTTCTAGTTTCTATGTTTGATTCGATTTGATTGAGCTCACACTCGAGGCAATTCATGGTACGAGAATATGGTTGAAAGTCGAGAACGATAAGGATCCGTCTATCTGAAAACACAGGTACAATTTCAGTCTAGGGTTTATTGTTATAAAAATCACAAATTGGATCTGTTTTCAAATTTTTTATTTTCTACTATGCAAGAAAACCATTTTCAAACCGGATATTTTCCAACAGTGCCAATTTCACCACCTATTGTTGCTTGTAACTAGCATTGGGAAGGAGTTTATATGCACTGGGATCAAAATCTTTGTCTCGATGAGAAGGAAGACTTCCATGCTCATAAAGGGATCTTACAGGCCTGACGTATCCTTTCAATGATGGTTCAAAGACTTTTGATTATTCTATGTTATTGAGGGGAAGAGTCAAAGCCTTCAAACCTTGAGTTATTTCATCATCTACGCTAGGAATAAGAGGTGTGGTCTTTCTTTTTTACTTGGTGTCATTGATTAGGCTACCCACAATTTCTTCCGCAAATGAACTTTCTAGATAAAACTTAGCATCGACAAAGTGAGCTTCTGCTGTAGAAAACGACTTTGTATCTACAACAACTATTTTGGCTTAACCATTGTTATTATACTTGAAGCACTGGTGAAGAGTTGAGGAAACCACACCATTTTGATGGATCCATGTTCATCCCAACAACATGTTATATGTTGTCTTAGCATCAATCACATGGAAAAGTGGGTTTGATTCCATATCTCTGATGAAAAGTTAAATCTTAAGTTTACCGAGAGCCTTTTGCCCCCATAGGTTGAATCCTTGAATCATCAAGTGATTTTGCATCAACTTATCAAGAGGGACTCTCAAACCTTTCATCGTCTTCAAAGGGAGTATGTTAATAATTAAACCATCGTCTACTAATATTTGATTCACTTTTTGCTCACAGACGCATCTAGTAACGAACAAAGGTCTATTGTGAGGAGTGGATCCTAACAACAAGTCTCCAACAATTGTCATACTCAACTCCATATAATGAGCTCAAATGGCTAACTCTTCAAAGGTCTTGGGCTTGATGCCTTGAAGAATATAACTCAATCCCTAATTCATTCCTTGGATTCGCATGTCGAGATTGAAGATTCTGAAATTCTTTCCTTGCAATTTAGACTTAGATTCCTTCAGTGATGGATGTAGTCAATAACTGGTTCATCTTTCCATTATCGTGCACCAGTAAGCTCAATCATGTTAACAATGCAACTGGTGCTGTAAAATTTGTTGAGAAATTCATGTCCAAGTTGTTCCCAAATATCAATTATTCCAAGCTTAAGGTCAGTGTACCAATCAAAGGCATTTACTTTTAGAGATCGGATAAATTGCTTCACTATGAGATCACCATCAATTCCAACATTATTGCAAGTCTCCATAGAATGATCAACATGCTAGCGTGGATTACCTTCGCTGTCAAACTGTTGGAATTTGAGAGGTTGATAGCTTGTTGGCATTTTGAGGTAATCAATCCTGTAGGAATATGGCTTGGCATAGGTGTATAAAGGTTGAGTTACACAATCAACTTCATTTTTGACAACTTTTTTTATGAGCTTCTTGAGTTGATCGAGAGTGAAAACTTCACTAATGGTTGGTTGAGAATCTTTGGCAACTTGCACATTGGATTGTTCACTAAGCTTTACTAGTAGATTCTCATGTTGAACTTCATTAACTGGCCTTTGATCAGTAAGATTAAGAAGCCATTTCATTATGAAGTCCATCTGTTTGTCCTTTTGTTTGAGGCTTACAGTAATACTGTCCATTGTCTTTGTTAGAGATGCCACTTGTTCTTCCAAGGATGTGGTGTTAATTGTTATGACATTGATCACTCCAGAATTTGGCTTTGAGAGAGATGTTGGAATAGCATGGTCACTTGATTGGATGTCTTTTTCACTTGAATGATAAGCAGTGGGCTACACTCGATCCACGAGGAAAAGCTTCTTCTGGATTATGAGTTGGTGAAAAAGAATAGAATGGATTGTCACTGAGCATTGAAGAGGTTTGACTGAACAACTCTAAAAGAGTATTTGTCTTTCGCCTAATGCCATAAGGATGTGTGGGAACATTGATGTTTGATGATGAAGTCGAATGGGTTGTAGGATTGGCTTGAGCGGGCTTGCTGATGATGATCCTCTTTGAGGCCATCGCTACTATGAACTTTGATTTTTCGAGAGAAAAGATGAAAGGCAGAGATTGTCCCACTAGGCGTGCCAAAAGTTTGTACACACAAATTTTGAGTCGAAAGTTAACTTGAAAATTTTGAATCAAATTTATCGATAACTTTGAAAGAAATTTACAATCTTTAGAAATTTCTTGAATACAAAGAAAAATATCCTTTGATTCTTCTCACTGGTTTGACTTTGCAGTTGAGTGACCAAGACGTAAACTTACTAATGATTTAGTGACCTTGAATGTAGTTTACCCAATTATCAACTTAATTGTTATTAGCATTTTGACCGTAACTTGTCTACCTACGTCAGCTTTGTCAAAATCTCTTCAAAAGTACCAAATTTGGGTGACAACTACAATGTGAACTTTAGTGGTGCGATCCCAATATGATCTAAAATGATCTCAGCCTTCCATTAAATATATCAACTCAATACTTACTACTTACTAACGGGTGATCCATTATCTTTTTTTCCATTTAGGGACCTCTTTTTCTTTTTTTTTTTTTTTTAATTGTTAGGTTTTTTTTTTATCTCAATTGTTAGCTTCTTTTATTCTTTTTTCAAACTTTTAAAAATAAAGTACATCTATTTAATTATTTTAAAAATCAACATAATTAATTTGTAATATGTTATATTTTTATAATAAAATTATTTAACACGTTTTCTTTTATATAATAATTTTTTTTTATAATTTTTATACTAACAAGTAACAATAACAAATATTAATTTTAAAGAAAATATAATTAAAATATTTGATTATAATAAAAAAATTATTTAATATATAATAAACTAATAAAAATTTATTTGCGCTCTAGAGGTCGAGAGGCTAGCGATTAATTCTATTTTTGAAGATCACCGCCTGCTTGCTCTACTTAACGGGAGCGAAAAAGTTATTTCATCGATCAAAATCAATCTTTTCAAAATTAGACCTGTAATTGGTTAGGGTACTAGTTCAAAGATAGGGGTTGAACACATTAACCTGCAAATCGATACAAACCGGTTGAACAAGACCAAAAAAACCAATTGAACTATTTTTTTTCTCTATTTTGATTTTTTTTAATTTTTAATAATTTATTTGAACGAACTGGACGAACCGATCAAACCGGGAATTGATGGTTTGACTGGTTCGACCACTGGTCTAGTTTTGAAGAATGAAAAAAAGAAAAAGAAAAAATATAAGAGAAAATATACTTTTATTTTTTTATTTTTATCTTTTTTACCGCAGGTCAATTTTTAAATGGTGTTTTTAAATAGACTTAATGGTCTAACTAAAGGTATCAACTTAGAAAAACAATAGTTTAGGCATCATTTGTGACCAAAGAGAATGTTTAAGTACCAAAATGAAAAAATATATAGTTTAAGTACCAATTTGTAAATTAACCCTCTTTTAAAATATACTTAATGGTTTGACTAACGAGTAACGAGGGACCACTTGTAATAAAAAAATGTAAATATCAAAAAGAGAAAAATGATAGTTTAAGTTCAAATTTATAGTTTCAACCTATAATAAAAATACAACATTAAAAATGATTTAACTCCTTAAAAGACCACTAACATGTGCCGGAGTTTTAGAGGTTTTCAAAAATAATTTTAAATGCTAAAAAGTTAAAAAAAAAACCAAAAAAACTAATATTTATATATAAATTTGAATTTTTTATTTAATTTTGAAATAAGAAAAAGTCAATGAAAAAAAGAGAGTGGTCCTCACACATCACAAATTTAAGACATTGGAACAATAAGTTAAATATTATGTAACTGTAAATTTTCCTCTTTGTCAAACGCTAATTTGGTAATACGACCAATTTCAACATTTTCTTTCTTAGGGACATGTTTAAGTGATTAATTCTCCACATTCTGCAAGAGTTGAGTTATAGTCTGATTATTGCTGAATTTGACCACTTTGACAAAAATTTCTTGATAGTCTCAATAGCTTTTATGTTGTCTGTTTGCACCGAAACTCTATTATATTGTCTTCCTTACACCAATGACACACAATAAAAGATGCCCCACGTCTTAACTTCGAATATTGAATTATTACAAACACTAATTCAAGTAATTAGTTTAATAAACTAAGTCATTTGAATAAATACAAATCAAACTCACACTGCCTTATAATTGATATGCTTTGGCTAAGAGCACATAACATTGTGCATAATTTGTGTACTAAGGGTGGGTTTAGATGGGTGATTGAGTGCGGTGCGGTGCGTTTAGCTTATTTTTTGTCTCACGCTACAGTATCGCTACAGTATCTAATCTCACCGCTACCGCTATTTTTATATTAACCGCAGGTAAACGCACTGCCCATCCAAACCCGTAATAATTTAGTTGACACAATCCTAAAATAAAAAAAAAAAAATTAGTAACGTTGCGCCTTATAATCATTCACTAGAATGCGGAATTATTATTTGCATAAAAAAGTATTTTCACTGTTTTGTTTACTTAAAACACAATCCTAAATAATCAATAAAATCATAATTATTATGTTTAATGAAAAATAGGCATAATATCAAATCTAGTCCTTAACGTTTATATCTTTTTGTTAATTTGATTCTTATTCTCTTTTTTTTTTTAAGTAAAATTTGCTCCCATTCTTTTAAAAAGAGTCAAAATTGTCAAATCTGACCATCAACCTTTTCGAAAACGAATCGAAAAATATTTTTTAACGAGAATATTAACTAAAATGTTAAAATTTTAAACACAACAACTTACATGACAATCCATATGCACTCCATGCTAATTCTTTTTGAAATTTTATGAATTTTTTTATTTTGATTTATTATAAGTTTGTATTTAAATAATTTTAAATTATTTGCTGACATAATATACAAGACAAGTGATGTTATGTTAGCATGACGTGCACATGAATTGTCATGCGAGTTGTCAAGCTAACAATGTTAAAAATTAATATTTTAGTCACTATTTTCGTTAAAAAAAAAGTAAATTGACTTTTCTTTTGAAAGGCTTAAGATAAAATTTAACTTAAAAATAGAATAAGGATTAAAGTGACAAAATATAAATGTTAAAGGCTAAATTTATTATTATAATAATAAATACATTTAAAAAAATAAATAATATTAATTAAATTCAAACTTTAAATAAAGTATTTTTATTAATATAAAAAATTGAATGCATTCTTTTTTGCGGATAAAATAAAAGAAAATGAAAAGAAAAATATTAAACATATTGAAGTGCAGTAGTTTGTGTGTGTGTCCTTTTTCAATGCAAGGCAGCCGCGGGAATCACTAAAAATGGCCAAATGAGACAAAAGGGGTAAATACGTCATTCAACGACGCCCTCCCTTTAAAGTACAAATCCTCGTTCCAGCTCACAACTGTAACAAAGTACACCTCAAAGCTCAGGAGTTGCACAGCTGTAAGGGTATTTTCGTAAATAAACCAAAACGGTAGCCCCACTTTGCAGCGAATTTTAATTGCAATAAAATAAAATCCATTGAAGATCCAACTTTGCCCATCCAGAAACCCCCCATTTTTTCCCACTCCGACGACTTAAAAAAAAAAAAAAAAAAACTATTTCAGCTAGAGAAAGAAAATCAAATAAAAGAGAAAAGAGAGAGAGAGAGAGAGGGAGAAGAAGAGTAGCAGGCATTAATGGCGGAAGGAAAAAAGGAGAAGAAAGCGACGAACGAAGAGAGCGTGAAGCTGTTTGTTGGTCAAGTGCCGAAGCACATGACGGAAGCTCAAGTTCTCGCAATGTTCGAAGAGTTTGCTTTGGTAGACGAAGTCAACATCATCAAAGACAAGGCTACTCGTGCCTCTAGAGGTTCAACTTTCTTTTTTCTTTTGTTTTAAGTTTATTATTATTATTTTTAAAAGTTTTAAATCTCTCACATTGTTCGTTCTTCTTTTAGCGGTTGTCTTTTTTAGTGATTTGTTTGATTCGTTTATTTTGGAGTGAGATTTGTCGTGTTTTAGTGTGGTTTATGGTGTTTGGAACCCTAATTTTGAGGTATTTTCTCGTTGCTTTTCTTTTATGTTGATTAAGGGTGTTGCTTTGTTATATGCCCGTCAAGAGAAGAGGCTGATAAGGCGGTCAATGCTTGTCATAATAAGAAGACATTACCTGGGGTTAGTTCAACTTTTGAATTTCTTTTCCTTTCATCTTAATGAATTTATTACCACATTGTTAGTTATTGTTGACAAAATCTAGCTGGTACTGTCCAAAGTTTTTCTCCACTGATCTTAAATTCTTAATGTGTCGTACGTTCACAATTAATTTCACACTTTTAGCTTATTCAGCGTCTGACCTGCAAAAGTAGCACCTAACCGCTATATCTGTCCACTCTATTTCACCATTGATCTGAGGCAGTCAAAATTGTTACTGCATTTTAAACATTGTGGTAGTGGCATGAATCTCAATATTTACTGTTTTTGATGCTGAAAGCTTGCATTATATGACATTATTTCTTAAGCTTCCATTAAAACTACCTTGCAATTGTGTTCCCTGGCATTTTGTAACGAACTTGGTAGAAGTTCTTTTCTGCTTCATTGTGCTGATTAAGGTACATGCAAATAGTGCAATTGTAGAATATACGAGCATATAAATTTGATAATTATTTGTACTTGCTCATTGAAGTAAATCAATGTCTTGAGTTTTAGAGACAACGGAAAACGAGAAGATCACAGCATCAAAGTCCAGCATGCTGTAAGCTTATTTTTTTAACACCTGGTTGTTTTCTGATGAAATGAAGTTTTGAGAAATTTTACTAGTATGTATAAGATTAAGGCTAGGGGTTTCTATGCTAGGTATCATTTTAGCAGAACATTATTTCAGCGAGAAACAAGGTGTTTAATGATTTCAACCATCAAATTTTAAGAAATTCAAATAATTAAGCAAACAATAGGTATTGAAGTTATAGTGATAGGGCGTCACATAAGGCTGACTAATCTCGAGTTCCCCCCCCCGCGGTAATCTCCAGCTATTTTGCATGTTGCATGTTATCACATTATGTCAATTGATAACTATCATAACTGATTGACCTGCTTACCATCTTCGAGTGAATAAATGCATGACTCATAAGAATTATATTGCAATCGAAAACAATGAGCTAGCTGATCAAATGAATTGGTCTGGTTAGTAATTTCAATGTAATGATTAAAAAGTGTACGACTTGAGTGAAATGCATGAGGTGATACCGTAGTTTTGGAAATAAGGGGAAGTATTTGTGCATATTAATGTAAATAAGAAAATGCTTATCAACAGAAAAACCTTTCAACGCTTATAAGGTAACATCAAAATGAGCTTCTCCCAGTCAGACTTACTCCCCTTAGTTACGTTATGTGCCTTTTTTGCTGATCATTGATCGTTTAAAACTATGTTTGAAGCACCTTTCTGCCCTTTTCTTCATGCAATGGTTGTTTACTTTTACAATACAAATGACCTGCTGTAGCAAATTGGAAATGTTATAATGTCTAAACTGGAAGTAGATCAGGACTTCATTCTCCACAGTTAATAAAAGAGATGAATTTCTTTATGTAGCTTGACAAATCAACGAGTCTGAAAAGAATTCATGATTTCATTGTAATACTGCAATTCAAAGTATGTAAGCATAGTTGATAGTGCAGCAATGGGAATCCTCTTTATATCATCTCTTGTACAAGTTATATTAGATTTGATAAATTTTAAACAAGAGCAGGAGAATCGCATAGTTATGCTTGAGCATAGATCTAGGAATTCTAATCCAAAGAAAACCAGTGTTCCTTCTGGGAACAGGTGTTAGTAGAATTTGATTGACTAAAATAAATTGTATTTTTACATCAATTTATCCTAAGATGGTACTAGTGTGACTGGATAAATTTATGCCACAAGTTTTGCGTACATTGTCAGTCATATTTGCATTTTATTTTCATGATTGATCATTGTGCATTCTGTTATGGTGGTGTAAGATATGCATCTTTATACAACATAGTGTATCCTTGAGCTCGGGCTTAGAGTGGTTAATCACTCGATTCTTTTCCTTCAAGCCTTTAACTAAAAATTTGGTGACAATTAATCCAAAGTACTTCATTGCAATCTCCTATGTCTGCTATTATATATTTTGTCCATAGTATTACTTTTACCATGCCAGTGTTATTACCTCCCTGATTAGGACTCATCTTTCTGTTGTTTTGTCTGATTCAGGCATCTAGTCCATTGCAAGTGAAGTATGCGGATGGCGAGTTGGAAAGATTAGGTATGCGTAACTTCTGTACATTAATTGCTTATTATTCTGCCTCCTATGAGGTTGGAAGAATTGATTCTCATTCATCTTTTGGTAATGCTCTTTCTATCAAATCCTTGGATAAAATGAATAATCATTTTCTTTTAACTGCCTGATGGATTTAGAGCACAAACTCTTTGTTGGCATGTTGCCAAAGAATGTCTCTGAAGATGAAGTTTCTGCTTTATTTTCTAAATATGGAACCCTAAAGGACCTACAGATTCTAAGAGGTTCTCAACAAACAAGTAAAGGTACTTATTCTTTGATCTTGTTTCTTTTTGGTTTATTATTATTATTATTATTATGTAGAAAATATGAGAACCACTAAATTGCATTAACAATAAAACCTAAACCACAAGCTGATTTCAATATGTGAATTGTAGTTTTGTTGGTTTCTTTATTGCAGGCTGTGCCTTTTTGAAGTATGAGACAAAAGAACAAGCCCTTGCTGCCCTGGAGGCCATTAATGGAAAGCATAAAATGGAGGTTGGTATATTTTTAGATGTTCTGCTGTTGAAAATCAACACATTACCATGAAGCTTGTTCTGGGTATCTATTCCTGTTTTATATGGTATGCAACGGTTATAAGCTGACCAGCTATCTTACATAGTCATTGCTCATTCATAGGAATGAATGTCATCAAAATTTCACTTATTTCATGATGTTACCTTGTGAGAATTCTTGTTTCTAAAGGTTCCGATACTAACCTGGAAATTATTTGCATTTGCATCAAAGGCTGATGTCTATGGCTTGATATCCCTATTATGTATTGTAAGCCACAAAACAGACCTCACTGTTATAAATAATAGCATGCTGCATCTAGAATCAACATTGTCAAGCTAGTGGGCTCTCTTTGGAAGTCAATAATCTTTTATCTTCATCAAGATACACTTGGATTATGTCTGGAATTTTGTTCTAGACCCTAATGGTTTGGAAAATGCATATATACAACTTGAAGTCATTGTCTTCATTAGACTTTGTTCTTGTACCAGATAATCAGTTTTTATTCTGGACATCTCTTTACCTTTGGCACCGAAATCTTAGTTAAGGATGCCGTGGTCATTTGCCTGAAATAGCATCTTATTGTTATCATGTATGGTAGTGAATTAGACAGTTAGTTATTCTAATAAAACTGGGGTACTATCTTCTGGTCTTTATCTTCTGCTGTTTTAGGGTTCAAGTGTCCCTCTCGTTGTCAAATGGGCAGATACAGAAAAGGAAAGACAAGCTCGAAGGGCCCAGAAAGCCCAATCTCAAGCTTCGAACATGCCAAATGCTGATTCACCACATCCTTCATTGTTTGGAGCCTTGCCAATGGGTTATGTTCCTCCATATAATGGATATGGATATCAGGTTGGTTTTCCTTTTCCTTTTTTGGATTTTTAAATTTCTGAACAAACTCATTAGTGATTCTGTCTCCTATTAACTGAGCTATGGGGATTGTCCTTTTTTTTTGTGTCATGATGCTTAGCTGAGCATCTAATATCTAAATATGATATATCATCTCATTATTTATTTAGGCTCCAGGAAGTTATGGACTTATGCAGTACCGCTTGCCACCAATGCAGAACCAACCTGCGTTCAACAATATGATTCCTCCTGTGAATCAAGGAAGTTCGTTGCGAGGAATCACCCCTGATCTTGCTCCCAATATTGCTCCTAGAAATTATGCTGTGCCTCCTACAAGTTATGTGGGCTCAGCTTACCCAGCTGTACCAGGTCTTCAGTACCCCATGGCATATCCTGGGGGAATCATGAACCATCGTCTATTGACTGGTTCACCTGGTTCAGTGCCACAAGCAAACATAAACAGCAACTCTTCATCATCTTCCCCTGTTGGTACAAATTCAGGAGGGCAGATTGAAGGTTTGCTATCTCTGGTCATCTTGGTTTTTGTTGTTCTTCCAAAAATAGATTCTTGGTTGTAGTATGTTATTAAATAGTGTATCCTCTGACCTAGGTCCACCTGGTGCAAATCTATTTATTTATCACATACCTCAAGAATTCGGTGATCAAGAGTTGGCTAATGCTTTTCAAGGATTTGGCAGGGTCTTAAGCGCAAAGGTTTTTGTTGACAAAGCAACAGGAGTTAGTAAATGTTTCGGTAAATGTGTTCTCTTTTACCTGTTAATCTGATATGATTGTTAAGGAGTTTTATCTCTCAACAATCTCTTTTTGCAGGATTTGTTAGTTACGACTCTCCAGCAGCGGCTCAAAATGCAATAAACATGATGAACGGATGCCAATTAGGTGGTAAGAAACTCAAGGTTCAGCTTAAGAGAGACAACAAACAAAACAAACCTTATTGATTGGGAGGTGGCAGAAAATCTTTGTAACAGTTGGTCACACGGAACTTGGATATATTGACTGACTGGTATCAGCCTTTCGGGTGGATTGAGGATAAGCTGTGGTCATATGTTTCACTCCATCCTCCTTGTAATTGCTTCATGGGATCAAATTCCCTGAAACTTGTAATTTATGGCGCATTCCATGCCTATGCAATTTGTATTCTGTGTATCATTGAATTCCATTTAGATACTAAACATTAATTTATTGATTTTTCCACTAGAACATCTGTTTGTAGTATAATTTTGCAGGGACAACCAGGATACAACATTCCTTTAATGTATTTGTTTCCACTTTCAAATAACTTTTTCTCAACAGTTTTGAATTTTTTTCCTCAGCAAGATACATTCTGAGAGTTTATTCAATATCTCTGCACTTCTCTTTTGTTCCTTGGTGAAACTTCTTTTTGCTGATATTTTTAAGGATTCCTTCAAGCTACCTGAAGTGACCTGACATTCAGGTATTATGAAATCATTTATGCATAGCGATCTATCTTTATGATTTTTGCATGAGAATTTTTTTCAGTTCTCCTTCCATATATTATCTGCATTGCTGTCCCTTGCATATTTTTACTGGAATTATGATTTATCATTTAGCTACTTATTTCCCCTTCATTGAATTTAGTCTCTACATACTTTACTAGTAGTTGAGATTTGTAAGATTTTAGTTGTACAACTAACATCTATCGTACCTATCTTTATCTTCCGTAGCTTAGTTCAAGATGATGGAGATACATAATCTAGATAGTTATTATCCAGTTTTCTTCGTTGAAATTTGGAGGTATTTCTCATGCTCCGCTGTTTCAGTTGAGCTTTTACCTGCTTGGTTATATATCTGTTTGTCGCAGGGTAACCAGGGACCGAACATCTTCGGTATCACTTGTTGCTTCCATGTTGACTATTGTTTGTACTGGGATCGTGAAGCATTACTGAAAGTCAAGGTATCATCTATCTCATTTATGAGAATCATCAATTTATCATTGTGACATCACTAGGATTAAAATTGTACGTTCTGAGGAGCAGTCACTTTACTTTGACAAGCCTCATTCAATAACTATTCCTGACGTGATGAACCTTCTTCCTCGCATTTTATATCTCCTTTGATACTTGCTTATTTTCATTAGTTCATGACTGCATTAAAATGATCTTGATTTAACCATCATTGTGTGGTTAATGGTTTCTTGTAATACTGCTAGTTGTTGTTGATCAAGTTGATATAAAGGACTAAATCTTGACGTGCACAATTGGCCATGTTCTTGACATGCGCTATTGCACTGTTCCTTTCATTTTCCGTTCCTTCCATTCGTGTCTCTCTTCTTTGTCATGCATGCCACACTGTCCATGTTCCTGTGGGTGCTGGTTGCAACCCACTGCATTGTTGGTTTTTTGTTAAGTAGGGACTTTCTAGAAGCAGAAAAGGCAAAGAAACGTCATTTGTTTTATTCAGATTTTACTAGTGATATAAATCTGTTGGCTGCTTGTGACGCCCGGACCCTTCTTTCATAATTCTTTTCCCCTTTCGTGCTGGTTCGGTCCTGTGATTGTATCAAACTTTAAATCTTTCGGTGGGTCTTCATCATTATTAACCTTAACTATACTTTTCCAGATTCTCATATCTCAGTGAAATAACAGAAATACTAAATTATTAAATAGCCCATGCTTGGTGAAGTAATGATCCATCTCTACCACTCTACCACGTTTTCTATTATTTGATTTGTTGGGAGGTCGGCTGGTTCGATTTCCAACTGGTTACAAATTGAACCAATATTCTACGCCAAACTCGTCTGTTCTCAGCAGTTCCATTTCCTTTTCTTGTTTACCTACTAAATTATTAATTCTGATCTTAGTTCTTAGTTATTCAGATGAGTACTATTTGTGCTTGATTGTATTTGTAATTTAAAAAGTTTATTTTATTTTCTTCCGTTTTGGCATTATTAGTCATGAAAAAGGAATTTAAAAATGGATTGACAGGTTTCACCCAGGGAATAAATTAATTCCATTTATAAAAGAAAGAAAGAAAGTAAGGTGGAGCAAGAAATCCCAGAATAAAAAAAAGAAAAAAGAAAAAAACCCCGAAACTCGCTTAGTCAATTGTGGAATACCATCAAGTAGCTTTACCAGTTTAACACGTGGTTGGTTTCAGACGAAATAAAAATCTGCCATAAAATAAATTCCAATATTAATTTTGGGTAAACTACTCAAATAGTCCCAGTATATCTATATTTCTATATTGGTCACTCATTTAAAAAAAGTTGTTGTTTTAGTCACTCTTGTTAGTTAAATTTCCTGTTTTGTTCATATTTGTTAGTTAAATTTCTTGTTTTAGCTACTCCCCGTTGATATGATCTTATTTTGATTGATATAATAATAGTGTTAGCCTTTTAAAATTTTACACAATATGTAAATTTGATTTTAATCCTAAAAATCCAAAAAAATATAATTATAAAATTTTCAAAATAAAAAGTAAATAAAATTTCAAAAAAAAAAAAAATTAATTTTCATCAATTGTTTTGGTTTTTAGATTTTTGTCTGAAAAATATATTTTATATAATATTTTAAATATCAAATATTTATTTTATATTATAAAAATTTAAAATTCATTTCAATTCACACCATTGTACTTTTTATTGTGAGATTAAAATTAAACCAAACAAATTTAAGTACGATCTGAACTATAATGAAATCAAATTTAATTTATCTTAACTTTTCAATCGGAATCAAATAAAAAATAATTATTTGAATTGGATTAATTTTATTTTTTTTTGGTTCAACCTTAGGAGTGAGTTGGTCTTGCAATTCACAGTTGAAATCTATCTATCTATCTATATGTCTCTCTATATATATATACTAATTTTTGGATTTTTAACCAAAAAAAAAAGAACTTTGGTTTTATTAATGCCGGATTAAGTGTTGAAAACACATACAGAGAACATGATTTAACTATAAATAACAAAATACTAGATAAGTATAGGGGGTCTAGTTGAAGTAATCTCATGCCATTAAATTTGCTTAGGATTGAATCTCCTTGTTGCTCTTGCCATTGCCTTGATTACATACTTAAAATTCACAACTTGGCAGAATAGCACTTTTTATTTTTTTAATTTTGAATTTTATGTACTTTTTATTTGAAATCTTTATAATTATATATTTTTTTGAATTTTTAGGCTTAGGACTAAATTGATACAAAATGTAAACATTGAGAGAGAAATTGTTAATTTTTTTAGAATTAGGATCGAATTGACATAGTGTATTAATATCAAGGGTTAAAACTATTATAATACTAATCAAAATAAAGTCACATCAACATTCTGTTTGTATTTTAACGCAAAAGTGACTAAAATAACAAATTTTTGAAATGGATAACTAAAATAAGAACGCGAGTAAACTCGGGTGACTATTTATCATAGTTTACTTTTTCTTTTTACTTTTTTTTTTTATTGATGGATTTTTTTAGTATACATTCAGTGCACGTTATGTAGTAAAACATCTCCATCCATCCCTTTTAGTTTCCCACTCTTTCATTGTATGCTCCGTTTCCCTATATTATAAAATCATAATCCTCTTCATTTGGGTTAACCTCTTCTCTAAGTTTATTCGTCTTTATAATTTTTTTAATGGTATTTAAGCTTGTTAAAGTTTGATTTTTATTATTGTTTTTTTTCTAAAAAGGACAAGTGTTTTGACAAAAAGGGAAGAAAATTGTTGGATGAGTGTTTGGGTAATGGTAAAACACTTCCTCGTTTGCATAGGGTTAAATCGAAAAAGGTTTGTATGAAATAATGACGCCACGTCATCTGTATCCCTTTCCAATAGATTTATGCCACGTCAGTATTCTTATCCTGAATTTCAGGATTTTAATTTGGATTTGATTTTTTTCAGGATGAAAATGCTGAAATCCAGGATGAAAATGCTGATATTGTATAAATCTATTGGAAAGGGATACAGATGACGTGGCGTCACTGTTTCATACAATCCTTTCTCGGGTCAAATATAGCAGTAACCAGTAGTTTGCTCTTTTTTATTTTTTTATTTTTCTTTTGTGATCAAAATAGACCCCAAACATTGGTCATTGTTGGATTGATTTTTTTTTGTTGTGAATTAAAAATTAAAATATGCTTTTTATATTTGTAATTTAGTTTTTTATTTTTATTTTTAATTTAATTTTTTTATTTCGGATTTAAAATTTTAAAGTTTAGTTGTTACCACCTATAAATTTCTTTTATTAAATTTTCTAGGGTGACGTTTTGAAATTAAAAAAAATTGCACTTGAAAGTCATATAATAATAAAAATAACATTGAAAATATTAATGAGAAAGTTTTTTTTTCTTCTTCTTAAAAATGCCTATTCAAACTCATGATAAAATAAAGTTTTTCTCTTGAATAGTGTACTTAAGAAAAATTGCTGTAAGCATTTTAATTGAAATAGTGAGAACTATTAACTATTTAGACTAACTAATGACATTATAAAAGTAGAGAGATCAAATCAAGTTAAAAATTAAAAACAACAGATTTAATCTTACATTTTAGCATCGTTTAGGGACCAAATTGAAATTTGACCGTTGTCTAGAAATGAAAAGCTACATACATGCCAACTTCTAAGACTCGAAGAACTAATTAATAACATTATAAAAATATACGAGACTAAATGATATTAAAAATAAAGTAGAAAGATTAAATCTTATCTTTAAGCATAATAGAGGGGATGGATGCCCACCTTGCCTAATCTCACTCTGATATTATCTCTAAGACTTTACTTGGTAGAATAAAAAAAAAAATTAAAAATTTTAAAAATTAAAAGAGTAGAAAAATAGAAGGATAGAAAATATCATTTTTCCAGTGGTGTGCTTGATAGGATGGCTTAGAAAATAAGTTGTTAGTTGAAATAATAAAATTGAGTTATTAAAATCTATAATATTTTAAGTTTGAATCCCGTCGTGTACAAATATTTTTTTAAGATTTTATATATAGAAACGAAATTGTCAAGATAATATCTATTACTTTGTAGAAGTAAGTGATTTTTAGTAAATTTTCTACTAAGTTGGGACCCAATTAAAACGTGACATATTTTTTCTTCTCATGATTTGTTTTTATACAATAAGATAAAAAAAAAAAATTAAGGGTACAACTGGTCACCTAACTATGCTCGCATCACTAACGTTTGAATTCATTTCTGTTTTAGTCACTCACTGTTAAATTGATAATAGAAAGACTTTTTGTAATTGGTATAATAACACATTAGTCCTCAATAATTACATATCTATCAATTTGATCCTAATTCTAAATAAATCAATAAATTTAACCTTTCACATTTACAAATTCTATCAATTACAACTTTTAAAACAAAGGCGTTGTAACATATTTATAGCTGTGGAATGCCTCTATTTTAAAAGCTGAAAGTTTCAGTTAGGAAGCTTGAGGATCAAATTGATAGAATTTGTAAATGTGCATGGTTGAATTTATTAAATTATTTAAAATTAGAATCAAAGTGATAGAATATGTAAGTATTGAGGACTAAATATGTTATTATACAAGTCATAAAAAAAACTTTATGTTATTAATTTAATGGCGGGCGACTAAAATAAGAATGAATTCAAACGTTAGTGTCTAAATTGAAAATTTTTAAAATTGAGTGACTAAAACAGGAATGCGAACAAAATTAGATGACGATTCGTATAGTTTACCCAAAAATTAATCATCCCTCCTATACCATTTTCTGTCATTTTTCTTCTATACAAAGCTTTCCATTTTTTTTTATTCAACCAAACACAAACTGTTTTTGTAGGCTAATTGTATTTCATATTAACTTGTTTTACCTTTAAAACAGGTACAAGTAAAATCTGGGGCGTCGCCACCGCCACCGCCACCGCCACTTTGCTTCTGGAAGATTTGGTTTACCTTCTTTATTTAACACATTTTCTTCCTTCTAGAAAAGTAAAAGGCAGGCAGATTGGTTCTGAATTAAATAAGGTTTCAAATTCAGCATGCCAACAATGCCCACAGCCACACTCTCTTTTTCTTCTTTAATTTAATATTTTATTTTAATCTATCTATCCATCAGCTATAGTATACAAAAGTCCTTCCATGTTATAAAAAGAGAGACTTGAAAACAAAACAAAAGTCAGTCTTGTGCTTTTTTCTTCATGTTTGTTCTTTTGTGCTGTTATTATATTATATAATGAGTAAAGTTATTGATATCTCTTCTTACTTGCTGTTTGAAGCTACTGGTGATTCGGAATCTGGGTGCTGTTTTGATCCTGCCATGTCTGTTATTAACCATGATGATGATGATGGTGGTGGTGGTGGTGGCGGTGGTGGTGATGATGATGATGATGCAGAGTCATGTAGCTGTGATACTACTACATCTGATGTTGTTCATGGTGTTAGAGAGGTTAATAGGTTTGAACAGAAAGCAAATGATGATGACGACGACGACGACGACGATGATGATGGGGAGGTGGTGGAGATGCGAAAGGAGGTTCGTTTGCATAAAAAATGCAGGGATGATAGGCGGTTCAATGGAGGAGCGGCCAAAGACAAGAAATCATCTACTGTTGATTCAACCAAAACCCCGAAAGAAAAGAACAGGCTATTTTGGGAAGCTTGCCTAGCATCTTGAAATGATTCTTAAGCTGTTTCATATTTTATTATATCTGCAATTACCATGAAGTGTGATATAATTGAAAATACATAAATAGCTATTCTTTTAACTCACTTTCTCCTTCCAACTATACAAATTACTTGGGTTTGAGTGTATTTAAATACGTTTTTTTATCAATTAAATTATACCCGAGAAATCTGTTTAATATTAACTTGTTTAATATTTAAGATTTGTGTGTAATTGTTTGTAGTTATATATCTCTGACTTGTTCGATAACCATTGTAGTTAACGTGTCATATAGAATTTGGTGTAATTAGACTCCAATTCGTAGGGAAAGTTGAGAAGAATAATTGCATTGGTAATTAAAAATAATTATACTCAAATTCAATTACCCAAAGTTATTTTTATTTAATAATAGTAGATTTTAATTTTAATATATATTATATTTTTAAAATATAATTATATGTTATTTTTATTAATTTCGTTTAAATAATTTAAAATTTTATTGATGATAATAATTGACTAAATTAAATTGTATTTATTATTAATTATTTATATTGTGCCAATGATCAATCGATACAGAGAGATTAACTCAACAAATATGGTAAGCTAAAGTAATCAGATAACATTGTTTAGGATGTTTATTTCTCTTATTAATTTTATCAGTAATTGTATTTTTTAATATTTTTTAGATTGACGTATTATATACAATAGATTGATTTTAAGTTTTGTTATTTGTTTAAAGGATTTTTTCTAAAGCGCTATCAATAATTTTTATAATAATTAATATCTTTTTAGAATTTAAATTTATATAGCATAATTACAATATATATTACTAAATATGACATAAGAATTACAATGTAATTACGTTCTATTAATTAAAAATACCTAAAAATCTAGAAATTTGCATAATTATAAGAGAGTGTGTAATTACTGTCTTAATATTTACATATTTATTAATTACTCTATAGAGACTTTTGCACTAAGAGTTGGATTACAATTTGCTCCTACTAAAAAATGGGTAAATTATAGTTCATATATATTACCTCAAATAGCAAGTTGATCCTTCTGTCAAAATTTTCATTTATTTCTACTGTTAAGTGGTTACATATTACTATCTGGTTGCTTAAATTAGTCCATCCACGTAAAATTTCATTCATTTTGCTTGAATTAATCCCTCCATATTAGCATGAGGTATATGTGGCACGTCAAGTGTCACTGTCTGGTTTCTCCATCAAACATGTTAGCACTTAACAGTAAAAATGGATGGAATTTTTAACAGAAGAACTAATTTGATCTTTAATTTAATGTACAAGGGCTAATTTGTCTATTTTTTGAGTAGAATGACAAAATAAAATCTAGCTTCTAGTACAAAGACTTCCATGGTATTTTACCAAATTTTAAATAAAACAAAAATGTTCTAACCATTTATGTGATTGTAGCTTGTTAGCATAGATATTCATTGTTGTATCCAGGGGCGAAGCCAGGACAATTTTCTGGGGGGGCCGGATGAAATTTTAATTTTTTATAGTTTATATCTTTCTAATTTGTAAAGGATTAAATCGAATTTTTATAATTTTAGGGGGGCCAAAGTGCAATTTTTTCTTTACTAATTTAAAATTTTAAAAAAATTCAAGGGCCTAAATAGCAATTTTACCTTTTAGAGGGGGCCGGGGCCCATGCCAGCTCCCCTGGCTTCGCCTCTGGTTGTATCATTAGCCAGATTCAAGTATAATATTGATATTGATATAATTATTTAGGTTTGATTTGATAAAAAATACGGTCTTAAATTTCAAATTTTTAAATAGTTAAATAAACTCATTTAGATCTTACTCATATCATTATTAAGAAATAATATTTTTATTTAATATTACTATCTTTATATATTTTTTTAATTAAAAATTGAAATATAAACAACTTAAATATTTTTAATATTTACAATATATTAGTATATATTTATAAAAATAAATTTTATAATTTAGGAGAGAGGAAACACCGTAATGGTCTGCCTTTATATATATATATATATATATTAATATCATTTTATATTTTCTTTTATTAAATTTTTTAATAAAATAATTTATTATATTTTTAAACGTTTACATTATAGTAATCTATTTAATTTATCGTACGAATTATATAACACATGAAATAAATGAAAATTTATGTGTGTAACAAAATATTTTATTTTCCTAAAATAACCTCAGCTCATTATTAACTCTTGCACATAATTATCTAAATACTAAGTGTAAGTTTAAGGGATTGACATTTACATTATACATATCTTTTTTTCTTTGCTTAGAAAAAAAGACTAATATTTGATTTTTTTTTAAAAATAAGTGGTGTCACATCTTAAAAATGGGGTTAGAAAAATTGAGTTTGTAAAAACCGAGAGTAGTCACGCTTCGATTTATAATGTTATCTTTGTGCGTTTGTAAATAAATCGAGGATTTGAAACGAATACCAAAATTAGGGTCATAAATAATTAATTAAAGTATTAAAATGATATAATCAAGTTTTATTTTATTAAATAATCTAAAACGAAACTTGATTACGGGGTTTAATTTGAAAATAGTGTGTTTTAATTGAGTTAGGACCTAATTGGAAAAGGGGAGAAACAAAGAGTGACCAAAAGGGCAAATTGCCCAATTTTTGGAAAATTAGTCTTCCACTAGGAATTTCCAGTGTCTTATTCTTCCCTCTCCTAACCTATACCCCCATCCTAAGTTCTGAGAGTAAGTACTTTAAGAATTTAATTATGTTTAAGTTATGTTAATTAAAAATTATGTCAATTAAGTAGATTATTTACTACTTTAATAATGCTATGTATAGTATTATAAGAGGAAATTAGTGTTAATGATACAAATTTTAGTTTATGAATTATGGTAATTTACAATATTAGTGGAAAAAGGACTAAATTGTAAAGTTAAGAAAGTATGTCATGACATTGTATAAAGTGGAAAGAAGGCTTAAGTGAAGAAGTGTTAAAAGTTACAGTGTTATATTTGTAACCTAATAAAGAATATGTAAGTTGAGTCCCTTCCTCCCATTTTATTATTTTCAACAAGCTAGAGAGAAGTCACACATTGAAATAAATATATACAATTAAGAAATAAGATTAAGTAAGAAATAGACTTCAGACTTAATGGTTTAGAGTTAGCTTCCCTTGTTTGCGATCCCAGGTTTGAACCTTTTCTTCTCATTTTATTTTGGAAATTTGGCAAGAATCCAAAAAGAAAGTAATATATATAATTAAGTGTCTAAATTAGGTAAAAAATGAGCTGTAGGCTCAATGCTTGAAGGCTAAAATCTCTCCAGATCCAAGGTCGAGCCCCCTCATTCCCTTTTTATTTCATAATTTCGCCAAAAACACCCTAATACACAACTATATGATTAAGCGTAAAAAATAAATAAGGATTGAGCAATAGGCTCAATGGCTAAGGTGTTAGGCTTCTTTGAAGCCAAGGTTTGAGATGTTGCCTCCTCCTTTTCATATTAAATTCAATTTTGGCAAATCTTGAGAAAATTGCTGGTGATGCCTTTAGGGTTTACAAACCCTAAGAATTTAACCAATTCTTTCCTAATTAGAATTCACAACTTACTCATTCCTAAAAATTCTAATAGAACTAGAATTCCACCATCTTTTTATATTATTTTCCTAATTAGATTTTCATATTTCCCCTTTTCAAATCCTAATAGAATTTGCTCTCCATCTTTCTATTTATTCTCTTTTTATTTTCTTCCCTTTTCTTTACACCATATTTTCATCCTAAATGTTGTTGATTATTTTTCTATCTCGAATCAAATCATACCCTATTCAATCGTTTTTTATCGGAGTTTAGATTTGTCATTAATAAACATCCATTATCCTGGCCAAGAATCGATAAGTACATCTCGTTTTTTATGTTTAGATCTCGAATTTTTGTAGAATTTCTATCCGACTTTAATCTTTCAATTCAATTACTCAATCTTTTTCGGTTCTTGTCGAATCTTTCGATAATCTTGACGAATCTTGAAACTAATCGTTAATTTGTGTATAAATGTCGTTTGAAGGACTTGTTTTAGGTGCATCAGATCAGATTTGATCGTGAGGAACGTCGATCTAACTTCCAAAAAAAATTGTGTGTTCTTTTACAAGTGAATCGAGGCAAACCGTGTCTATGATTAGGGCCACATGGTCTACCACACGGGCGTGTGGCCTACACGGGTGGACCACATGGCCCCCACACGACCATGTGCCCTGCAAACCTTAGGTTAGTTCGTGAACCATGTGACCAAGACCCTGCCACACAGCCGTGTCTCCCCTGTAGGTTAGTTTTTGCATTTGCCACAAGGCCACAATCTATTACACGATTTGGCCACACGGCCGTGTAACCCTTCCACACAGTCGTGTGTCCCCTATTTTACAGTTTTGTCCAAAATTTTATGAATTGTTCAGTTTAGTCCATGAATAGACCCCAAACTATTTTTAGTGCTTTATTTCATTCAATTGAGTCCTTGATAATATGAATAATGTTGGAATCCATGATCTAATTGACTAAATTATTACTGTATATGCATGATATGAAAATATTACATGTTTACTATCACTCTAATTCTGATGATCTAATAATGTTTTCTATACCATTGTGTTACTGATTGCATGATACACATTATTTATCCACAACGTATTTTAGTCGACAGTTTATCTGCTCGACCAGTGGTTCATCCAAAACGTATTTTTGTCGATAGTTTATCTGCACGACCAGTGGTTCATCCAAAACGTATCTTAGTCGGTAGTTTATTTGCACGACCAATGGTTCATCCAAAACATATCTTAGTCAGCAATTTATCTGCATGACCAATGGTTCATCCACAACGTACTAGCAGCTTTTCTTTGCACCGACGGATGGTTTATCCACCAATATTCTTATCGTTAGCAGTTAATTTGCAATGATTAGTGGTTAATCCACAACATGGTGTAAAAGTAGATGAGTTCTGGGGAACTCCTACTATGGTATGTAGTGGTGGGGTAGGACTTTTTTTGATAAGTTGAAATTGCATTGCATTCATAAATATTTGCATAGATGTGAATATTGAGATATTATATTGATGAGTGGATCTGAAATACCGATATTCTGAATTGCTATCCAATTGTGATACCACTAAATGTAACACCTCTAGCCCGTTTTTAATGCCATATTAGGGTTATAGAGAATTACCTTACAAATCAGAACATTCAGCATCAAAACAGAAATAATTATGCAATTCATGAACTATGATTAAAAACTCAATTTAATTTAAGCAATAATACACTTACGAACCTTAATCCGAGCATACGGGGCCCTAAAAACAGTTTGGGAACATTTCAGGATCAATTTGAAACAAAATAAAAAATTTTGGAAAAAATTAAAAATAAGGGTCAAACGTCCGTGTGGCCATGCTGTGTGACATAGCCCAGACTGTGTGAACATTCGAAGTCTAGACACACGGCCGTGTTCCAGCCCATGTATCCACTCGTGTGAGTATTCGAAATAGGGCCACACGGCCGTGTCGTAGGTCGTGTGTCCACCCGTGTGAGTAGTCGAAATAGGGCTACACTGCCGCATCGTAAGTCGTGTGTACACCCATGTGAGTATTCGAAATAGGGCCATACTGCCGCGTCATAGGTCGTGTGTCAAACCGTGTGTGCATTCGATGTTGGGTTACATAGCCGTGTCGTAGGTCATGTGCTAGACCGTGTTACAAACAGACTTGTGACACACGACTGTGTCTTAGACCGTGTGAAACTTGAACCTAACACAATAATAACACACGACCGTGTGGCAGCCCGCGTCCCAGGCCATGTGCTACATAAGTTACCCCAAAACAAGCTAAATCATGCACCAAATATTGCACACCAAGACACACCAATCCCACATGCATTCATATGTCTAAAACACTATTAAACACCCTTCAATTCATACCAAATCAACTTAACCAATATGCCATCAAAAGACACCACAATTCATACATTAAAATCAAACCAATAACATCTCAAGTTCATTAAATAAACACATATCTAACATACCAAAACCATTTCAAACATATATGTCATTCAACCATGGTTTACCTATTATCACAAGGCATGCATAAATATTCAACAACCTATCAATTTACATCATTAACTATAATCATTGATGCATACATAAGCTTGGCACCACTCAAACATACCAAATTGTCAAACCAAAATCAAGCTCTATTATATTTAAACCTTATACATGTCATTTATAACCATTAGCCAAAATAACCAAAACTACCAAAATGATGATGGGATGGTGTGATCGTACTTCGACGCGATTCCAATTGATCGAGCTTCCGATGATCTACAAAACATATAAAAACAACTATGTAAGCAATTAATGCTTAGTAAGTTCGTATAAAGGGAACTTAACTTACCGAACATTTAAGTTAAACAACCAAGCATAATTTCATTATGCCATAAACCAATTTTCCTTTCCTATACACACCACCTCACTAGGTTAGTTGGTGTAACATTGCATATACAATTCCAATCAAAACATGACATAAAACATATCTAACATTTCACTTTCATAATTCACCACTCATACATATACACTAAACCATCATTTCCTTTCAATTACACATTTCGTCATAATCCATATCATTACTCAAAAATCATAGTTCATTTCACGTAATCACATACCCTTTAAGGCTTTATTTACCCGTTGAACCAAATGGAACAACATCAAATACTCGAAAAATACTCATATAACCATTTAATTCTCTAAACACACCACAAACATAACTAAATAACATATTTATAAACATATGAAACATATATTTACACCAAGGAATTAATATTCATTATCAAACTATAATAATCAAAACATTCATTTCATATTCATACTTATGTTACATATCTCACCTGAAACATGTTACCTGAACAACGAACGGTTGAAGGATGAGATACCAACCTTTTCATTGCTATTCTTTTCAATCTTTTCATTGATATCCTTTTCGACCTTTTCATTTGATATCCTTTTCAGGTAACATCCTTTTCAACCTTTTCATTTGTTATTCTTTTCGGATAACATCCTTTTCAACCTTTTCATTGATTCGGAAATACCGAATGTAGTGCCATGGTATCTTTCAACCATGGTCTTTTTCCTTTTCGAGTATAATACCATGATATATTTCAATCACGGTCCTTTCCTTTTCTCAAATCAAGACAATCTTAAACATCAATACATAGATACATATATAAAGATATCAATTAATCTTATAAATTCAAATGTAATATTCTAAAATGAAATACGAACTTACCTTGATTACAACGGTTGTTTCAGAAAAGTTGAGAACTAATCCAAAACTTTTGTTTTCCCTTGATTCAAGTCCGATTGATTCTTTTATTGATCTAAATAATAATTTCATTCAATGAAATACTTCAAATAGCTTAATATCATTAATTCTAACTTATAACCCATTTTAATGTGAAATTACAAAATTACCCCTAACATTTTATCTTTTGTACAATTTAGTCCTTAAACATGAAACTTGCAATTTAACCATTTTAATTAAAATTCATGCTAACCGATTCTTAATAAATTCACAAACAACCTATATTTTCCACCATTTCCCATTATTAACATTGAATTTTACTATTTTTCCAAATAAGTCTTTAAACACAAAATCAACAAAAATCACTTAACAAAATACTTATATCTAACTACTAACTTTAATATTATATCAACTGCTTCAAAAATATATACTTCAAACTCATTCATAATAAATCCCTAAACCTTTAACAGTTTTATGAATTGACCCTCGAGCTAACTAGATTAAGCTAATACAAGCTCAAAAATATAAAAATTACTTAAAACGAGACAAAATATCATACCATGCATACCAAGATAGCTTGGCCAAAACTTGCTTCCCCCTTCGCAAAGGCTATTCGGCTTTAAGGTGAAGAAAAAATAAAGAAGATGATATTCTTTCATCTTTTATTTACTTAATTTTTATATTACCCTTAATAACTTAATTAATCATCAACAATTTAATGTCCATGGCTGTCCACTACTTTTCTATATGGTATATTTTCCATTTAAGTCCATTAATTTAAGATTTCATATGCGTTTGACCCTTTTAGCTAATAGAATTCAACTTTTACATATTTTACAATTTAATCTTTTTTACCAAATTAATTATTTAAATATTAAAAATTCTTAACTAAATTTTAATATGACCCTAATAACACTTCATAAATAATTAATAAAATATTTACGGGCTCGGTTTATAGAAGCGAGGTCCCAATACCTTCTTTTCTAAAACCACTTGACTTTAGGGATATACCACTTGAATCTAATTATTCGTTCAAATAACATAAATTATCCAATCAAAATTTATTATAACACTATATTTGACTCGTAAATATTAAATAATAATATTTACGGACACACTCATTGGATTTGTGGCTTCGAAATCACTGTTTCCGACACCACTGAAAAACGGACTGTTACACTAGGAATTAATATTCTGTATAATTTGTCTATTGTTTGCACTGGTTTTCTTGTGATCGGACTCACACTGAGCTTCATAGTTCACTCCCCATCTTATTTCCATCTTTACAAATAATTCACCAGGTTAGGACACAAACCCGACATACAGAGGGCTCGGTTCGAATTGATCTTTTGATTAAAAAGTATTTTAAATTTACTATTTGAAATTTTGGTTATTTTGGGAACTTTATTATTTTATTCAAATTGTGGCATAAGACTTCGATTTTGGGTTTGCTTAGCATGCATTGTAGTTATTTTGAATTTAGAATATTGAAACATGAATTTAGAATTTATTATGCATAAAATTATCCTGATTTTATTTAATTAAAATTAAGTTGAATTTCACCTTTCTGCTACTAGATTATAAGTAAATTTTGAATAATAAATAACTTGAAAATTAACTAAGTTTTCGAAAGTTGTCATCGGTACAAGGAAAAAATTAAACTAAATTGGTTTTTGTTAATTCATTAGTTTTAATATGACTATTTTTTAAAAAAAGAAAATTCGATGGCTTATTAGGCTATTTCAATGGCTAATACAATCTTTTAAATTCGGGCCTAACGTTTAAGCCGAGTTGAAGAAGCTACAAACGGATATTATTGATTTTTTTTAAAAAAATCTCCAAAGGGCTTTTATAATATTTATTAATGAAAGCATTTTCTTAACTTACATTTAATGCAAGTGTATTTATTTTGACTTAAAAAGTAAGAAGTTTAATAATTTTTATTTAATTTGTAAACAGTGTATTTTCTCTTTTAAATTGCTGCATTAAAGAAATATTTTAATTTTAAAAAAAGTTAATTAATTAGAGAAAAAAGTGTAAATTTTTTTTTGGAGCTTCTACCTTCTGATCTGTATAAGTTACTAAGATGTATAGTGGGCAATTGGACTTAATTATATCTTAGGAGAAAAACTCGACAGTATATCAAATAATTTTCCTATTATATTATATAAATATAATATAATTTATAACACGAAGAAACTAAATTTGTAGTAATATATAATACTATAATGTAAATATTAAAAAAATGATATAAATTTTAAAAAGAATTCAAAAATAATAATATGAGTGGCTTAAAATGGATTTGGGTTAGCCATTTACAAATATGAATATGCTTGGGCAAAATTTTAAGCTCATAATTTAGATTAAATTGAACTTTTATAAAATGTATTAATATCATGCTTAAATCGACCCGAAAATCTGCTACAACAAAACAACATAGGAAGTTCAAATGTAAACAAAAGGTCTATACTCAAGTTATATAAAGGGTGAGTTTGGATGGGCGATTGAGTGCGGTGAGGTGCGTTTAGCTTACTTTTTGTCTCACGCTACAGTATCGCTACAGTATCTAATCTCACCGCCACTGCTGTTTTTACACTAACCGCAGGTAAACGCACCGCCCATCCAAATCCACCCAAAAGTCTATTATTTACAATATATTACCATATAAGCTCATACGAACTGCGTCTTCCTCAAACAAACGAGGGTTATCCGGTAAAAGAAAGCTCCCCATACCGACCACAATATAGTTGAAATCAAAGCTTTTCCTCTTAACTTCAGTGCCCTCCATTGTACTATTCAAGGAATTTTTATAATGAGCAAAGACTTAACACCTCTTTCCAAACAGTGTTGGAATAATTGCATTAAAAAAAAAAAACAAATGGTTTCTAGTCTTCATCTCCATCTCAGTTTGACAAAATCAACAGCTAACATTTTAAAATCTTTCATAAGTTGTTGGGTTGCTGAAAATATTTAAACTGGATTGGCGAAGAAGAAAAACCCAACAAACAAATAAGAAATGATCAATTTCCAGTTTGAAGCCCTACATTTTCGGGTCAACTGCAAGTATATCATGTGGGATTCTTCAAGTATTAGAGTTCAAAATGGCCTTTCTTGGGAGGATAAACTACCCATTAACTTTACAATGATTTGTTTATAAGCTTATGTAGTTATGTTCATCCTAGGAAACAGCAAAACAAAGCTTATAAATCGTTTGTTTATAAATTAAATGTTTGACTTTGGAAAAAAATAATTGTACCAGAACATAAATAATATGATAATGATTTGAAATTATACATTGCCTAACTGGATTACAAAGATTCCAAATGAACAAGTATAAAATGGCAGAGCTGGTTTTGCCAATGCCATTCCACACTTTCAATTAGCAAGATATCAAAGATGAGAAACCAGGCTCTCATTTTGCTTTGCATTGTAGTTTTTGGTGTTATTGGGACCTGCCATGGAGGTAGCCTTAGGAAGAAATACTACAAGAAAACATGTCCTAATGCAGAAGAGATAATCAAGAAAGCTACTGAGAAACATGTTGCCAATGATCCCACATTGCCTGCAAGGTTCCTCAGAATGCATTTTCATGACTGTTTTGTTAGGGTAAGGCTTTGTAAATATTGTACACCACATTTATAATGTGTTGAATCATGTATGCTTATTGGGAAATCTTTTCAGGGTTGTGATGGTTCGGTCCTATTGAACTCGACAATTAATAACTCGGCCGAGAAAGATGCGATTCCGAACCTAACCCTTGCTGGTTTCGATGTCATTGACGATATAAAAGCAGAAGTCGAGAAGAAATGTCCCAATGTGGTATCGTGTGCTGATGTTCTAGCCTTGGCTGCTAGGGATGCTGTTTCTTTCAAAGTAAGCTAAACCAAAACTCTTTACAAGATGTTAATTTTGGTATTGAAAGCATTTGATTTAACTATGTAATTATTTGCAGTTCCAAAGACCCATGTGGGAAGTTCTTACTGGTCGAAGAGACGGCAGGGTGTCACGAGTTTCCGAGGCATTGGCTAATCTTCCTTCCCCTTTCTCTAACTTCACCACCCTTGTTCGGAATTTCGCTAACCAAGGCCTCAATGTACATGACCTGGTGGTCTTATCAGGTACAATATCAATGCAGAACATAACTAAAAAGAGTTGATCATTCGATGTCGACAAAGATTTCCGAAAAAGTGCTAACATAAAAGTTGAATGCAGGCGGGCATACAATCGGAGTAGGCCATTGCAATGCCTTCAGCAACAGGCTATACAACTTTACTGGAAGAGGTGATCAAGATCCTTCCTTGAACCCAACCTATGCAGCTTTCTTGAAGACGCAATGCCGAAACCTTACTGACAACACGACATTCGTGCCGATGGATCCTGGTAGTGGGTTCACATTCGATAATAACTATTACGTCACCGTTAAGCAAAACAAGGGCCTGTTTCAGTCGGATGCAGCCCTCTTAACAAACAAAGGCTCCCGCAACATCGTCAACGAGCTGGTCGACCCGAAGAAATTCTCCACAGAGTTTGCACAGTCAATGAAAAGGATGGGAGCCATTAATGTTCTCACAGGGAATGAAGGAGAGATTAGGAAGAAATGTTTCGTGATTAACTAATTCTCGAAAGAAATTGCTCATTCATTTCATATTTAAATTGTTTATTAAAATTTGGAGAAGAGAGTACTTGTTGAGCCACCATTTATGTTTGATTTCGAAATGCTCTACTTATGTAATAATGTTTGTAAGCTACTCTGTTTAATAAAGTCGTTTTTATTTTTTTGGGTGTTATAAGGGTAATTACGTCATTTTGTCAAAATGGATGATATATTAAAAATCCCATAAATTATAATAAGTACTAAAATAAAAATAAAATAAAAATAATTACAAAGCTTATTGAAATTCATATTGAATCATTTTAAGTTATAATTCTTCATTGCAAATTTAAATTAACCTTAAAAACAGTTCCGCAAAAGATGTCTTGGCTAGTAATTTTGTACATTCGAGCCGAACCCGCATCCTAATCTGGTGAGTTATTTGTAAAGATAAAAAAAAAAGGGAGTGAGCTATGAAGTTTAGTGTGAGTTCTATCACAAGAAAATCAGTACAAAAAGTAGATAAATCGTACATAATATTAACTCATAGAATGATCACAATTGAATAGCAACTCAGAATATCGACACTTCAAATCAACTCATCACCATAATATCTCAATATTCACAACTATGCAAATGCTTATGAATGCAATGAAATTTCAGTTCATCAGATAAGGTCATACCCCACCGCTTCACTCCACAGTAGGAGTACTTCTCCAGAACTCCTCTACCTTTACACCACGTTATGGATAAACCGCTTATCGTTGTGGATGAACCATTCATTGTGGATAAACCACTAGTAATAAAAAAGGTGGATGAACCACCGAGTTTTTTTTTTATAAAAAGTTTTTGCAAACAAGCTGCCAGTAGGTTGTGGATGCACAACATATTTGCAGATTAAAGTTGCTAGTACGGTGTGGATAGACCACTCATTGTTGCAAATAAAAGCTGCTAATACGGTGTGGATAAACCACTCAATGGTTTAGATAAACTGCTTACACTTCCTCCGTTCATAGTGCCAAATAGAAAAATTACAGAAATTCGGGATCTAAACTCTAAAACGAGATGCTTTTACCATTTATTGGCAAGTATTGTAATGCGATTGTCGTCAATTACAAAATCAGTAGAAGAATAATTAAACGAGAATGATTTAATTCGAGAAAGCAAAAATGTTCAGTAGCAAAAAGATGTAAAATTTGATGCAAAAAGGAGGAAAGTAAAGAAAGATGAGAAGAACTAGGGAGAGAGAAGAAGAAATTCTAATTGGGGTTAGAAGAGAAAACAAAATCCATGTTTAAATGGGAAAAAATTGGAGTAAATAGTTACGATTTGGGAACCCTAGAGGACGGCATGGTAATTTACCCTTTTTTGCCGAAATAAAAGGAAATAGAGGGGATTCGAGTGGCTCAAACTCAGGACATTATTTGTTTTCGTGTGGTTTTCATCCTAGTTTGCTGAAAATAAAAAGAAATGAAATGAAAAAGGAGTGACTTGAACCTAATACCACCAGGGAATGCACATCAAGCATAATTCATTTCTTAGTTAATTATTTCAATTATCCCCCTATAGTTTGGGGCGTGACAAATATACCGATGGATCACATCACCTAATCCGAGCTGGCCATACTTGTTCCATCTTCAACAGAATACTTTCCCATCCTTTGCAATAAGGAAAAATAATATTTAATTGACAACAGAAATATGCGACAATTAGAATGAGTTGAGTTATAGAAATATAAACCGAAAGCTCGCGTCACTCATTGTCAACTTTTGCATTTCGTTTCCCTTTCGACGATCCTGCGTCGTTTTTAGCTACAAATAATAATTCAGTAATGGTATAACATAAAATTCTATGCAAATCAAATTAAATTACAAGGTCCTACATATTTTACGAATTATTTGATTTAATCTTATATCTCGATAATCAATCAAATTCATACCAATACTATTCGATCAGTCATAATTAAATACCAATTCATTAAATATCTCAAATTTTAATTCATCATATTCAATTTATTAGTCAATTTATCATCTCTTTACGTTTTAGTCCCTATCACACACCTTATTGTACCAAATTGTTGTAAACAATTCAAATTACAATCACACAAAAACAAATTCAAAATTCAAGAATATATTGCAAATAAATATAACCATACCCTATAAACATACCTGGTTAAATCAACAGACAAATTGAAACTTTAAGGACTATCCAACAATTTTGGCTTTTCCCCAATTATTTCCAATTTGGTCCAATTTCTGATTTATACAATTATTCAATTCAATTTATCAATTTCAACTCTCTTATTTCATCCAATTATAAACATGTATCAACTCAATTTCATTATTTAGATACCCCTAAAGTTTTATATTTTATTCAATTTAGTCCTTAAAACCGAAATTGTTATAACTTTCAAATTTGAGCCTCGATTTTGAAACGATCTCAATTTCATTAATATTCAATTTCAATTAGTCCCAATGCATATAAATTCCTCACCAATTATGGATATAAGCAACATGAGGTTGTGAAATTGATACATGAGATGAATGAGCCATGTAAGGAAACTCTGGATGCGAAGGACAAATGGATTCGAAAGAAAGAAGTGGAATGAGAAATGGCTAGAAAAAAAAATGAAGAAACTCGAATTTGCCTTCCAAGGCCGCGGTGTGGATCTTGGATACCGTGATCTTGGCTCGATAAGTTCCATTTTACTTTTATTTCGTTTTAAATGGTTTTTTTTTTTATTTCTTTTCATTAGTTCTTGATTCAATCGATTAAACGATCAAATCAATCATGAAATTTTTTTAAAATAATTCAACAAAAAAAAAAAGAAATTCATAAAATAAAAAAGTAAAAAAAAATATATATATTAAAAACGCAAATAAATAATAAAAGCTACAAAATTAAATATTTAAATCGGGTTATATACAATTAAAATGATGCAAACTGACATTTTTCATCTAGTGGAAGACTAAAAGATAAAGGTTTTGGAAGAGATCCAATTTAAACTTTGTGCAATTAAACATCAGAATGAGCTAATTGTTAATGATGTTGTAAAACTTCATGAGCTGTGTTGTTGGAGAAAAGATAAAATGAAAATGACTGGTAAACGAGAAACCCCCGAACATGGAAGAAATGATTACATCGGGTTGTAAGATGATGCCCTCACCAGTCAATTTCCAGTTTCAAGCCTTGCATCTTGAAGTCAATTTATGAAATAAATTAATATTAACACATAGTTATTTGTTGATGATAGTTGAAGTAACATCTTTCCACGTCCTAGCAGCTGAAACAAATTAAGAAACAGACTAATCAGGTTGATGAACTAGTGGAGAGCCAATTATTGGCTGAAAGACTAGTCAATTATCAGTAGGAACTTTGAAGTAACATCTTTCCACGTCCTAGCAGCTGAAACAAATTAAGAAGAACACTAATCAGGTTGATGAACTAGTGGAGAGCCAATCATTGGCTGAAAGACTACTCAATTATGCTTTACTCTCAATTCTAACTTCCTATTTTTGTTTATACAGCTGAATTCTGCTCTAATATTAATTAAAAGAACATAATGTTTACATACGAAGTTGTAATCACTTTTAATCTCACCACTGGCTTAGTATTTCATCGTGCTCGCAAACATACTACTGTTTGACTTGGAAAATTCAAAAACAAAAAACATTTGGATTATTGTACCGGAAACATAAAAACATGGTACTTGAAAGAATCTATTAAATATATACATTGCTTAACTGGGTCTTAGGAAATACACCGAGCTACAAGTATAAAAAGGTAGACCTGGTTTTGCCTATGGCGTTGCCACATTCAACTAGATTTACTTTGACTTGCTTATAGCAGAGGAAACAGTTCAAAGATGAGGAAGCAGGCTCTCATTTTGGTTTGCATAGTAGTATTTGGAGTTGTTGGGGGCTGCCATGGAGGTAGCCTTAAGAAGGGTTACTACGATAATACATGTCCTGATGCGGAAGCAATAATCAAGAATGCTACTGAGAAACGTGTTGCCAATGATCCCACGTTGCCTGCAAGGTTCCTCAGAATGCATTTTCATGACTGTTTTGTCAGGGTAAGACTTTCTAAATATTGTAGCATATTTACAAAAACCTGCAAAATGTCCCTAATCATAAATGCTTAAATTACATGTTATTGGAAAATTTTCAGGGTTGTGATGGTTCGGTCCTATTGAACTCGACAACTAACAACACAGCTGAGAAAGATGCGATTCCGAACCTAACCCTTGCTGGTTTCGATGTCATTGACGATATAAAAGCGGAAGTCGAGAAAGAATGTCCGAACGTAGTATCATGTGCTGATGTTCTGGCCTTGGCTTCTAGGGATGCTGTTTCTTTCAAAGTAAGCTAAACCAAAACCCTTACAAGATGATGTTGATAACTAAATGCATTTAACTATGTAACTACTTGCAGTTCCAAAAACCATTGTGGAATGTTCTTACCGGTAGAAGAGACGGTACGGTTTCACAAGCTTCCGAGGCATTGGCTAATCTTCCTTCCCCTTTCTCTAACTTCTCCACCCTCGTCCAGAAATTCGCTAACAAAGGCCTTAATGTGCAAGACTTGGTGGTCTTATCAGGTACAATATCAATGCACAACATTTAGATGATAAAAGATGAAACTTTTCAACTTAATTCATAATAAGAAAACATAACTAGAAGAAGTTGATCATTCAATTTTCCAAAAGTTCTTACAGAAAGTTGAATGCAGGGGGGCATACCATCGGAGTAGGCCACTGCAATACCTTCAGCAACAGGCTATACAACTTTACTGGAAATGGAGATCAGGACCCTTCCTTGAATGCAACCTATGCAACTTTCTTGAAGACACAATGCCAAAGCCTCAGTGACAGCACGACCTTCGTGGCGATGGATCCTGGTAGTGGGCTAACATTTGATAATAACTATTATGTCACACTTAAGCAAAACAAGGGTCTGTTTCAGTCCGATGCCGCCCTTATAACGAATGAAATCTCGCGCATCATTGTTGATGAGTTGCTCGTCTCAGAAGTATTCTTCAGAGAGTTTGCACTGTCAATGGTGAAGATGGGAGCCATTGGAGTTCTCACAGGGAATGAAGGAGAGATTAGGAAGAAATGTTCCGTTGTTAACTAATTCCTGAAAGATTTTGCTCATGTACCCCAGTGGACCATATATGGTTTATTTCGTTGCAATAATGTGTTAAATTGTTACTAAAATTTGGAGAAGAAAGAAATGGAATCTACTCGTTGAGCAACTATTATCGTTGATTTTACTTTTCAAATCCTGAAGGTCTCATATTTTATTGTCAAAATCTGAAGCTTGGACTGCTTGAGTATTGGTTCTTCTATGAGCATTCTTGAAGATGGTCTAAGCTTCTTTGGCAATGGTACACTTTGAGATATGTTTGAACCCTTGAGTGTAAACTCTATTGAAATTGCATTAAGGACTTTGGAGTTCGAATTCGTTGACGTTTAATCGTAACTGAACTTATTAAATAATAGTATAACAATAAGAGATGGATACAGAAGTTTGGTTACGGAATTCGAAAACTTCTCACGTCTATAAGGCTTTAACTTCTTATACAAGACATTATTTAAGTTTAACTCACTCACCAAATTACAACTTCACTCCTATATATAATCTAAATCACTCCCCACTAGGACTTTTCGCCTTGAAAACTTAGTTGCAAATCGAACAACAATAACAATTTGCTTACAACAATTTTACACTAAAATAAGTTCCTAATATGAATAAGTTAAGGGCTCTCTCAATCTCGTATGTAAAAATAATAATAAACATTCTCTTAAATAATCGTATGATCGCTAAAACAATACAAAAAATGTAAATTTTTAACTCCTTGAATTCAGCTCAATAAAGTCTTTAATATATAATGAATCAACAAAGATCTTCTCGGTGTATTTAATTGGTAGCGAACAACATATAAAAATTTAATTAAAAAATGATATTAGTTAAAACCTGAAAAATATTGCCCATTGCTCGCCTAATAACAGCAAGTAAATAATGTCTCGTCAAGTAATAATTACAATGAAATAAATCCATTAGCAAGTATTACTCTAAATAAGCAATGCAGATTTGGATAATGGATATTCGAGTATCTATTTGCATACTCCCAATCTAGATAGTAGTTTTAAAATTTGAATTTGAATATTATCTGAATTCACAATATCCAAATCCACAAAAAGCAAACCAAATATCTATGAATATCCAAATTCACAATCCAAATTGTCATCCCTAATTAACATATACAGTCAACTCTCTCTATAATAGTCACTTGCTATAACAGCATTTCGCTATTACACCAAATTCATAGAAGAATTGATTTTTTTTTTTATATTTTATTTTAACCCTCTATAACAGTTTTTTGCTTATAACAGTAATATCCATAGTTATGAAGTACGTTCTTTATTAAATTAGTTATCTATAACAGCATATGGTCTAAATTTTTAAGTAAAATTATAGCTATTTCATATAAGCAAGCCTATTAAATATAATTTATTAAATAAAATGATATTATTTAAAATATTATTTTATTAAAATGATTATATTTCACGTAAAGAAATCTATTAATCAAATTTTTCTTAAATAACCTTCAATGAGTGGAATTAAATAGGCATAATGACTTATTTGGCCATCCAGCTTTACAAAAAAATTATTATAGCCCTCCATTTAGTTTTTTGCCTCTTTTAACCCTTGAACTTGTGTTGTTTGTCTAATCTAGGGGTGAGCAAAATCTGATTCAATTCGAAAAAATCAATAAAAAATTCAAATTTTGAATTAAATAGTTCGAGTTATTCGAGTTAATCGAGTTATTTGGGTCAACTCGAATAAAAATCAAATTTTTCAGTTTAACTTGAATATGAATTACACAATTCTAATTATCCGAAAATTCGAATAAGAAAAGGCAAAACTATGTCATTTTGATAAATGTTTACATTTTCTAAAGTTAAAAGTCAACCATTAAGTTAAAAGGTAAAACTATATCGTTTTGATAAATGTTTACCCATTAAGTTAAAAGACAAAATCATTATATTGTTTATGTAATTAAATAATATTGTACTTCATCTACTAGTTAAATAATCGGTCCATGTAAACGCAACATTGAGTATAAATAATAGGATTTGTTAACTCGACTCAATTTGACTCGAAATTTTTTGACTCGATTCGACTTGACTCGATTGAATACTCACCCTTAGTCAAATCACCTCAAAATAGATAGAAGTTAATGTTTGTTAACTTTGCTGATATAATATACACGTGGATGTCATGTCAGCAATTAATTAATTTTTTAAAACTTTAAGAATTTTAGAAAAATTGATAAAAAAATATTTTTTTAAAAATTAAAATCATTAAAAATTATAAAAAAATATTTTTTATCAATTTTAAAAATTTAATTAATTGCTTATGTGGCATATATGTGGACTGCCACATGGATACCACGTTAGCAAAGTTAACAATCATTAACTTTTTCATCTATTTTCTAGTGATTTAACAAATAACGCAAGTTCAAAGACTCAAAGAGGCAAAAAATAAAAATGGCTAAAATGACAATTTTATAAAGTTGGAGGACCAAATAAGTCATTATGCCTTAAAGATATCAATTTAATAAACTATTAAGTTTCTTAATTAAATATTCTACTATGAATTTAGAACATCATAAACTTCTAAATTGATTACTCGAATTTAGTAACTCATGATAAATTAATTAATTTAATTTGACAACTAATTAATTAATTGAACTTTTTAGATTTATTAACTTTATAATTAATCATGTGAAAGAATGTAAAATAAAATACACATAAAAGAAATAATATATGCACATATTATACGTCTTTTAATTTTGTTGATTTGATTCTCACTTTCTTTCATTTTTGAACATAATTCTCACTTTTTTATTTAATAAAAATTCACGATATAAATTATATGGTGAGTTTACAACGATCCTCGCTCTATAACATGTTATTATAGATGTATAATACCCACCTCTCTATAACAAGCAAAACTTGAGCAAACAAATGGGACTGTTATAGAGAGAGTTGACTATATATCAGAAAGGATCCACTTACAGTACTAATATAAAATTTAGTTTTACACATTTTTCATATCTTTACATACAATTTATCAAGATATTTGTATTTGTTATGCATGTAAATTTTTAATCAAACTGATAGCTTTATCATATTGATCTAAAATACTATCTATATTAATATATATTTAATATTCGAAAGTTTTTTTTTATATAAAACGAATAGTTAAAAATTTTAATTTATGTCAAATTTGATTTGCATGAACTACATGAATGGAGCATGAAATATGGCAGATATATTGTTAAAATATTAATGGTATTAAAATATTATGGAATGATGTAAACCACTTTAATTTTACACTAGTGTTAGTGGATATATCCTTATTAATTTATTGAGTTAATTGCATCAAACATCCTAAACTATGACCCTCATTTTAAATTGGTCCCTAAATTTTAAATCATTCTATTAGATCCTTAAACTATCAAGTTTATATAAATTAGATCATTTGTTACTAAAATCATTAATTTAACTGTTAAATAAAATACTAGATCTTATGTGATATAACTTAAAATGAAAAATTTATATGAATATTGTAAAAATAGATGTTTTAAAGATCTTTGTTTTGAGGTTTTCGAAACTTTTATAAAGTTTTATCGTTCACTCTTTTTTTTAGTTTTATTTTATAAAAGTTATGCGGCTAAATTAGCCAGCTGGAAGCACTTTCCGTTTCTCTCTCCAAAAATAGTCTATTTCCCTAATTTAACCAAGTTATGCGACAACATTATATTTCCTTTAAATTTTTATTTTAAATGTTTACGTGTAATTTAACAATTAAATTAACCGTTTTAATAATGAAAAAAATTAATTAATATAAATTCAAAAAAAAAAAAAATGTAAGTAAACGCTTTGAAGTTGGAACCCATTTAATACGAGGGCTCTGCAGCGGCAACTAAGACTAGTTTATTTATTTGTTCGATGATTGTTTTAATAAGAACAATCGGAACGTTGACATCTTCCCACCTCCTACCACCCGAAAAGAATGAAAAAACTAATCAGGTCGATGAGCATGTGAAGTGTCGGTCATTGGCTGAAAAGAGGAGTCAATTATGTTTTAGTACTCTCATATCTAACTTCTCATATATGTTTATAAAGCTAACTTCTTCTATATATACATATTTTTAAGTTTGTGCTTGTCATGAAAAAACATATTAATTGTTTATATACGTAATTGTCATTAATCAGGTTGATGGCTTAGTCTTTCACTTTTGTCCTAGTTTTGAACATCAACGCTAACGATGTTATGTTTTTGGATTATTGTACCAGAAATATTAAAACGTAGTATTTTGAAGGAATCTCTTTAAATTATACATTGCTTAAATGCAACTTGTTTAGGAATATATTCCCCAACAACAAGTATAAAATGGCACACCTGGTTTTGCCAATGCCATTTCCATATTCAACTAGCAAGATATGAAGATGAGGAGCCAGGCTTTCATTTTGGTTTGCATGGTAGTATTTGGAGTTGTTGGGACCTGCCATGGAGGTAGCCTTAAGGAGGGTTTCTACAATAATACATGTCCTAATGCAGAAGCCATAATCAAGAATGCTACTGAGAAACGTGTTGCCAGCGATCCCACATTGCCTGCAAGGTTCCTTAGAATGCATTTTCATGATTGTTTTGTTAGGGTAAGGCTTCTAAATATTTGTACCACATTTACAAGAACCTGCAAGTTGTCTCAAATCGTTACATGATATTGGAAAGTTTTCACTTTTCAGGGTTGTGATGCTTCGGTCCTATTGAACTCGACAACTAACAATACTGCCGAGAAAGATGCGATTCCGAACCTAACCCTTGCTGGTTTCGATGTCATAGACGATATAAAAGCAGAAGTCGAGAAGAAATGTCCGAACGTAGTATCGTGTGCTGATGTTCTGGCCTTGGCTGCTAGGGATGCTATTTCTTTCAAAGTAAGTCAAACCCCATTGTGGAAAGTTCTTACCGGTAGAAGAGACAGTAGGGTGTCGCGAATTTCCGAGGCATTGGCTAATCTTCCTTCCCCTTTCTCTAACTTCACCACCCTTGTCCAAAACTTTGCTAACAAAGGCCTTAATGTGCAAGACTTGGTGGTCTTATCAGGTACAATATCAATGCACAACACTTTCAGATGATAAAAGATGAAACTTTTCAACTTAAATCATTCAAACGCTGGGGGGCATACGATCGGAGTAGGCCACTGCAATGCCTTCAGCAATAGGCTATACAACTTTACTGGGAATGGAGATCAGGACCCTTCCTTGAATGCAACCTATGCAACTTTCTTGAAGACACAATGTCAAAGCCTCAGTGACAATACGACCTTCGTGGTGATGGATCCTGGTAGCGGGCTAACATTCGATAATAACTATTATGTCACGCTTAAGCAAAACAAGGGTCTGTTTCAGTCCGATGCCGCCCTCCTGACGAACAACAGCTCGCGCGATGTTGTTGACAAGTTGCTTGACTCGAAGGAATTCTTCAAAGAGTTTGCAAAGTCAATGGAGAAGATGGGAGCCATTGGAGTTCTCACGGGGAATGCAGGAGAGATTAGGAAGAAATGTTACGTTGTTAACTAATTCTTGAAAGACTTTGCTTATGTACCTCAATGGACACCATTAATGTTTGATTTGCAAATGCTTTGCTATGTATTACATTTTTTTAAAGCTAAGCTACTCTTCGTTAAAGTCTACTTGGAAATTTGGAAAAATTTTAAAAATAGATATATTAGTATTTTTAATGGTGTATTTTGGGATGAAGTTAATTTTTTTTTAAAAAATTGAGTGTTTAATTAATTTTTTTTTAAATGTAAGATTAATTAGAATTTCTAAAAAATTTAAGACATCTCACTTAGAATTTTCAAAAATATCAAACAGCACAATGAGAACTTTTTAAAAAAAAAAAATTAGAGACCTAATTAAAATCTAAAAAAAATCAAGGGGAATATTGAAATTTTTCAAAAATTTTGAGAGGCGAAGTGTTACTTTAATAGATTAAACTTATTGATAGACAACTCAGGTTACTTTATTAAGTATAAACCTATCTAGTTGACTAGGGTTTCTAAGTTTCTTCCCTGTTGAATAACAGAATAAAGCTAATAGAAATAAATTTCTTTCTTCATATTTCATCTGCTGAGAATACAAAAGGTATTTAATACAAGCAGATAATAACTACCTGTTAACTAACAGTGTTTAACAAATTAACTAACTCTTTAACTAACTTCAACAGCAAAGCTATTAATGAGATACTGATAACATTCCCCGTGCTTGGTTAACATTTCCTTCCTTCTGTAATTTCATGTTCATAAGAGACAACTTTAAGCTGACTTCTAAATTTATTGAATAAGCCTTCAGATAATGGTTTTGTCAAAATGTCAGCAATTTGATCTTGACTTGGCATATGACCGACTTGAAAATCTCCTACTGCCACCTTTTCCCTCACAAAGAACAAATCCAATTCAACATGCTTGAACTTGGAGTGCATGACAGGATTTCCTGCTACTGCAATAGCAGCTGAGCTATCACACCATACTAACGCCTTGTTGCTAACTGGAACACATAACTCAGTTAACAGGGATCGAATCCAGACCATTTCTACAGTGACATGAGCAAGACTCCTGTATTCTGCTTCTGCTGTAGACCTAGATACTACTTGTTGTTTCCTGGAACTCTAGGAGACTGGATTCCCTCCAAGAAAAACACAGTAACCTGATGTCGATCTTCGATCATCAGTATCTGATCCCCAGCTGGAATCAGAATAGCCTTCAAGCAAAAAATTTGGAGCTCGACTGAACATTAGACCATAATCCAAAGTGCCTTGTAGATAACGCAATAACCTTTTGACAGCTCGAAAATGTAAATCCAATGGCTGATGCATGAACTAACAGACTTTGTTGACTGAAAAAGCAATGTCTAGTCTGGTAATCACCACATATTGTAAAGCACCAACGATGCTCCTGAAAGAATGTTCATCTTCAACAGGACTGCCTTCATGTGCTGATAATCGACAAGTTGTAACCATTGGTGTAGGAGAACCATTGGACTTGTCCATTTATGCCTTTCTAAGTAGATCAAGAATGTACTTCCTCTGGCTAAGAAGAATACCATCAGGAGTGTAATTTACTTCAATCCCCAGAAAGTAACTTAGTTTTCCCAAGTCCTTCAAAGAGAACTGTTCATCGAGCTTTTTAACAAACTGGTCTATAGCGTGAGAAGTAGAACTAGTGACAATAATGTCATCTACATAAACTAGAACATATAGTAACTGAGCCCCCGATCGACGAATAAATAGAGAATTGTCATCTTTGGATACTTCAAACTCATTAGCTAAAAGAAACTCCCTCAGCTTGTGAAACCAAGCCCGAGGTGCTTGCTTAAGGCCATACAAGGCTTTCCTCAACTTGCATACCAACTGTTGGCCATTGTTTCCTTGCTGCTCGAAACCTAGTGGTTGCACCATATAAATTTCCTCATGCAAATCACCATTTAAGAAGGAATTATTAATGTCTACCTGCCTGAGAGACCAGCCCAAGGACACAACAATTGCTAACACTACTCTAATCATTGTTGGTTTAACTACAGGACTAAAAGTCTCCTGAAAGTCAATACCTACCTCCTGAAGGTAACCTTTCACCACCAATCGACCTTTGTATCGAGCCACTGAACCATCAGCATTTCTTTTGATCTTAAAGATCCATTTGCACTCTATTGCCCTACGCCCTGTAGGCAATGGCATAAGATCCCAAGTGTGATTTGAAAGCAAAGCTTGGTATTCAGTTTGTGCAGCTGCTGTCCAGCCAGGGCTCTAAAATGCCTCTGTAATAGAAGTCGACTCCTTTTCAGTTAGCACAGAAGAAAACACCTTTGGTTTGTAAATGCCACTCTTGGAGCGAGTTTACATAGGGTGTGAATTGAAAAGTGTGGTAGTCCTGGCAGAAGTAGCAGATTGATGACAGACGGTAGGCACACAAGTTATAGCTAAGGAATCTGCTTGTTGTCCTGCAGGAGGAGAATGATCAACAGGAGGGTTCAGGCTAGAACGAGCTGAACAATGACTTGCCATAGGAGACGACCCTGAAGAAGGAGTAGAAATATGAGCTAGAGGAGTAGGCATAGTGACTACAGGAATGTGCGACCGTTGATGAACAGCCCTGATGGAATCCAAGGTAGATTGTGAAGGAAAACCATGTTGAAATGGGAACTGGAACTCATCAAAGACAACATGGCGAGATACAAAGATTCGACCTTCTTCATCAAGGCACTTGTAGCCTTTTTGGTTTGTTCCAACTCCAAGAAAAGCACACTGCTTTGAACGATACTGCAATTTGTGTGGATGAAATGGCTGCAAATAAGGAAAGCAAGTACACCCAAACACCCTTAGATGAGAATAGGCAGGCTTGACTTTATAAATTCTCTCATAAGGACTACTATGCTGTAGAACAGGAGTAGGTAACCTGTTAATCACATGAAAAGCATGAGCGAACGCAAAAAATCAGAATTTTAAGGGCACAGAGGCCTGAGCCAAGAGAGTCAACCCCATGTCAGCAATCTATCGATGCCTCCTTTCAGCAACACCATTTTGTTCTGAGGTATGAGGACAGGTAACTCGATGTTGAATACCAAGCTTGGAAAGCTCATTAGACAGAGATCGATACTCTCCCCCCAGTCACTTTGAAACATTTTGATAGAACACCCAAATTGAACTTGTACCATTTGTTGGAAATGAAGGAAATAGTTCAAAACCTCAAACTTGGTCTTTAGAAAATCTTGAATAACATGTTGAATAACAAAATAAAGCCCAATAGAAACGAATTTCTTTATTCATATTTCATTTGCTGAAAATACAAAGGGTATTTAATACAAGCAGATAATAACTACCTATTAACTAACAGTGTTTAACAAACTAACTAACTCTTTAACTAACTTCAACAGCAAAGCTATTAATGAGATACTGATAACATTCCCTTAGTCTCAACTCAATTGACCCACATGAATCAATTCTAAGATATTCAGTCTAGCTTTCAATTATAACTTTAGCTGGTCGGGCAAACATAATTAATCATAAATAAAGGAAATTGAAAAGAAATTAATTAAGGAATTAAGGAATGGAATCCATAATCCTTGCAAGCAAAATAGAGTTCAGTTCATGCGAAATCATAGCAAAAAAGACTACAAAGCAATCTTGCATGATAAGATAAGTAAAGGGGAAGAAACGAGCTTTGAGATGAGCTCTCTGAATATCTTCTTCTTCTTGTCTCTACATTTCTAAAGTCTCTAAATAGCTCTTCTCCCAATCTTCATTTTCAATAGCTTTATCTAATCGTCTTTTCAAAAGATGAAGCCAAAGTCAGTCAAATAGTTATCAAGCATAAACTCTCTTTGAAATCTCCTAGTAGAATCCAAGCATCATTGATAATAACTAGTCTCACAAATTCTTTCACTTTTGCATGTCAGGGCTTTCGTAAACAATAATAACTAAGAAGTCATTTGGATAAGTGGGGCAAGAAACTCTTATGTGAACAAATTATGGGTGGTTATAGACAACTTCCACCCAACCGATGTAGATATCACCTGAGAAACTCCTGGGATCTACACAATAGTAGTACATAAAACCAATTCTTGAAATTATTATGCTATCAGTTTTATGCTCTTTCACTTGCGTTTCAAGCAAAACCAACATATTAGGAGAATAATCATTGATCGCTGTGATTTGTCAAAGTTTTAAAATTTATAAAGAGAATGATCGAATCTGGAAACTAACTATGACAACCATTTGAGGCAAGCACACCTATCAAACAGTAGTATAGTTAAGGCAAGACCGGATTGTCGAACCCAAATGAACTAAAAGTACTAATACTAACTTTCTTTTTATTATCTAGCCTAAAATAAAGGGAATTGTCGTTTAATCTAAATTAATTAACTACTAAGCTAAAGACTCTAAGACAAAGAAGAATGAATTTGGGGAAATATTTTTGGGAAAAATCACTTGATTAAGACGATACCCGAGGAAGAATCCACCTAGACTTCACTTGTTATCTAACACTGAACCAGACGATTTATTTACTTGACTTGATCCGTAGGATTCCCTAAGTTATATTAATACCTCCGTCGAGGCTACTAATGTCTAACCCTAGGTTGATTAATTGAAATCTCTTTCTAATTAAAACCCCTAGAATGCATTAACTCGATCTATGGACTCCCATATTAAGTTTCACCCTAATCCGGCAAAATCTGGTCACCCTATGTCTAGGCGTGCGATCAACTCCGCTTAATTATTCTAGATCTACTCTTAGGCAGGGACTTTTGCTCCTCTACCTAAGCACATCAAACTTGAATTAATATCTCGGAAATATCAAAACAAGAATTAAGAACACATAATTAAGAACAAATCAAGTATTTATCATATAGTTCAGAAAACAATAACAAGATTTATCTTAGGTTTCATCCCCCTCAGGTATCTGAGGGTTTAGCTCATAATTATAAAAGAATACATCCCATAAGAAAAGATAAAACAAAACATAAGAAAAACCCTAAAACTCCCTGAAGGAATTGAAGAGAAGATCCTCCGTCTTGAGTATGGCTCCGGCTTCTTGAGATGAATCAACTGGCTTTCTTCTAGTAAATCCCACAAATCTGCCCTCTTTGGCCTAGCTGGACGCCCCCTGACAAAAGCCTTGGGCTCCCCCTTTTAGGTCATACTTAGGGTGTTTATATAGGCTTCGGAATGTGTTACTTCGCCTCTAAGTATCCTAATCCGAATAGAATTTCTCTTTGCCACGGCAGGGACACGCCCATGGCACACGCCCGTGTAAGTCGTGGCCAGGCCGTGTTCGAGTCCATTAATGAGGCACAGCCGTGTGGTCTTGGGCCCAGGCCGTGTCGATTTCATGATTTGGCCCATTTGGTCCGTTTTAAGCCCGTTTCTCGTTCTTTTCATTCTCCATTGATTTCCTGAGTATAAAACATGAAAACAAAGGATTAAGAGCACCAAATTACATAATTCAAGGCTTAAATCATCTAAAAGCATGCTAAATTTGGGCTTAAAATATGTTACTATAGCAGTTTATCAATCATGAAATAGACTCGCATATTATTCATGGAAATCTATCATTAGCTCCCCTTAATAATTTCAAATCATAGTAAAGAATTTGTTTTAGCAAATTTCTATGTCTTTTTTTTTAGTCCATTGTTGTTGTTTAGTAGAAGATAGGCAATTAATAGTAAAGAAAAGAAGCCATTCGCTCCACTATATTTCAATGTGGTGGAGCACAATCTTCAATTCAAAATTTCAAACAACAAGCAGTCTGCTCCACCACAATTCTACGTCTAATGGAATGAAATGATTAAAACCCTAAAAATAATAGGTGATGTGATTTAAGAAAAAAAAAGGGTAAAAGAGTGAAAAAAATCAACTTGGAGGCCAAGAAACAAGTCTCTCGCACCAAGGGGAACTTTAAGCTTGCAAAGACGAGAAGAAAAAAAGATTTGGAGAGTTCAACATTAGTTTGATAATTATTATTATCTCTAGATTATTTCTTTTTACTTTTTTCTCAATGTAAGTTTGTTTTGAATTTATTCTTATGATGTTTTCTCAAATCAACATGAACTAAACTCTATTTTCTTAGAACGATAATGGATCTTATTTTTAGTTAATTAAATTATTCTCTCTTCAATTGTTTCGATCTTTGTTAATTATTTATTCAATCTCGTGCTTATTTAATCTGCTTGTTCGGCCACTAAGTTTTGTTAATCTGATAATCTTGGAAAAGAAAATTAATATTTAGATCTCGATTGAATAGATTAGGATTAACTTTAGTAGCATCGGCAAACGAGTTAATTTGTGACTAGGATAAAAATATACCTAATGCTTGATAAGCCATAAAAGTAACATGTTTTTAATCCCATTCTTGATGCATTTTTGGATGATTTATTATGTAAATTAGTGAATTTGATGCTCCTAATTCTTGAAATTCATGTTTCTATAATTAGGCGAGCATATGGGAGCGAAGGAACGAAAAACAAGCAAAAATCGAGCAAAAAAAGTTGTTTTCAACATCCACATGGCTTGAGCATTTCCACACGGGCTGGCCACACGCCCATGTGCCAGCCCGTGTCGATTTCGCACCCTGTTTCCCAAACACGCGGAATAACCCAATTTTTAGGCTTTCTGAGCATTCTAAAGTCTATAAATATCAATTAGAAAAAGATCTAAGGGAGTGCGCAGAGAAGATTAAAGAAATTACTCGAAGAACACCATCGGAGCCAACTTAGAAGCGGATCTCCTTCAAGATTGAAGATCTCCTTTTAACTTCTTTCAAAGTTTATTTGAATTTCTTTATGTCTTGTAGTTTTTCTAACTTCGAGATGTTTTTATTTCAGATTATGAACTAAATTCCCTAGATACCTAGGGAAGATAAAACCTATGATGAATCTTATTATTTGATTTCTGAATTACATGATAAATACTTAATTCTTGTTCTCAATTATGTATGATTATTTTGTGTTTTAATATTTTTGGGATATTAATTCATGTTTAATGTGCTTATTTCAGTGGAGCAAAAGTCCCTGTTTAAGAGTAGATCTAGCATAATTGAGTGGAGTTGCATGCAATCCTATAAATAGGACGACATAAATCTACCAGATTAGAATCAAATATAATAGGGGAATCCATAGATCGAGCTAATGCGACAATAGGGGTTTTAATTAGAAAGAGATTTCAATTAATCAACCTAGAGGCAGTTATTCTTACTCTCGAAAGAGATATTAACATAATTTAAGGATTTTTACAGATCAAGACACAAGTGAATAAATCGTTTAATTCATATTCAGAATAATAAGTGAAGTCTAGGTGGATTCTTTCATGGGTATTGTCTTTCTCTTTGGCATATTCGATTATTTCATATTTCATTTTCTTTTGCTTTCTTAGTTAAATTAGATTAATAAATTTAGATTAAAAACAATCATCCCAATTTATCGGCTAAATAATAGAAAAACAGTAATTACTAGTACTTTTAGTCCTCGTGGATACGATATTCCCTACTCACCATAGCTATACTATTGTTTGATAGGTGCGCTTGTCTTTGTCGTAATTATAGTTAGTTTAGTGACCATCAATACCCTAATCAACTCAATAGGTTTGTTCATAATGACTTCGCGCAACTTGTCTAGCATAGGAATATAGCTAGTGGCGAAAGGAGATTAACTTAGCCAGATACTGGAAAGGTCTAGTTAATGCCATTGAATCCTGGGTTAGTAATTACATAGGTTGAACAATTGAACTGGAGATAATTGATTAATTGGATTAGGTGAAGTTAGAGTTCTAAGATCTTAAAATTGATTGAGAAACTTATAGATTTTCATTATTTTAGTTTAATAGAATTTTCATAATTTCTTTAGTTTAATTTTAGTAGTAATTAAGATTAATTTTCTTGATCTAAAGTAAATAAAATTGAATAGTTGGTAATCAGTAGTTTCAAATTTGGTGCTAGTGGGAACAATATCTTCTTATCATTGTATTACTTAATTCGACACGTGCACTTGGAAATGAATTTTCACACATCAAGTTTTTAGCATCGTTGTCAAGAACCAAAATTTTAAGTTATATTCTTCTAATATGAATTTTATTCATTAGTAATTTAAGATCGGATCTTTTTTATTTTGTTTTGTTTTGTTTTGTTTTTCAGGAACTCTAGAATTGCATGCGCAAATTTGGGTCAGATTATTTAATATTGTTTAATCCAGAAACTGAAAGGACTTGTTGTCAAAATCGAAGTGCAACTAGACAAGCTAGAGTACAACCAATTGAGACGGATCCTGTTAATCTAGAGAATCTTGAGAATCGTGAAACTGACCCACCTAAAGTTGGTGATCAACCATTGATGATTGGAGCACCTCAACAATAGTGGAGAAGGTGTATTGATTAAAGCATGCCTTTACATGAGTGATATCACTAGAGTATCACTAGGCCTACTATTAAAGCGAATAATTTTAAGATCGATGTTAAGGCTATGCAGTTGATTTAGAATAACAAGTTCTTTGGATTACTGAGTGAAGACCCCAATTCTCATCTAAGAACTTTTTTAGAGATATGTGACACTATGAATTATAATGGGGTATCCGACAAGGCAATTAGACTTTGATTGTTTAACTTTTCTTTAGATTCGAGAGCTAAAGGTTGGCTCAACTCTCTTCCCTATGCCTCTATCACCTCATGAGACCAATTGGTGGAGAAATTTCTGGCTAGGTATTTCCCTCTTGCTAAGATGACTAGACTTTTGAAGGATATTCACACTTTCACTCAGTACGATGGGGAAACATTGTACAATGCATGAGAAAGGTACGAGAAACTTCTTAGAAAGAGCCCACACCATAGTTTGGAAAGTGCTCAACAAATTTTGATCTTTTATAATGGGCTTGTCATTGCAATGAAAATTCAAGTTGATGGTGTATCTAAAGGTTCATTGGTAAGAAAGTTTCCGAAAGATGCCTACACAATTTTGGAAGAATAAACCTTCCAAAATTATGAGATTTCTAAGCATACTGCACCTAAAAAACTAGTGGGAGTTAATGAATTGGGTCAAGCTTCCAACTTTTCGGCATAGTTGATGACACCGTTAAAAGCGATTAATAAAAGGTTAGATGCTTTGTCTCTACAATAAAGTTGATTGAGTCAATCAGTGAATTGTGCAGTATTAGGATGTGATTATTATGGAGGTTCCCATCCTATCAAGTAGTGATATGGATATGTTGAAGAGGTAAATTACATGGGTAATCAGAATCAACAGAACAATGCCTTTATGAACTCCTATAATCTTGAATGGAGGAATCACCCAAACTTCTCATGGAAAATAATTAGCAATGAATTAAATTATCATTCAGATAGAATGCTCCGTTGGGATTTCAGCAAATACAAGCATAAGGTCAGCAAATTCCACCTAAAAAAACAACCGATGAGCTATTGTTGGAATACATGCAGAAAAAACGATGTAAAAGCCTTAAGTTAAGAAGCAACCCTTCGATCATTAGAAGCACAAATATGCCAACTGGCAACTGTTTTGAGTAGTCAACCATAAGGAACTTTACCATCTAACACACAACTGAACCATAAGATGGACAACCAAAATGAGAATTGTAAGTCAATCCTTCTTAGAAGTGGTAAAGAGATTCCTAGTGGTAGTGGGTTGAACAAAGAGGTAATTTAGTTTGACAAAAAAATGTTTGTTAACAATGAAAAAAAAGTGGAACATCATTTTAGTCAGAATTCTGAGAAGGGGAAAGAGGAAGTTGAAAAAACTGAAGTTAGAACTTGTTGAGAGTAACGCTCCGGTGTATCCACCCTCTCCATTCCCACAACGGTTGCAAAAGATCAAATTGGACAAGTAATTATAACGATTTCTAAATATGTTCAAGAAATTGACTGTGAATATTCCATTTGTCGAGTCCTTAGAACAGATGTCGAGCAATGTCAAGTTCATGAAGGATATCCCGTCGAAGAAAAGACGTCTTGGAGAATATAAGACTATGGCCTTAACTAAGGAGTTTAGTGTTATTTTGCAGCATAAGTTGCCTCCAAAGCTTAAGGATCCATGTAGTTTCAATATCCCTTACTCCATTAGAGTTAATTTTTCCACTAAGCTCAGACTATGGGAGGTAATGCCTACATTAGTTACATTGCAGTTAGCTGATAGAACTCTAGCATGTCCTAAGGATGTTGTGGAGAATGTAATTGTGAAGGTTGAAAAGTTCTATTATCCTGGCAATTTTATTATTTTAGACATGGAGGAAGATAGGGATGTTTCATTAATTCTTGAAAGACCTTTCTTAACGATAGGACGAGCACTTATTGATGTCAAGAAAGGGAAACTTACTATGAGAGTAGAAAATGAACATGTAACATTTAAGGTTTTCTCTGCTTTAAATTTGATGCAAGTTTAAAAAGAGTGTTCTTTAGTTTAAGTTCCTAACAATATTACAAAAAAAAAGAGATAATTTTAAGACATCTCCTTGATGACGTGAAAAAGGGAGTAACCGATTCAAAGGTTTTTAAGCCCTCGGTTGTTAAGCCATTGATTTTAGATATCTAATTGACACCTTACACCCCTAACTCAGATCCGTCGTCGGAACAGGGTTTCGGAGCATTACCAGAACTTTCAGAGCATTTTTTAAACAAATTATGTAAATTACTATTCATTAGCTAAGAACATTCAAAACGTCCTTTAATTGGACCCTCGAGGTCCAATACGAGCATTAGAGTCGAGTCGGGACTTAATCGAAACCTCTAAGAATTTTTCGCGACATTTCAAAAATTTCCAAAGTTGCAGGGCTCACAGCCCGTGTAGTCTCAGGACACGCCCGTGTGGTCAAGCCGTGTATTACACAAGCCCGTGTCCCTAACCCGTGTAACTCTCTGACTTTTAAGGCATGAAGAAATTGAAGTCACACGCCCATGTGCTAGGCCGTGTGGCGAATTTAATTTTCAAAATTTAGGTGCAGTTTTCACACGGTCGTGTAACACGCCCGTGTCCAAGGTCGTGTCAACCACACAGCTGAGACACACGCCCGTGTCTCTGCCCGTGTGCCCAATTCTGAGCATTTTGTTTCTCAAAATTAAGGTGCAAGGGACACACGGCCTAACCGCATGCCTATGTTACCAGGTCATATGTCACACACGGTCTAGACACACACCCGTGTGTCTGCCAGTGTGGACAAAAAGAAGCCATTTCTAGCTTCATTTCTCACCCAAAATTTCACCCAAGACCTGCACTTGAAACACACAACCAATACCAACCATTTCGAACATTCAATTTAGGCAATTTCCATCATTCAACATAGCATACCATTACATGCATGTATGTTTACAATCTTACCTTGAATTAACTAGGCAATAACATCCTTTTGTTCACATATACTTAACATAACACATGTATATATATATCATGATAACCTACTAGTAATACCAAAATGAACCATTACTAGCCATTCCAATGGCTAGGTTACAAAACATCATTATCAAGCTACTAATGGTCAAGTTATCCTATACATGCCATTATACCAAAATGATTTTACTAAGTATACCCAAAATGACTAGTTGATAGTGTGACGATGCTCCAGTGATCTCCAACTCTCGCGAGCTTCCGAGCACTATAAAAAAGGGGAAAAATAAAACGGAATAAGCATTACATGCTTAGTAAGTTCGTATAATGGAAACTAAACTTACCAATCTCGTTTATTAAATCTAAGCATACAATAACAAGTTTTTCGTCCATTTGGCTAAATTACCTAAACACATGCATCCAATCAAACATGTTAGTCACAAAGTTTACATATACATCAAGTAAGAATAGATGAGCTCATCATGCAATACTCTTTCGAGACATTATCATTTCATCTCACAATTCTCATGCCATGTCTAGAGTTATAAGTCCGTTGAATCATTGAAATTCCGGTGGATGCTCAAGTAGTACACTCGAGGTGTACGATTCCATAATCTGTCAATTCTTATTCAATGGTACCCATTAGAGCACTTAATCAAGGAACCCATTCTCGAGCCACATATCGTATAACAGGATTACCAGTCCAGGCTAAATCTTTTATATAATGTATGCTCAAAAAGTTCAATTAGGGTTACCAGTCCAAGCTAAACCCTAATCGTAACGTATACTCGAGAGGTATTATATCAAGATTACCCGTCCGGGCTAAATCTTTTTTATAACAAGTTCAAAAAGATCACTCGTCCGAGCTAAATCCCGTCCGCAACAAATGCAGGACCTTATTCGTTTCGGGAAAGCGCATATAGTTATCGAAATCCAATACTCAATCGGGACTTAACCCTTTTTCACCATTTCAAGCATGTATTGAATTTCTCATGATAGCAATTCAAGAAATGTACATCAATATAAATCACATTCCATACAACACAACATTCAATTAAACATATTTACATGCCGGATTAAGTTACACGAACTTATCTCGACACTTGTTCGCGTTAGAAATCTACTAATCCGAAACATTTTCTTTTCCTCGATCTAACCTCGAATTAGTATTGTTCGAATCTATATAAATGAATTTAACCATCAATTTCACACATTTCATATTTAAATGGACTCAATTTACGTCTTAGGCAAATTACCATTTTGCCCCTAATTATTCCATAAATTCTAATTTCGTCCCTAGGCTCGGAAAATGAAACTTGTGCAATTTACTCCCTATTCCAAGCCCAATCAAAATCCCATTACAAATTTTACAGCACATATATTCATAAAAATTTAGAATTTTTCTTCAATTTCACAAGTTTACATTTTAGTCCCTAAACCATGTTTCCATCAAAAATCACTTTGTAAAAGTTGTTTATCTATCAACAACCTTTCATTTTCTACCATAAACTTCTAATTTTCAGCATATACATCCTTAACCCATTTTCCATACTTTGATAATTTTTCAAATTAATCCATCAAATAGAGAGATTAAGCTATCCAGGTTTCAAAAATATCAAAATTACTAAAAACGGGACAAGAAAACTTACCCAATTAAGCCTTGAAAGTTTCCCCTCTCTCTCCTGGGGTTTCCATAGAATTTTAGGTTGAAGATGACAAAAATAAGATGATATTTTCTTTTCATCTTTTAATTAATTAAGTATTTTGCAATTCCAATTTAGTCCTTGCCCTTTTTCTATATTTCCATGGATGAGTCATCAAAAAAAATCTACATACTTCTTTAATGGTCTAATTTCCAGATAAGGACCTCTAGTTTTGAATTCCTAATCGTGTGTCAGAGTCTTAAAAATTTATATAATGAATGATCTAGCCTAGAAACTAACTGTGACAACGATTGAGGCAAGCGCACCTATCGAACAGTAGTATAGTTTAGTGGCAAGATCGGATTGTCGAATCCAAAGGAACCAAAAGTACTAATACTGACTTTATTTTTTTTATTTAGCCTAAGATTTAAGGGAATTGTTATTTAATTTAAAATTAACTAACTACTAAGCTAAATGCGCTAAGGCAAAGAGAATGAATTGGGGAAAATACTTGTGAGAAAAACCAATTGATTAAGACGATACCCAAGGAGGAATCCACCTAGACTTCACTTGTTATTTAACTCTGAACCAGACGATTTATTCACTTGACTTGATCCGTAGGATTCCCTAATGTATATTAATACCTCAGTCGAGGCTACTAACGTCTAACCCTAGGTTGATTAATTGAAATCTCTTTCTAATTAAAACCCCTAGAATTGCATTAACTCGATCTATGGACTCCCATATTAGGTTTGACCCTAATCCAGTAAGATTTTCGTCATCCTATGTCTAGGGTTGCGATCAACTCGCTTAACTATGCTAGATCTACTCTTAGACAGGACTTTTGCTCCTTCGCTAAGCACATCAATACTTGAATCAATATCCTGAAATATCAAAACAAGAATTAAGAACACATAGTTAAGAACAAATCAAGTATTTATCATATAGTTCGGAAAACAATAACAAGATTCGTCTTAGGTTTCATCCCCCTCAGGTATCGGAGGGGTTTAGTTCATAATCATAAAAGAATGCATCTCAGAAGAAAAGATAAAACAAAACATAAGAAAACCCTAAAACCCCATGAAGGAATTGAAGGAGAGATCCTCCGTCTTGAGTATGATTTCGGCTTCTTGAGATGAATCAACTGGCTTTCTTCGAGTAGATCCCACAATTCTGATCTCTCCGGCTTGGCTCCTTGGCCTAGCTGGATGCCCCCTAAAGGTTGGCCTTTAGGGTGTTTATATAGGCTTTTGGAATGTCTTTCTTTGCCTCTAAGTACCCTAATCCGAATAAAATTCTTCTTTGCCACGGCAGGGACACGCCCATGGCACACGCCCGTGTAAGTCGAGGCCAGGCCGTGTTCGGGTCTGCTAAGCAGGCACGGCCGTATGGTTTGGGCCCTGGCTGTGTTGATTTCGTGCTTTAGCCCATTTGGTCTGTTTTAAGCCCGTTTCTCGTTCTTTTCATCCTCCGGTGCTCTCCTGAGTATAAAACATGAAATTAAAGGATTAGGAGCACCAAATTCCACAAATTAGGGGATAAATCATCCAAAAGTATGCTAAATGTGGGAATAAAATATGTATATATTACGGTTTATCAATTCCATAGCTATTTGATCCTTATAGCTACTAGAATTCAACTTTCACATTTTATGCGATTTAGTCCTTCTCGTAATTAAACACTTAATCGATAAAATTTTCATATCAACATTTTCACACGACATGCCTATTATAATACGGACCATATAATGAAATAAAAATAAACCTTATTTTCGGATCGAATTTGTGGTCTCGAAACCACTATTTCGATTTCACTGAAAAATGGGTTGTTACACACCTCATACTAGTGCACATGGAGGCTCATCACCATGACAATTTGTCGACAAAAAACTGTGTCATGTACCGATGAAGAGATGGAATGGTAAGAAGTTTGTGAAAGAACAATTCGAGCCTGAACAATATGCGTTGTTATTAAACTCATGATGCAAGATACTTTCAAGAAAACGAAAATTTGGTTGGTCAAGTGCTAGATCTGGTGCCCTAAGTTTAGTATGTTAATGTTGTATTCTTGTATTTTTCGAACAAATTGGTTTAATAAAATATCTATTAATTACATTAATACCATTTGTATATTGTTCTCAATTTTTTGCATGCAAAGCAAAATGGAAGTAAATATTGGCTCACTGGTTATCTAACATTTAACCAATACAAAGAAGTATTACATGCTCGGATCGTAATACGAAAAAATAGCTTGTATTAGTAGACGAACCTAAACATGTCCTTAGTCTAATCAGAAATGAGTAAACCAATTGAAAGACTAATATGTCATCTATCAAGTCCAATTGGGGAGATGCTTTCTCTAGAGCATCAAAAATAGAGATATAGATGTGACTGAATGGACTGACAATACATCGGACAGAACCCAAGTAGAATAGATCCTAGATCTGTTTTTGGATTTATTCACTTGTGACATTCATAGTGTGTCATACCTTAATCCTGAGTGGATTATGGACTATGTATGCGTGACTCGTATACTTTTATGTAAGTAAAAGTTTGACTTCAAAAAGATAAGGAACCGAAAGATAGTGTGTTGGTTATATGACTTTTGCAGTATGTAACATCATCCATAATAGTAGAACTCATAGCCCAACTAACAGGTAAATGATATCCTCTCATCGGTATTACATGATAGATGAAAAGTAGACGTGGTCACGGGTCGTTTGTCTTTGTGATAAATGACTTTAGTATTTTAATATTGAAATTTAGTTTTGCATGATTTGGATTTTATATTATTTTTCTATGATTAATTACCTTAAAAATTGAGCACTGATTTTGATCTTGTAGTTACTTTAGAGATTGATCCCATGTGTGTGTAAATTGAATTGAATTTTACCCTAGAGTTTGTCTGATGTCTTCTCAAGGCAAATGATTTAGGCTATTTTTGAATCGTTTGAGCCTATAAAGCCGACCCTATGAATAAATACCCATAGTTTAATCCTTTTTATACATTTTCTCAATCCATATACTTAATTGTTTAATATACAGCCTAAACTCTAACCCTAACCCCAACTCTAAACCCTTAACCCTAACACTAGCCAAAATTAAGTCGTAGTGCTTAACCTTTCTCAGTCCACCTTTGTTTACTTTTAAGTATTTGGGTCTTAATAGATATATTTTTGTAGCTTAAAGTATCGATTGGGATAGGTAGAGACATTAAGGTGGACATTTTCGGTGAGAGAAGGGATAAAGCATGAAGGTTAGTCTTTGTAGACTTTCTTATTTTATTTTCTTTTGTTTATTTATTTTAGCTAAAAAAAAGAAAAAAGAAAAAATGAATGAAATTGAAAAAAATGAAATTGAAAAAACAAAAAGAGAAAGGAATTAAAAGTACCTATGTTCTTGTTGACGAATCAAAAGAAAAGTATTTTATTTTTTTACCGGATTGGTTCTTTTAATTGTTAATCTTTCGTTTTATTTTAGTTGTTGATTTGCAATCATGCTTTGTTTTTTAGGGTGGAGAGATAAGGAGGTGATCGGAAAATGGTGGAGTCGAAAATGAGTTCCTTATTTGGAGAAGTGGGGGATAATACTTTTTTGCTACTCATCGATCCATAAGAAACTAATGCTTAGGGCTTGAGCCAAAATCTTAATCCGAGCCTATGTTACAAGTCGAATAAAGTTCTATTGACCTTTGACTAAGTTTTATTTTACATTATTGAAGATATAGATAGATAGATAGATAAACTTAAGAGACCTTTTCGATGATTTTTACCTCACTGTAACCTTATTTGTTTTAACTGCTAGATTCGAAATATTCACACACACAACATTGAGTGTAGGGAATGACTTAGAATTTAGAGATTGTTTTAATTGGATTTTGATCTAATATACTGAGGCAATTTTTGAGAATATTCAGAATTAGTGGAGGCAATTTTTGAGAACATTCAGAATTAGTGGATTTAAATTTTGAGTTGGTTGGATTTTATTTAGGGACCAGCAAAAATCTAAGTTTGGGGGTGTGATAACTCTCATATTTAGAATTATGCTAGTATAGTTTTTATAGTATTTTAGAAGTTAAACTTAGCATTTAGGTTAGATTTTACTATATTTTATTGTTTTTTAGATTAATTACATTTATTTGAATTTTACTAATTTTAGAGTTAATTCGGATTTACTTGCTATTTCTTCTTTATATTGTAGGTTTCGGATAAAGAATGGAAGGCTTGGAGCATAAAGTAAAAAGTAGTAAAAAGAAGTCTTTCGCTTCATCGGCTTTTAGTGCGATGGAGTACAATCTTCAATTCAAAATTTCAAACAGCAAGTAGTCCGCTCCACCACAATTCTACGTCTGATGGAACGAAACGATTAAAACACTAGAAATAAGAGGTGACGTGATATAATGGGAAAAAAGGGAGAAAAGAGTGAAAAAAAAATCAACTTGGAGACTAAGAAACAATTCTCTCACACCAGAGGATCTTCAAGCTTGCAAAGACGAAAAGAAAAAAAGATTTGAAGCATTCGACATCAGTTTGAATTATTTTTATCTCTAGAATATTATTTCTTTTTAACTTTTTCTCAAAGCAAGTTTGTTCTAAATTTCTTCTTGTGATGTTTTCTTAAGTCAACATAAACTAAACTCTATTTTCTTAGAACGATGATAGATCCTATTTTTAGTTAATTAATTTATTCTTCTCTCTTCAATTGTTTCAGTTTTTGTTAATTATTTATTCAATCTGGTGTTTATTTAATCTGCTTGTTTGGCCACCAAGTTGTATTAATTTGATAATCTTGATTTATTTTGGAAGAGAAAACTAATATTTAGACCTCGACTGAATAGATTACGATTAACTTTAGTAACATCAACGAACGAGTTAATTTGCGACTAGGATAAGAATATACTTGATGTTGTAATCAACTTAAAGGTTTGTTGATAGAGACTTCACCCAACTTGTCTAGCATAGAAATATAGTTAATGGGGAACGAGGATTAACTTAGCTAAATACTGGAAGGGTTTAGTTAATGCCATTGAATGTTAGGTTAGTAATTGCATATGTTGAACAATTGAACTAGAGATAATTGATTAACTGGATTAGATGAAGTTAAAATTCCAAGATCTTAAAATTGATCGAAAAACTTATAGATTTTCATTATTTTAATTTAATAGCATTTTCATAATTTTCTTAGTTTAATTTTAGTATTAATTAAAATTGATTTTCTTGATCCGGATTAGATAAAATTGAATAATTGATAATTAGCAGCTTAGAATTTGGTCCTTGTGGGAACAACATCTTCTAATCATTGTATTACTTGATTCGACACATGCACTTACATAATGAATTTTCACACATCATTTATTTTTATTAAAAATTTTATATTTAATTAATTTATATTTATTTTAATTATATTAAATAATTTTTTTATACAAACGCACTTCAACGTACTCGAACCCACATCCTCTTGTCAATAATATTGATTCCAAGACCAGGGGCGAAGCCAGGGGGGCTGGCATGGGCCCCGGCCCCCCCTAAAAGGTAAAATTGCTATTTAGGCCCTTAAATTTTTTTTTAAAATTTTAAATCAGTAAAGGTAAAATTACACTTTGGCCCCCCCTAAAATTATAAAAATTCGATTTAATCCTTTACAAATTAGAAAGATATAAACTATAAAAAATTAAAATTTCATCCGGCCCCCCCTAAAAAATTGTCCTGGCTTCGCCCCTGTCCAAGACTAAATTATATTAAATAATTTTTCTAAAACTTCTATTTGATATTTTGAAATTTGTATTTTTTTTATAAAAAAAAAATTGCAATGTATAAAATATAGACAACGCGTATTAATTTATTTATTTGTTGATAATAGTATAGTAAGTAAGAACACTCGTAACATTAACATCTTTCCGCCTCCTACCAGCCTAAACCAAGAAAAAACTATTCAGGTTGATACTTGATAGGCATGTGGAGAGCCAATCATTGGCTGAAACACTAGTCAAATATGCTCTACTCTCAAATCTATCTTCCTATATATGTTTATAGAGCTGACTTCTGCTGCATTCTTTTTTAAGTTTGTAATGTTAATCATTCCCACCAAATCTGCTATAAAGTATAGTAATGGAAGATACAGGGAAGAAGTCTCTTTAAAACTATACATTGCTTAACTGGATCTTAGGAATATGTTCCCAACGACTACTATAAAATGGCAGAGCTGGTTTTGCCATTTGCCACATTCAACTAGCAAGATATCAAGATGACAAACCAGGCTTTCATTTTGCTTTGCATAGTAGTATTTGGAGTTGTTGGGACCTGCCATGGAGGTAGCCTTAGGAAGGGTTACTACAAGGATACATGTCCTGATGCAGAGGAGATAATCAAGAAAGCTACTGAAAAACATGTTGCCAATGATCCCACATCGCCTGCAAGGTTCTTGAGAATGCATTTTCATGACTGTTTTGTTAGGGTAAGGCTTTCTAACTATTGTTCCACATTTATAATGTCTTGAATCATATATGCTTATTGGAAAATCTTTTCAGGGGTGTGATGGTTCGGTCCTATTGAACTCGACAACTAACAATACTGCCGAGAAAGATGCGATTCCGAACCTAACCCTTGCCGGTTTCGATGTCATCGACGATATAAAAGCAGAAGTAGAGAAGAAATGTCCGAATGTAGTATCGTGTGCCGATGTTCTGGCCTTGGCTGCTAGGGATGCTGTTTCTTTCAAAGTAAGCTAAACCAAAATCCTTGCAAGATGTTTAACTTTGGTAACTAAAAGCATTTTAACTATGCAATATTACTATGTAGTTCCAAACACCATTGTGGGAAGTTCGTACCGGTAGAAGAGACGGCCGGATATCACGAATTTCCGAGGCGTTGGCTAATATTCCTTCCCCTCTCTCCAACTTCACCGCCCTCGTACGAATTTTCACTAGCAAAGGCCTCAATGTCCATGACCTTGTGGTCTTATCAGGTAAGATCTCAATGCAGAACATAACCAAAAAGAGTTGATCATTCAATGTCGACAAAGATTTCCGAAAAAGTGCTAACATAAAAGTTGAATGCAGGCGGGCATACGATCGGAGTAGGCCATTGCAATACCTTCAGCAACAGGCTATACAACTTTACTGGAAGAAGTGATCAAGATCCTTCCTTGAACCCAACCTATGCATCTTTCTTGAAGACGCAATGCAAAAACCTTAGTGACAACACGACATTCGTGCCGATGGATCCTGGTAGTGCGTTGACGTTTGATAATAACTACTACGTCACTGTTAAGCAAAACAAGGGTCTGTTTCAGTCTGATGCAGCCTTACTGACGAACAAAGGCTCACGCAAAATCGTGGACGAGTTGCTTGACTCGAAGAAATTCTTCACGGAGTTTGCGCAGGCAATGAAGAGGATGGGAGCCATTGGAGTTGTCACAGGGAACGAAGGAGAGATTAGGAAGAAGTGTTTTGTCGTTAACTAATTCCTGAAAGACTCTGCTTTTGTATCTCAATGGACCATTCCATGGTAATAACATGCTAATTTGTTATTAAAAATTGATGAAAAGAAGATTGGAATTTACTCCAGCAACCACTAAATGCTCTGCTCATGTATTCATGCTATTTGACCTTCTTGTTTAACATTGCTATTTTCTTAAACTTAGGTTTAGGGACTGAACCATGATAAAAGTTAACCTCAATTTCCAATTTGATTTCTACAATAATACCTTTACCTTATTTACCTTTATACTTTTTGCATTTTTTAAAAATTTAATCTTTCACCAAACACTATAATTAGAGGGTTTGACTACCCAATCCTCTATTTGTGCTCAAATCAGCTAAAAAAATTTAAAACTCTGTTTACCAAATACCCCCTTTATATTTTTTTTTTCATTTTTAAACTGATAATTTAACTAATTTGACTAGTTTGATCACCCGTTCGATTCCAAAAACATTACTGCTACTTGTTCAATTGATAATATTGTTAATGAATTTTCATTAAATTTAACTATCTTACATTTTAATATTCAAAGGATGATTTTAAAATAAAATTCCAATTGGTATTAAAACAACTTTTACTTTTTTTAATCAAACAAATAGAAGAACTAATTTTTTAAAATTAAAAGTAAAGAGACTAAATATAAAAATGTAAGAGTATAGGGGCTGAAGGCAAAATTAGACCTCTAACTTGTCTTACAATTAGGGATGGCAAAACTTAAACCACCCGATAGATTCTGAATCGTTCCGTTTCGAATGGAGCGGATTTTTTTTCTTTTGAAAGATGGATGTGAGGCGAGACGAGGCGGGGCGGGGTAGTATGGATTTTTTTCTTTTAAAACGGTTATGGTAATTGTTTGCCCCACCCGACCCGTTCCATCCTTGTATATATAAACTATTAAAAGGGTAAAAATGTAATAATGTAATATAGAAAAAAAAATCATATGTTTTGTATTTAAATATTAAATTGAAGCAGAGCAGGATGAAGATGAATATATCCTATATATATGAAGTTGATAATAATTTTCAAAATTATGTCGGTGATAAAGCAAATTATACCAAATATAAAACAAGGGTAAATTTTGTTATGAATATTTTATTAATTGAATGTCCATCATGATAAAGATAAAGTTTTGACGTACTTTAAATTCTAATAGTTATTAGAATTAGATCTCTACTTATTTTATATTTCTTATGCCTATAAATACAGACTCTGATAAAGCATTGTAAATCATCCCTTTGATTAATAAAGCAGATTCTATGTTACTTTCATATTTTCTTTATTCTTTATTCTCCCTATTTTTTTTTTATTTTATAATAAATTTAATAATATTTGCTGTTGCCCACTCAATTCACATTCCTACCCCAAACATTACAAAGCAATTGTAAGAAGGTTACAAGTGAGATACGGTACCGTTTAGAGTTCATGAAATTTCTCGACTTCTTTTTATACAAGTGAAATACGGTATCGTTTTGCAGTTCAGAAGCAATACAAATCTCGGTATTATTCTCTTTCGTGTTGCATTCGTCTTCTTCCACGGCAAGCGAAGCACAGTAAAAGAGCTTTCTTTCAACTCAAAACGCTTCTAATCACACAAAGCGTTACCATTTTTGTTCAAAGATGATGCTCAGAATCCGCAGCCGAGATGGCCTGGAACGGATCCAATTCGACGGACCTCAAATTACAATTTTTCAATTAAAAACCCTAATTGAGTCCCAACTCCAAATCCCCATCCAAAACCAAACCCTTTCCACCGATCAAAATCTACTTTTAGCTAAAACCCCCGCCGACCTCCTCCGCTTTTCCGACATGACCGACCCTTCCATCCCACTCTCCGCCCTTAACCTCTCTCACGGTTCCATTATATTCCTCTACTACCACGGCGAACGCACCGTCCGCGGTGGCCCCGCCGTTTCACCCGCCGGATCGTTCGGCCGTAAGATGACCATGGACGACCTCATCGCTAAACAAACACGGATCACCCGCCAGGAATCCCCTCACTGTGACTCTGTTTCCTTTGACCGCGATTCGGCCAACGCTTTCCAACGTTTCGTCAACGAAACGCTGGCGTTTGCTTCGAAACGCGGCGGGTTCATGTACGGCACCGTCACGGATGAAGGTAGAGTGGAAGTTGATTTTATTTACGAGCCGCCTCAGCAAGGCTTGGAAGATGATTTGGTCCTTTTGAGGGATCCTGAAGAAGAGAAATTGGTTGACGCCATTGCAGCAGGGTTAGGGAGGAAAAGGGTAGGGTTTATTTTTACTCAGACGATAATGCAAGAAAAAAAAGACTATAATTTTTCGAACAAGGAGATTATACAGGCGGCTGAGCTTCACGCTGAGAGTGAGCTTAAGGAGTGGGTGACTGTCGTGGTGAAGCTGGAAGCCAATGAAGATGGGGCTGCGGATGTTCATTTTGAGGCTTTTCAAATGAGTGATATGTGTGTTAAGCTATTTAAGGACGGGTGGTTTGTTACAGAGTTTGGAGAGAATGATGACCCAAAGCTTTCGAAAATGAAAAAAGATGTCGTCGTCGGTGGGAAAGATGTTAAGGAGGTAGATAATGATTTCTTCTTAGTGGTTGTTAAGATTTTCGACCATCAGGTGCGTAATTTTCTTGCGCATTTTCTGATTTAATCAATGCGTGTTATGAAAATGGGTGCTTTTTAATCAAATTGCTTTCTCAATTTGTCATATCAATTGGTTTGTATTGAGGGTTTTTATTGATTCAGCAAAGGCAAAGAATTGTGGGTGTGGGTAGTTTACATTGTAGAAGAAAGGCATATGTGTGTTTTTGGAGAAGAAACCTTTAAGGTAATAAGTGCTAGCAAGAGAGTTGATTGTTAAGTGATCCCAGAATGAAGGGGGGAGTTGCAAATGTGCACTCATCTCATCGGTGAGAAGTTTCAGCGTATAAAGAAGTTGTTCGTTGTGTCTCTCTTTCATTTTTCGAATTTCTTAGATCCAAATTTATATAGATGATTATGGCTTACTGGTTGGTTTTGTCAAACCAAGAAAGAAGCAAAGAGATAATGCAAAACAGGGGTCACTTCCCATAAGATTATAGATTGTTTACTGACCTGTCACAAATAAAAATCCTTGTAACTCCTACTGCGAGTAAACCTTGATATTTTTGGGTTGGTTTATATTTAGGTGATGAAAGTAATAGAGAAAGCATGAATATGGTTTAATCGGTTATTGCAAACAGCATTTTCACATTTCTTGTTAAGTTGAGTTTATAAACTTATGCTGTAAGTGTAAGGTTGTTTAATATTGAAAGTAGCCCTTGGCTTTGGGAGTAAGGTTGTATTTATGTAATTACACATCTTCTCGTTTAGCTTGTGATATATGCTACAGATAGTGTCTACAGTTCTAGAGTCTATATCCAAATAATTGAACTCCTAGATGCTATTCGGTTTTTGGTCTAATGTTAACATTGGTTTGATACCCCCATCAATTACTAGCTCATGATAACTTTATGGATTGCATTGTGTTGATTATGGATATAATTCTTGAGAAAAGACGACGATTTCAAGTTTTTTAACATTTCTTAAGATATCTCCATTCAAGTTTTCCATGTAAAGATCACAAAGCTTGTCTCTTTGTAGCCACATCAAACATTATCTCTCATGCCGTGCGTCCTATAATTGGTTTTAATATATCATCAGTGACTTTTTTTCTGTTTCACTTCAACTTGCTTTGGAATCATGTGAACTCTCATTTTAATGCAGGGACCTCTTTCTACAAGCTTTCCAATCGAGAATCGGAAAAACCTTGTGGCGCTGAGGGCACTGAAGAGTCATCTAGATAGAACAAAGAGTCTTCCTTTTGTGAAGAGAATATCGGATTTTCATTTGCTGTTGTTTCTGGCTAAGTCTCAAGGCCTTGGTTCCGACGTTCCTGCACTCGCAGAGTGTGTTAACACACACACAGCGGTGCCAGAAGGTTATCAACTCCTAATTGAGTCCATGGCCAATGCAGCTTGATGTTATTTACATGTATATTTATGATTTTACAGTTACATTTACCTCATAATTTACCATGCTAATTAGCAATCTGAGTTGATTTCCAATTTCTCCACAGGTATAAAGGCCACAGGGTCTCCTGATAGTTTTATAAGTAACAAAGAATTTTACTGTTTCCCAGCAGACCCAACATTGTGGTTTTAGATTCAAAGATGGTTAGAAATTTTCTTTTATTCCAAAAAGTGAGTAAAGATTCGATGACCTCCTCCCCCTTCCCCTCATCATCTTAGGCTTAAGTTCGTGTTTTTGCTGAGACAAAAAATTAGGACTTGATTTTATGGTTAAAGACCCCTTTCACAATTATGCTCTTTTTGACATCAAATTGTGATAAAAAAAAATACAATATGTATTATAAAAATAGCAAAATTGGTAATAATCTTTTAACTCTTGCAAGTTATGTTAATTGGACTTGGGTGTGAGTGGCCAATGTATCTGGTTAGATGTTATATATTTGGATGATCTTTGGATGTTATATTTTCATATCAATCAGTGGAACACGATTATGGATACCACGAAGTAATGATATTGACACCCCGAAGATCGGGTTTAAACTCTATTGTTGTCATCTTTCTCTCTTAATATATACTAAAATAAAAAAATCTTGGCAATGCCATGACTGACCTACCCACGAATGACATAAATGTTTGGAAATTCATAGAGTCAAATGATAACATGGGGATATAAAGACAACCCAAAAAGAAATTCAAGGCATGAAAAAAGCTAGGGAGTTGGGGGGAAGATACGTGAATGAGGAGAAATAACTGAGTGTTGAACATACTTGTTGGAATTATTAGGATCAGGAACCCATTTCATCTCGCTCAAATTAGGTGTCTCCACAAACTCCATAGTGAAGTCTCCCACTTTCTCCACCTTCCCTCTCCTGCCTGCTCTCAACACCAAATTGTTCTTGTTGTAAGAGAAAATCCCATTCTCCATCCTAATAATATCACCTGCCTCAAATGCCTCACACTCCTCACCCCAAAGTTGTAAGTGAACCGCCGCTGTCTTGTCCGCCACAAGCCCCAAACACATCTTGTTTTGACCATCCCATGTTATCGTCCCTTTCTCCAATAAAATGAATTGCGTGTTTATATTGTTTTGAGCTGCCGGCACAATCGCTTCTAAGGGCACCATCCTTTCGTTTAGACCTGTAAGCAACCCAAGTCCAAAATAATAATAATAAAGCCCAAGTGCATATATGTATAAACTCTCTTAATCATTTTTTCAAACACTTGGTGCGCATTTCTTACCTCTCTTCGGACGATAGACTTTTCCAACTCGAACAAGTAGCCAAAAAGTTTATGGATAAATCTTCCTATCAGTGTATAGTAGCCAGCAACACCTGTCTTCTGCTAAAATAATTATAATATAAAATTAAAGCGAAAAAGAAAGAAACAATAAAGCCATGGATTCGTTCTTATCATTTTGATTTAAGCAATTGCATCAGCAGAGGTTGTGTAAGGCTGTAAACAATCGCATTTTGAAAATTTGTGAATTCTAACATAGGTCCCCAAACTATGACCTTCATTTTAAATTAGTCTCCAAACTTTAAAATGTTCTAATGACACCCCAACCGTCGATATTATATCAATTATGTCCTTCCATTTTTGAAAAATCTATTTAGCCATTAAATGACACGCAAAATCTTATATGACATAATTTTAAAGAAAAATAAAATTCTGTCACATAACTTTTAAAATTAAAACCTAAAAACAGAAAGAGTAAATTATAATTTCTAAGATTTTTACAATTTTTTCTAAAATTTTTCATTTTAAATTATGTCACACGAAGATCTAACGTTTCATTCAACGATCAAATTAACAATTTTAATAATGAAAAAAATCGATAGTTTGAGAATAAATTTATTATCAAATTCACATTAATGAATTTACTTTTTTATGGATGATGAATTTATTATTTGTACAAATAAAATAAACAGTATAATATAAAAAGAAAATGGTAAACTATAAAAATAGTCACTTACGTTATCGTTTTGTTACGAAATGATCACTCTATCGTTAAGTTCCGTTACCTCCTTAACGGCGGTCCTATGTGGCAATCCAACTGGGTTTTAAATGCCAACTTGAATGTCCTATGTAGCAGTACAGATTAAATTTATTTAATTAAAAAACTTATTTTCATCCCAACAACTAGACATCCAAGTTAGCATTTAAAACCCATTTTAACAGCAGAGTTACCATTCTGTAACAAAACAATAACATAAGTGACTAAAATATAATCTGGGTCAGACAAAAGTGATTATTTTTACGGTTTATCCAAAAGAAAATATTAAATTTAATATTAATATTTAGCATTGCCATCGAAACACGTAAGCTAGGCATGGGATTTGAATTTTCTCGCCCACCATTTTGAAACGATAAAAACATAATTGCATGACTTGGCCTCATCCATTGGTTAGCTTCATGTATTTAACGACAAAAAACAACAAAGGTTTCCGGACTGTCCTTTCACACACCTAACTTTAAAAACAACCCCTCTCATAAACTAACCTGCCATAAGTTTTAGGGTAAACTACATCTTCATTCGCTAAATTTTGAATAAGTTTTCGTTTTGGTCACTTAATTAAAAAGTTACAATTTAGTCACTGAATTATTCAAAAAAATTTAATTAAGTCACTGGGTTGTTAAAATCGATGTTATATAGCTTTTTTATTCACACTATCTACACCAATTGAAACCTTTCTTTCTCCCCTTCTCTTTTATATAAATCTGCTATTGCAAACAAAAATTCAAATAAAAACTTAATAACCCAGTGTCTTAAACAGAAACTTTCGAATAGTTCAGTGACTAAAATGAAAACTTATTAATTATTTAGTGATTAATGTTGTAGTTTACCCTGAATTTTATGATTGATGGTCGAGATAAAATTAAAAATTTTGTAATAAAATTAATTTTAAAAAAAAATCGCTTAAATAAAGGGTTAAAGGAGATATAAGTATGTAGTTGACTCCTTCCACCCAACAATCGATCACTTCATTCTTCCCCAACCCACCCACATTACAATCCCATCCCATTTTCAAAACATGTTCACTTTATTCACCAATGTCGAGAATAATAATATTTCATCTTTTTCTGCTTTAGTTTAGATTATATTAGTTCTTAGTCTGTTTGCATTGTAACAGTTTGATTCTATTTTATGATTACTCGGATAGTTTATTTGTGTCATAATAATTTGTGTCATACAATTATTTACTAGAATAGTATGAAATGAACAGAATCTCAAATCTCAAATCACCACCATTATCTCGAGGTTGACAAGACATACATATTATATTGATAAACCAAACATGTTAAGACTTACTCAAACATATATCTACATGTAACACTTTAAAAAAGCACACACACAGAGACACAATTGTAACAATGTTACGATTACATACACGATATTTACAATTACAAATACAGATACAAATATTCTATTCGAATCACTATAATCAAAATCAACATATATTCAAACCTAAAATAAAATAAAATAACTTGCACATAAAAATTAATAAAACCCAAACATAAAATAATATTTATATAAAGTGAAAAAAAAAGGGCAGGAGGCATGTGAGTTGTTAAGCTTTTCTTTGTTTTTATTCAAAAAGGGAGAATAACCTAATCACTCTAAAGACCAAACACATACTAAGAAAATAATAATAAAAGAGTGAGTTAGGTAATGATTTTTTCAGTTTATGTCTTAAACATAATCATCCATCCAAATAAATTCATTGTACATTGTTTTTTTTCTTTTAATTTTGATACCCTCCTATTTATTTGCCACATGGAAGTTGCTTAGCCCTTATCTAGTGAAAGTAATATATGATGCCAAAACAACACAATTTTCTTAGTCTTTTTTACCATTATTAATATTGGTCGATTGAGTCTTAGTTCGATTGGTATGAATATTATTATCAATATAAAAAAATATGGGTTCGAATACAATGGGTTGGAAAGGAAATATGAGTAGTTCTAGATATCTTTATCGTGAGAAAACCTATTTTTTTTAAATAAAAAAAAGTCGGCATGCGATGAGTGTGACAATTGGAAGTCTCTACAATTTGGTCATAATACTACCAAAAGTTTGAAGAGGAGGCGGAGAACCATTTATTTCACTGAAAATGATTTCCGAAAAATGATTTACTTTTCTAGAAAAGCTAATATTTTCTAGTGTTTGGATGAATCTGTTTAAAATATTTTCTGTTGTTTGGTAGATTTCTTAAAAATATTTTATAAAAGTTGTTTTCAATTAAACAAGCATATATTTGATATTTTCTTATTTTTTCATTGTTTAATTGAATTCATTTTTATCTATAGTTTTATATTTTACATTGTTTTTGCATATATTAAAAATATTATGTTAAATTCAGATTCATTACAACGTCATTTTTTAAATACATGGCTACTAAGTGAGTATTTTTTATTTAAAAATGTGACATCAACAAAATTGATAAAAAAAATTAACGATGTCAACAATTGGACTTGATTTTCAAATTTGAAAAGTAAAGGGACTAAATTCTTGAAAATAAAAGTACAAAGACTAAATTACAAATCTGTGAAGTGTACATAGACTTATGACATATTTTAACCTTTATACTACAAAAAATTTATTATTAATATATTTATAATTGTAATAAATATTTATTATTAAAATATTAATATTGAATATTTTCAATAATATGTGAATAATATTATTTAAAATTATTATTTTTAAAATTTATTATTAAAATAAAATTGAAATATTGAATAATTTATTAAAATAATAAATTATATTAATAATTTATTATATGACTAAATATAAATAATTAAATATATATGTTTAATAATATTGAAAAATATAATATTTTAAATATTTTTAAAAATAAAAATAAAATTTATTATCAATATAATAATATTAACTTTGATTTAAGTTAATTTTAATAAAAATAAATTATCTATAGATGAGCTCTTTTTCAAAAATTGACTTACGCTTTTCAAAAGGGTAAGTCATTTTACAGGAAAAAGGGTTTATTTTACCTTAACTTGTAAGTCATTTTTTATTTTCTATGAAACAAACACAATAAAATGCAAGAAATATTTTCCGTAAAATCTTTTATAGTAAACAAACGATCCCTTAGTAGGTTTAGTAGGTGCTGATTGCACATGATTGTTCTTTCTTCTTACCTTCCTAATAATTTTGGGGCCCTCTTTCTTGGATTTCAATAGGCGTAAGATGGTTTCCATTTTTATAAAGAATCACAATTTTGAAGAAAAATAACAATCAATGAACAGTATTTTTGAATTTCTTAAAATCTCAAATTACTGTTATTATCTATGGGTTCTATCTGATATCTATTAAGATTGAGTCTCAGTTCGATTGATATGTATACTGTTATTAGTATAGGAGGATGTGGGTTCTAGTGCTCTGAAGTGTATTATCCTTTTTATTTAAGGGTTGGGGAGAGGTTATAGATAGTTCTAGGTATTGTGTCAGAACCTTTCGATTTTTAAATATCAAAATATTGAATTATTATTTAACATTGGTAATTTTGTAGTATTTATTTTAAAGGAAAAAAAATGAGTGGTACTAAAAATAATAGTTATGTGTACTAATAATTACCAAATGTTTTTAGATGTGTAGCAAAGCTAGTTGGTTTGTCTTCGGTCGGTCCATAGACCAACATAATTATTCTTATTTATTTGACATTAATTGTTTAATAAATATTATAGGAGCTAAGTTAACAAACATATGCTTGTAAGATTTTTACATTAAAACAAAAAAGAAGGACAATTAAATTTAAATAAATGAATAATAAATAAACAAAGAAAGATAGGAAGCGGTTACAGCGGCACACGACCATAACAACATGTTTGGTAATGGGGTGTGCGTGGCACATGCTTAGCCACCTTCCGATATGACCACCACAATTTTTTTATGTATATCATTTATTTACTCCTCTAATTTTATAATTTTTAAATTTAATTTTTTTTGTCAAATCATTCGAAAATAGATGAAACAGATATTATGACATCTCATAGTAGTATTTTTATTTTATTTTTTAAATAAAATTTAAGTGAATTAATTATTGATTATGTTGTGACACCAGCTCAATTAATAACGTATAGATAAAAGTCGTGCATGAAAATAATTACATATAAAGGAAGAGTGAATAAATAAAATTAGGGTTTTTATAGAAAGGAAAAAATAAATATCTCAAGTTTAATATAAGATAACTAACAACCCAAAAGCAATGAATTTGAAGAAGACATTTGGCTTTTAGTGTTTGGATTATTCTTTACTTATTTTTCAAGTTTGGTCAAGAACCAATTTGAACAAGATTAAACTACATGAAACATGTGTCTATAAAAGCAATGAATTTGAACAAGACATTTGGCTTTTAGTGGTTCAATTATTCATTTCTTTTTTTTTTATTTCCACGGGAATTTAAATAATAATAAAAACGAAATTAAAAGTGAAAAGATTTATAGGGACTAAAAACATAATAAGATTGAAGATAAACTAAGGGTGGATTTAAGATTGAAGATAAACTAAGGGTGGATTTAGATAGGCAGTGGGGTTTACTTTTTATCTCATACAAATCTATCTTTGTTTTTACGCTAACCATAGGTAAACACACCGTCCATCCAAACTTGCCTTAAATGGAACATATGTCTATATCTCCATCAACGTTTGGATTATTTGGATGTTTTTGGCTAGACAAGGTCAATGCAAGAAAGAAAAGAATAATAATAATAATAATAAGGATGAAAGAATAAAATAGAAAAAATTCTATGGGCAATTATGCAAAGAATCTTTTGGAATATATTATATTTGTTAGACTTTTCCCATCCATGGTAAAATTGTCTTTTAAACCCTTATAAAATTTATTAAGTTGTAATTAGTAAAAATGTGTTTTAATCACAATTTAATTTCAAACCCAATATAAAATTTATCATTTCACCCTATAAGTTGCTACAAATAAGCATGTCTCATGTCTTGTCTGCGTTTGAGGATTGACGTGTGTCATATGTTCATGATTTTGTCATTTTGTGTCATAATTGGACACTTAATAATATTAACATTGTTAATTAAGACAAATTTCCATTTATAGTTTCATCTAATCGAATTCCTATACGTGTCAAATAGTCAAAATATATATCCTATTAAAATTTGATAAATCCGATGTGGAAATTGTCTCTGTACTAAATAAATAATATTTTTTTATAAATTATAATTTTATAAGTTTTTTCAAAAAATAAAGGTGAAAAAATTATTTAATAAAAATTAATTAACAATAAAATATTTTTTATTTGAAAAAAGAAAATAGTTCCCCTCTCTCCGATCTAACTATTTTAAGCTGAATCCGGTCATCAGGTGCCTGTGGCTTGCTTGGATCTTTTCATTAAAGAAAACCAACGGCAGAGATTCAATTTTAGTTGGGACCCACATAGGTATGTTCACAGGAAAAATCTATCAATCAACCGCAAAAAAGTAAGCTGAGACGAGATCACGTGGCGATCCCACAGGGCTTATTGGTTCTGGAACCGCAGGGGGTCCCAATACATTTTTAAAGCTTTTACTTTAAAAAAAAAAATAATTTTTTAATAATTTCCATATTGAAAACAGTGTATTTCTATGAGTGAGATCTTCGAAGGGAGTGTGTTCACATGGGGCCCGTCCAATAATAGGAGTTTCCAGAGAATGCCACGTGCCCAAATCCCACGATTGATAGATATACATGCTTCCATAGAATACGACAAAATCCAAAGCCCACATTAGATGACCCTAGAAAAAATTATACTAGATAATTAAAAATAAAAAAGAGAAGAAAAAGAAAAAAAAGGCAAAAGCCTTGTTAGTCTCCCAGGCTCTGACAAAAAACATGCCGTCACGCGCTTTACACTACCGGACAAAAAACATGTCGTTCTCAGTGGCTGTTTCGTGGTTTCCGTGGGGGAAACGAGGGTAACTTAGGTATTTCCGACGGTGGTTTTCGGACAAAAGACTAAAAGAGTCGAGACGGAACCCTTTGTCGCCACGTGCCTTGGCGTCGGCCGCACGCAGGAAACTCTTGTCTCCTTTCTTTGCTTTTTCTTCTTCTTTTATTATTTTGTTTTTTAGCGAAAAAAATTGCTGTTTAGTACAGCTATTGCCACGGCTAGGTTTTGGCTACTTCCAGAAACTGTCTTTTATTTTAAAAAATAAATTTTCAGAACCTGTCTGAAGTGATCTTTGAAGTAGTACTTTCCCTTTTGCATTTTTTTTCCTGGAAATAGAATTATTATCGACTCTGTTCAAATACGTATTCCATCGTCCAAACCTCAAGTACAGATTTTTGTGGAATAAAGAATATAAGAAGGATTGTGCAATTATCCTTTCACTTTTCCGGATGAGTTTGGATGGGCGATTAAGTACGGTACAGTGCGTTTAGTTTATTTTATATCTCACGTTACAGTATCACTACAGTCTCTAATCTCACCGCTACTGCTGTTTTTACACTAACCGCAGGTAAACACACCGCCCATCCAAACCCACCCTCCATCTCAAATGCAATTATAAAAAAAGAAAAGAAGCATAGTTAAAATATAAAATTTAACTCTTTTAAGGAATGATAACACTTTGACTGGTTGAATTATATGTAATATATAATTTTTTGGATTAATATATATCGAAGTACCTGAATTTAATAATTTATACGTAAAAATTTTTGAGCTTAATTGGTATAGGAAGTTAGAAATAGTAAGTTAACTTGATATTTCTTTATGTATTTTAAAATATGATAATGTAATACTGACAACTAACAGCATAGTGACATGTGATGGTATCACATTTTGAAGTGTGACAAAAAAATATATCACATGTCAAAATATGAGGCTGTCACGTTAGCATACATGCCCAGCCTTAGGGGTTGTCTGGAGGTGCGGCTGCCCAGGGCCCAAAGGCTGTAAAAAGTCAAAAATATTATTTTTTCAGTTTTTAAAGGGCCTAAATTTTATTTTATTTTAGCTTTTAAGGGCTCAGAAATATTTTTATCAACTTTTGAGGGACCCGGAAAAATTTTTCTCCAACTTTTAAAGAATTTAAAACCCCATTTTATTATTTTGCCTAGAGCCCCAAAAATGTCAAGAGCGGATATTTTAACGGTATTAGTTAGGTACCTAAAAAAATGACCAATTGGAGAAAATTGACTAAATTTACAACTGTATGAATAGTACAGGACTAGTAATTGAATTTAACCAAACGAATTTAATTTATACTGTTTGGGTCAAGACTAAAATTTCAATTTCTGTAAAGTACAAGGACTAAAATTGACCAATTTAAAAAGTACAAAGACTAAAAATGATCAAATAAAAGTACATGGACTAAATCTATAACTTCCTTAAAGTACAATGACTAATAGCAAAATTTAACCTTTATAAAACCTCAACTGTATTATTCGAACCGAAGTTTTATTTTGATATTGATATATATATTTAAAATTTTCACACCTTTTCACCCACGTTATTATATCTTTATTAATTTCGAGTCAACGACTGAGTCAAATGTTATTTTACATACACACTTGTATTCTAAATACGTAAAGTTTATATGTATATGCATGTGATACAATTATTAGTAATAAATAATCGCCAATGAGACTTTGAGAGTATTAGCAAAGATTGAAATAAAAAAATTATAATAAAAAAATATGAATAATTAAAATTAAAATTAAATAGATATACTTTAAAAAAAATGAAATATATCAAAACAAAACTCATATAGGATAGGACTTAGAACAAAATAAAATTCCAAAAAGGACCCACTTGGAAAATAAAAATATCTCATTTTCAAAGAAATGAACAGGAAAGAAACTAATAGATGAAAAAAAAAAAATGAGGAGTGGCAATAGCCATAGTTTGAAGATTCAAATGAACACAAGCATAAAGGTTAATTACATCATATATCCCCAAGTTATGATCTATGTCTTAAATTAGTCCCAATATTTCAACGACGCAGTTGAATCTTTAAAGTATTAATAGCATTATGTTGATCAGATCCTTCTATTAATCTAATCATAAATCGAATTAATGTGAAGCATGTATAAAACATATAAATCCAATTTTAAATATTAAGTCTTCAATGCTTAGATGTTATATTAATTTCGTCTTGCTTCTAAAAAAAAATTAAAGAAAATCTAAATATATTCACATAATTAAACTTTATCTTAAAGAATATATAAAAAAAAACATACATCAACTTTGTGGGCTAAATTTTTTATTATACTAAATAAATTTATATATAATTGACGAAAAATAATAACGATATAATTAATTATACATAACTGCTAATTTTTAAAATTGACAGTGATTAAATTACTCTGATTTTTGTAAAGGAATCAGTTTGCTAATTTAAAAAAAAAAAGAAAAAGAAAGAAAGGGGTAGAGAAGAATGTAGGACCCACAATGAACAGTATAATTCCGCCGCCCCGCTTTGTCGTCTCTATCGTCTCCGTTCTCCTCCGTCATTTCTCTTCCCTCTCCTTTGACTCTTTTTTTTTTTCTAAAAAAAAAAAGCTTCCTTTCCCTCTCTCTCTATCTCTTTTGTATATTTTATATACTTCCTTTGTTTAAACATTATATAGGTAGACACACATACACATATCTTTGCGTCCTCTCTCTGTTATTTTCCTCTCTTTCTCCCTTCCATTTCTCTCTCTCTCTATTTAGTGGTGTTGGGTTCTTTTTTTCTTCAGAAAGGAAGTGTCTCTTCTTGTTCAGAACAAAAAAGAAAAGCCAAAGAAAAGAGGGAGAGTATAGAGACTCTAGTACAAAAGAGCAAAAAAAAAAAAAAAAAAAACCAACCCAAGAAACCAAAAAAATAAATTAATAAAAAGACTCTAGTACACATCTTTCGTTCCTGTTGTTATGAGGCTTTCTTTGGGAAGATAAGTTTCATTTCCTTTCTTGGGGGTTTTCTTTAAAACCTTTTGTTTTTGCTTTTCCTTCTTGGAGTTCTTTTCCAGTCCGGTTTGTTCGGCCATGGCCGGTAGCAATGAAGTCAACCTCAATGAATCCAAGGTATATATATTTTTGGGAAGATTGAATTGATCTGGTGACTTGTTTTTTTATTATTATTAATTTCTAGCAAAGTTGGTGTCATGGGGTATTTTGACTTTCGTTTCAACTTGGGTTTCCAAAGATTTGACCTTTTTTTTCCTTCTGGGAAGGGGGGGGGGGGGTTTGATTGTTGGGTTTAACCGAATTTTTGTCTAATTATGAGCTTTTCTTGACTGAATAATTTGTGGGGTTGTGTTAAATTATATCCTAGTCTGATATGTTGAACAAAAAGATTTGAAATTTGAAATTTAAGTTTGATTTGGAGATTTTTGAATTTCATTGCTTGCTTGTTTATTTGGGGGGGGGGAGGGGGGTGATGTTATTATTGATGATCAAAGCTCCTAATTGTTTGGATTTGATTTTTTTAGAGGGTTGTTCCATTGAATACATGGGTCCTCATTTCCAATTTCAAGCTAGCTTACAATCTACAACGCCGTCCTGATGGAACCTTCAACCGAGATTTATCTGAGTTCCTTGACCGTAGAGTCTCTGCCAATATAAACCCTGTCGATGGGGTTTTCTCCTTCGACCATGTCGACGGTGCCACCGGTCTTCTAAACCGTGTTTATCAGCCTTCTTCGTTGAATGAGGCTCAATGGGGCATGGTAGACCTTGAGAAACCTTTGAGCACAACTGAGATTGTTCCTGTCATAGTGTTCTTCCATGGTGGAAGCTTCACTCATTCCTCCGCTAATAGTGCTATCTATGACACCTTTTGTAGACGCCTCGTTAGCCTTTGTAAGGCCGTTGTGGTGTCTGTAAATTATCGCCGATCGCCTGAACATAGATACCCTTGCGCGTACGATGATGGTTGGGCGGCACTAAAGTGGGTTAAATCAAGAACTTGGCTTCAAAGTGGGAAGGATTCTAATGTCCATGTCTACTTGGCTGGTGATAGTTCTGGTGGAAATATAGCTCACCATGTAGCCGTGAGAGCGGCCGAAGCTGATGTCGAGGTATTAGGTAACATTCTTCTTCATCCGATGTTTGGTGGGCAGAAAAGAACAGAATCTGAAAAAAGATTGGATGGGAAGTATTTTGTCACGCTGCACGACCGCGACTGGTATTGGAGAGCATATCTACCAGAAGGGGAAGATAGAGACCATCCAGCTTGTAATCCATTTGGTCCCCGGGGTCGAAGCCTCGAAGGGCTTAAGTTCCCCAAAAGTCTTGTTGTCGTGGCCGGTTTGGACCTCATTCAAGATTGGCAATTGGCATATGTTGAAGGGCTTAAAAAATCCGGCCAAGAGGTCAACCTTCTCTTCCTAGAGAAAGCTACGATCGGCTTCTACTTCTTGCCGAACAACAATCACTTCTATTGCCTCATGGAGGAGATAAAGAACTTCGTCAACCCTAACTGTTAATACTCTCCACTTAACCGTAACTACAGTCAGCGTATACATAAACCCTAAATATAAAGATTTTGTTCCATGTCCAAACATTGTTTCTGGGTTTCAGACAAGCAAATAATGATGAAGTACTTGGAACTATAGTGTTGTGTAAGGACAGTGATTCTTTAATGTTTCTTCATATTATAACCATAAATGACCTAATAAGTGGATACTTGTTTACCAAGTTAAAATGTTTGAGCGGCCAACTCTGAGACCCTCCCTATTATACAATGAAATGCAATTTTGGCATCACATGAGAGAGGCATCTTACTTATGTGTGTGCCATCATCATATAAACAACAAATTTGAGATCATAACATTTCAACTAATCATTTCCACTCTAATAAATACTTGTCAGCTATATATAATATGATGATTCATGGTAGCAACTTTGATTGAACCCAATCTCCAATTTCTTAGCTGTTTCCCCTAAACAAATTAAAACCCTCTCTTGTTAGTGATTGGGACCACAAGAGATAAAAATGAAGGGCATTGGATTTGGATGGTTTAATGGGCAGTAAGTGGTAGGAGAAAGAGCAAGTAAGGATAAAGACAAGGAACCTTGTCTGTGTTTTAATTGACTTTCTAGGCTTTTGCTTAGAATATATGCTGTGTTAATTTAAAAAATTAATTAGTGTTTAGATTTCCAATGGCCAATTTGTCTTATTATGAAGCTGTGGGCAGTGGGCATTGTAAATTAGCTGTTTATGTCTTTTGAAAAATTATTCCCTAATACGACAAAATAAAGAATCATTATCAACAAATTTGCCTTTTTGCTTAAATCATAATCTGGGGACAAAATCCTTAATTTACTTTGCCTCGTAATATTCTACTTCATTTTCCTTTTTTTAGTCTTTGCTTGCCGACTTCAAACTTTGCCCCTTTCACACACACATATCTATTTAGGGACCATTCATTTTTTTTATTTTTACATCAGTCCTTGTACTTTAGTAAACTTTGAGATTTAATCTTTATATTTAAAAATTTGTCAATTTTTATATTTTAGTCCTTGAAATTGTAAAAAGGATATTTGGAAATGTGATGAAAATTGATATGTCAATCAATTTTTAAGGTTTTTAAATTTTAAACACATTTTAATTTTTTTTTCTTTCTAATGGTAACCTATCAAACACATCAAGTGATAGATAAAAAATAAATAAAAAAAAAGCATGAGAAAATACAAGAAAAAGGTTTGATGTTATAGATATAACTCCAGAAAAGGGAAATGGAAAAGATTGATTGCTCACAATTTTCTTTTTTCCTTTTTGTTATAGTTAAATTTTATAAAAGGTCCCTGTATTATATATTTTTATTGAATTTAGTCTATTTGCTATATATTTTTTTTGTTTTTCTTTAAATGTTATATATTTAGTCTATTTTTATTGAGTTTAGTCACAATTTGATGACTTTTTACACATTTAAAAAAGACAAAAAAGACGAGTATTTGTTTTTATCATCCTGCGAAACCCTAAGCGACTTCTCTTTTGTTTGCCCACCTGTTTCTAGGCTGGTTACCACCCATCTTTTTTCTCCCTCCAACCAATCTTCTCTTTTCTTTTCTTTTTTTTTTCCTCCTCATTCACTCCATGTGCCTTCTTTTTCTTTTTTTCTTTTTTAATTTACAAATCTATTTTGTGAGTACGTTTACTGACTTCACAAGTTGTGATGGACAGATGATGGTGCTTGTCGTTACTACTGAAACTCCACCGACCACCAACAATTTTTCTTGGAAAGCGGGTGGCTCTTTGTCGGTTTCTTAATATGTTTTTCCTTTGAGTGTGTATTAGAAAAATAAATGATTTCGCGAGTCAGTTTGGACCCGTGTTGTCTTAAGTTTTATGTCTTTTTGGTTTGTTTTCCATTGTTTAACAAGTCTTCACTTTTAGAAGTTTTTTTTTCTTTTTATCTTGTAGCATATTTTTTAGTCTTGCTTATGCACGTTGTCTTGCTTTTTCAAGTGATTTTAGATATAGTTTTGTCGTCGTCCTCTCTAATTTAATGAATACTTGGTTTTTTTTTTTGTTAATTTTTGCCCACCACTTTGAACCATTTTAGGTTGATTTCCTTATCTTACTAAGTGCTTGCAATCACTCCAGATATGTCGTGTTTGAGTTATGATAGAGTCAATTATCAACGTATTAAAATGTTCTATTAATGTTGAAGCTGGAGCCTTTATTGTGTCGATGAAACTTATCATTCACCACCTACAATAATTTTTTTTTGTTTTTCCCCAAATTGTATCGTCTCATTCGAAAATATATAATATTTATTCATTTGTATAAAAAATTGCTAAGGTATATATGTCATATCATTATATTGAAAAAATTAATATATATTTGAAAGTGACAGGTCAGCAGCCACTTGGTAATAAAAAAGAAAAGTAGAGAAAATCTTAAACTTGAAGTTTTCACTAGGCCAAAAGTCTTTGTTTTTTTTTTTTTCTTTAATGTACCAAATTGAGACAAAGAAGAACGCAGTTACTGAATTGAAAATTAAAATCAAACTCATATACCAAATAGTATATTAACCCTTATATTTATTTAAAACAATCACTCTGAAAATCACATTAGGTAATATTAATATAAAGGCAAAAATTAAGAAATAGGTTAAAAGAAAAGCCATGTTGTTCCTACTCAAACATGTTTCCGCATGTTTCCTGCAATATTTAGAGTACAAATATTGGAGTCTGGAGATAGCTCCGACATAGACATAGTTCAATCTTCAACCGAATTTCGAGGGTGTCAAAATCTGGGAAGCAAAATGGTAATGGGGTTATTACCAATGGCTTCCTTGCAGTGTTGTATTGTTAAATAATATTACTTTTTTTTTTAATTTTTTTATTTATTTACAGCTGCTGCAACACAGCCAGCTCTCGTCTGAATGTGTTTTTAAGGTTTGAGCTGCTGGTTGTTTTTTTTTTTTTGCCACGAGTAGACAGTCATTGGACATTGACAGCAACACTTGATCCCATTGTACTGACAATCTTTCTCCATCTCAAGAAGAAGAACCAATGAAGAAAACATGAACCATGTCCTGTCTTTGGTCAATTCACAATCTAACACTGTGTAATAGTTTTAGTAGTGTGAGTTGTATTTAAATGATATAAAAATGCATAAATATATTTTTATGTATAAAAAATATTAAATATAATAATTATGACAATAAAAATAATACAACACAAAATCCCTTCAAAACATGGGCAGGTTAAACGAGTTGAATCAAGCCTTGTCCAGAAAGGCTAAACAGGCAAAAGCTTGGACCCCTACCTGAAAATAATAGGCATAATTGTAAATTTAGCCTTCAACGTCTATATTTTCTATCAATTTGGTCATTATTCTTTTTTTAAGCTAAATTTACTTATTAATCTTTCAAAAAATATCAAGTTAAATATTAACTAAAAAAATTAATTTTTTTAACGAAATTGCCTTGGTAATCATCATGAACTTCATATTAACATGACACTATTTGGCTTATATGCTACATTAACAAATAATTTAAAAATTATAAAAACAAAAACTAAATCCAAAAATAAATATAAAAAGTTGATTAGAATTCAAAAAAAAGTAAGATGAAATACACGTGGATTGCCTTGCAGAACATTTTAGCCAATATTCTCAAAAGGCTGGTAGTCAAGTTTAACTCTTTTCAAAAACTTGAGGGCCAAATTTAGCTAAAAAAAATAAATACTAAATTGACAAAAGATATAAACATTAAGGACTAAATTTGACATTATGCCAAAATAATAAATAAAAAAAAGAAGCCTAATATCCTTCACTATAGAGACTGAGGGATTAACTTAAAGCATAAATATCAAATGAGTTTCAACACATACTGGACTTGTAGCCCAAAAATCAGCCCTTATGCTGTTATAGAGATGACTCACAGGTGTAGTTGAGGGGAGCAGTGATTGGTTTGGAGATATAAAGGATTCCTGGTTGACGCTGGTGTTAGCGTTGGTTTCCTCGGTTTGATATGCTGAACAAAGGTACTTGCAATATCCTGAAATTGCATGAACAGTCTGTAAAGGGTTAGCGGTGTTGCTCGAAAAGCAGACGGATTTGCTTTGGATCCAGATTTGCCAAAGAGTAATAAGGAATTTTCTGTATTTAAAATGGCGGTCATAGTCATCCCTATCAAATTTTAAATCCCCCACCCAACTTGCAATCCTTTCCTGTATATCAGAAGCCTGTAGCTTTTGGGTATGAACTAGACCGCTCGTGCAAAAGATGGTCTAGTGTTTTATCTTCCGTGAAACACAGTGGGCAACGAGAATCGATACCAGGTATATCTTTATCAAGTTCTACTCGAATTGGCACACAGTTGTTGCAGATAGTTTTATACGCCATTTGTTAGCCTCTTTGACCGTGAGATTACCTGAGTAGTTGAACTTTCAAACAAATCTGTCACCCTGTTGGAGCAAGGAGAATGATCTGGACCATAATTCCGTCTTCCGATGATGGTCCCATGAGCGTAGATTCGATGTTGGTATTCCTAGATTAAGGATAATCCATTGTCCACAATCGATACGTTTCCACCATCCCAAATTTGAATGTCAATTCCCTGCAAACAAATATCGCCTCCTTTTAAGTTACTTTTCCAAATGTCGGGGGCAATATTTCGCAGTAGTATTCTTGAAATAAAGGATTGAGGTTCCGCCATAATAGATATGCTTCCGAAAAAAAATCCATCCCTATAGCAATATTTGCCCATCAATCCCACTACTTAACCTTATATATGTCTGTAACGAGGCACTCATATATATGTCTTGTATCTATAACAATCCGATTTTGGACCGAATTTAATAACACGAACTGTAAAGTTATAGCGAAAACGTTACGAGACAAATATGGGTTAAGAAATAGAAATAATTAGTAATTAAGCTGATTAAGTCATTAAAGTAAATAGTACAAAGACTAAATTACAAAGTGATAGCTGTAAAGATTTTTTTTATTATTAGAAAAAAAAGACCATAATTTTTCGAACAAGGAGATTATACAGGCGGCTGAGCTTCACGCTGAGAGTGAGCTTAAGGAGGCATGGGTGACTGTCGTGGTGAAGCTGGAAGCCAATGAAGATGGGGCTGCGGATGTTCATTTTGAGGCTTTTCAAATGAGTGATATGTGTGTTAAGCTATTTAAGGACGGGTGGTTTGTTACAGAGTTTGGAGAGAATGATGACCCAAAGCTTTCGAAAATGAAAAAAGATGTCGTCGTCGGTGGGAAAGATGTTAAGGAGGTAGATAATGATTTCTTCTTAGTGGTTGTTAAGATTTTCGACCATCAGGTGCGTAATTTTCTTGCGCATTTTCTGATTTAATCAATGCGTGTTATGAAAATGGGTGCTTTTTAATCAAATTGCTTTCTCAATTTGTCATATCAATTGGTTTGTATTGAGGGTTTTTATTGATTCAGCAAAGGCAAAGAATTGTGGGTGTGGGTAGTTTACATTGTAGAAGAAACCTTTAAGGTAATAAGTGCTAGCAAGAGAGTTGATTGTTAAGTGATCCCGGAATAGGGCTGATTTAGTCATTAGCCCGTATGGAATAGGGCTGTAATAGCTTATTACAACCAACCAAACAATGGTTTAGTGATGGTCAACTGAATTGAGCTGTAATGCATTGATATTACAGCCAACCAAACATGCTGTAAATGTCTCCCAAAAAATTGAAAATAAATTTAAAAAAATATGTATACTAAAATAACATTAAGATAAGTGCAACTTAACAAGCAAATACCTCTAAAATAGTAATAAAATTAACAATAAAACAAGAGTTATACAATAACAACAAAATAATAGCAACATAATAGTGAAATAGTAGCAAAATTGTGAAAAAACAAGAAGAAAATAGCATTAAAACAGTAAAAAAATAGCAGTTTTTTTTTGCATATTCGGGTTGGGTCGGACCGGGCTCGAGCTTAAAAAGCCTTACCCGAGGCCCGACCTGTTTCCCAAACTAGCCTTATTTTTTCCCAAACTCATTTTTCGGACCTATATTTTTACCTAAACCCTCTAACTTTTCGGGTGGGCCGGCCCATGAGCAGGTCTATTTTGGACAAAACTAACAACTTAAACTTTACAATTTAGTCCTTTTTCACATCTAAGTTTAAAATCTATCAATTCAACACCAATTTCTTTAAGAAATAATCAATGGCAGCTTTCAAAAACTTTAATAGTTTTACAAATTGTCACATAGACTAATTAAATCAAACTCTCGTGACCTCAAAAATATAAAATTTATAAGAAAAAGACTTGAAAACTTACCAATTTGAGGGACCGAATGTTTAAAGCTCAAAATGCTTTTCTTTTTCTTTGTTTTAAGCTCACGAACTGTGGAGAAGATGAACTTACGACAATTCTCCACCATTTTATCTTTTATACCATAATTAATACCTTAATTACTTAATTAAATTAACTTAATCTTTCCTTAACAATTATAAGTGAATTCTATCATCATATTCCACTATCTATTAATAAGAATTGGTTTAATTACCAATTTGGTCCGGTCCTTCGTCCAATTAAAAATCTATAATGATAAAACTTTTAAAATTTAATCTCTGTACCTTAATTAACTAACGATTTGACAAAATTACTAGACCAAACTTTAATAAACTTTTATACTAGCATTCATAAAGATTAAATCTCGAATTACGAAAACGAGATTTCAAAACCACCGTTTCCAACACCACTAAAAATTGGGTTGTTACATACCTGATTGAATTTAAATCCGACTTAATAAATATAGTACAAGAACCTCCTACAATCATTATTTATTCTTAAGCCTTATAATTTTTATCATTTACAATTGAGTCCTTAACAATCAGATGATTCAAACTAAATTCTTTAATTCCTATTACAATTCTGACATATTTTTCCATTCCTTCTAATTGAAGCTACGGTATGGACAATGATGACAAAATTCACCACTCAAGCATTATCATCTATTTCAAATGGTTTAATTGCCAATATAACCTTAACTTAATTGCAATTTAAGGCACTTGCCATATTAAAAATCAATTTCCTTTCATTTAAGTCACTAATCAATTTAGCCCATGTTCTATTTTTATTAACTGTTTTAATTCAATCACACTCACTAATTCAACTTTTCTGTATCGTATTTGACACTTAATTATTCTATTTTTAACTATCTATTAATTCAACTCAATTAATTTAGTCCGAAATTGAAGTTTACGACACTATTGAAAATCGGGTCGTTACAAAGAACTCGTTATTTTTACAAAGTAATAAATATTAATACAATGGTATTTTTGTATTTTCAAGTTTTTTTTTTAAATAAAATAACATAACCATTTCGACCAAAACCTCACTTGGTTTTAATATAAAAGCTTTATAAATATATTGTAGACGACTAGACAGTGAAAATTTTGGATCAATTAAAAAGCATCACATGTCAAGTCGAGATTACTGTGGGTAAAGTCGAAGTTATGGGTAAAATTGATAACATCATATCAATATCAGAATTATATTTTTAATTAATTTAAATTAATTAAGAGATAAATAATTAAAAGTTATATTAATACTAATTAAAAATAAAATAATTAAGTGATAATATTAAATGATTATTTTATCTCTAATGAATTGAATTAATAAGACATAAATAATAAATAAAAGAGCTTAAATTCTTGTAGAACAATAAAATGAAACAATTAAATTCTACTAAAACTTTCTTTTATTCAAGCAATTGATACTATAAAAAAGGAGTCACCCCGAGCTATTCTACTCATAAAAAAGTTCAAGAATTTGAAGGATCTCTACAGAAATATCTGAAGAAACTAAAGCACTTAAATAAATTCTAACCAACACTATACTCGTTCCGAAGAAAACCGCATTTCAATCCAATTTAACCAAGGAGAGAAAGGCAAAAGATGTTTATGAAAGAAATCGTATTTCGATCCAATTCAACTGAAGAAAGGAGGTCTAAATCTGTTTGAAGAACAAGTCACCACGACATCTGAGGCAATACACGTTCATTCAAAATCAAATCAGACAATCTTTGGATTAAAACTCAACTGAAGAAAAGAATGAAATGAAAATTATTTTTGTATTCAAGAATCATCCATACTTGAAAAATACATTACTTGCTTTATAAAATATATGGTATAAATAAGTGGGTAAGATGCAGATTTCGAAGGTCTAAATTAAAGGATTGGGCAGTTATTTTCACCCAAAAATTATACCATTCAACTAAAGTCAACTCTTACTAGTTACTGTTGAGATGAAGAGGGGAATGACGTACATAAGAACAAGTTTAAGTTCAACATATCAGAAGGACACGTGTCAGGAACTGAATCAATCAGGTCCATCTTATTGCACCCATTCCAATCATCAACAATCCCCATACTCAGTTCATACCCCCAGAAAAAACAAAATTATAGTTTTCCCCAATAGCAATTGTTGGCAAAGGGAAACTCCTAATCTGTCTGAATCTCAGCAGCAGCATCTAAAGAACCAAAATAGGTAAAGCTTCATTTGTGTCTTATCCACTTTTAAGCTCTTTAAGCCTTTTTTTCTTTTTAATCAGTATTCGGTTGTCTTGTTTGTTGTTATGTTCAAGTAGGTTTGGGTTTTGTTTTTGTTTGATGATCGAATCTTTGTTTTTATAAATCTTGTGTCATGTGCAAACGGTTCGACTTTGTGGTAAAACTTCACACTTTGCCTTGTTTCAAGAGCTGGGTTTGGTCTAAATTTCATGGTGGTAGGCTATACAAGCATGTGAATTTTAGTTAATTAAAGAGCATAAAAACTTGTCATTTTTTTGGGGTTTCTTACACCTTTTCTGGGTGTGGATGGAAGTGACCTTAAATTTGGTCAAACTCTGACAAAAGTTCATTCTCTTGACCGTTGATCATGTGAATGTTTGTCTATTACAAATCCATGTTTTGTCCTTATCTTTTTAAAACTCTTCATATACCCAATTTGAATTTGGTTTTTTTTTTCAGGTTTGACCTGTTAAGAACCCAAAAAATTGTACTTTGGCATGAAGGGTTAGCAGATATGTGTGTGCATTAGTGATAAGAACATATTGGCAGTTGCTTTTATATTGAAAGAATGTTTGTTACAGCCAGTGGGGTTGACATTGATGAAATGGGGTACGCCATGAGTAGGCTAGAGATAGAATCCGAGTTGTTCGATGGCGGTAATACCGTCCATGAAGCCGGCAGCAGTACTAGGCCCGGCAAACCGTTTCCTAAAGTAGATGACGAGATTTCCCAGCTTACAAACCTCAGATCAGGGCCTAATGATCGACTGCATCAACTTGTGCCCGGAAAGCAGCAATTACCTGTTTCCCCGGTGAGGATGTTGGCAGGTCGAGAAGGTAATTATTCAGGAAAGGGAAGGTTCTCGTCAGCGGATCGTTGTCACATGCTTAGCAGGTATTTGCCTGTAAATGGTCCTTGGCTTGTGGACCAGACGACCAGTCGGGCCTATGTTTCTCAATTTTCAGCTGATGGTTCTCTATTTGTTGCCGGGTTTCAGGTATTTTTGCTCGGTGTCTTATTTCCAAATGAAACTGACTTGATATTGAATTGATTGGATTATAGTAAGTAATGTGTTTCGATTTAATTTGATTGTAAATGTTTGGTTTCAGGGAAGCAATATTAGGATATACAATGTGGACAGAGGTTGGAAAGTTCAAAAGAACATTCTTGCTAAAAGTTTGCGTTGGACAGTTACCGACACGTCCCTTTCTCCGGATCAGCGCTACCTTGTGAGTTTGCACCGGATACTGTTACATTGAAATGCAACCATAATTATTCGAGCAAATCATTTCGTAACAATTTATAAGATATGAAACTAAGGCATTAACTTGGATTAGTTTCTTTCCAACTCTAAATACAGAATGAATGTCTTAATACATGTTGGTTTTTCATTTTCTCATCACACTATATTGTCTCCATTTGATGAGTCGAAGATCTGTTTTTCGATGGCTTTAAATGTTTTTTTTTTTTTTTTTTTTGCAGATATCTGAATGAAATTTCTATTCCTTTATTTCAGGTTTATACCAGCATGTCGCCTGTAGTTCACATTGTTAATGTTGGGTCTTCTACCACGGAATCCTTTGCAAATGTCACGGTAGAATGCTCGTAATTTTGGGGGTAGCATTTGTGGTTTAAAGTTGAACAACATGAAATATTTTGATTCGGGGATGTCTTTTTGTATTCATCCGAGCATTGTTTATGTCGACAATAACCTTTTCAGTTACACATTTGGAGTTCTAATGTTTTTCAGGAGATCCACGAAGGATTGGACTTTTCTTCTAATGATCGAAGGTATTCTTTTGGAATATTCTCCGTGAAATTTTCAACTGATGGACGAGAACTTGTGGCTGGAAGCAGTGATGACTCGATATATGTTTATGATCTGGAAGCAAACAAGCTTTCCCTTCGAATAATGGCACACGCGGTTGGTTCACTGCCCCTGTATTCTCGATATGATAAACTTGTTGTTTTATGATCATTTTATTGCTTGGATATTGTTGATTTATCATAACTATCATTTTATCCCCTATCAGTTTTAAAGATTATATTTGCTGCTATGCTTATACTTTGTCTTTGTGACCGACTAACTCGAATGTGTGACTAGTAATAAAATGTGTGGAAGTTGCCTCTGCTGACTTGTGATTGTATTTAAGTTTATATGGACATGACTTGGAGTCTTAACTCTTGCCTTTGTAATGTATCGGCATTGATGCGCACAAGTGTTGCATGAACAAGAGAATTAAGGGAATGAATATCCTCAGAACATATGTATTTTTTCAAGATCCATTCAATAAGTATAATGCTTTATTTTGGATTGTTTTCGTTTAATTTGCATTGGCGTACTTCCCACTCTAATGTCGGAAGATTACATGTAATGCGGTGACCATTTTCCCTATTTGGATCTATAATTTCTGGGGACCTAAAAGTTGATTTGTGTTCTGTCTTGCAGGCTGATGTTAACACGGTAACCTTTGCCGATGAAAGCGGCAATTTGATATATTCCGGGAGTGATGATAATCTCTGCAAGGTAATTCAAGTCTTCCAATGCATGGAATGCATAGATATTATTATCCTTTTCTCTTACGTACTAAAATTATATTCCATTTATTATGCATTCCTCCGTATGTACAATATTTTTCCAAGGCCACTGCTAATCTTTCACTAACACTAATATTTTGATTTTGTTTAGGTGTGGGATAGGCGTTGCTTTGTAGCAAAAGATAAGCCGGCAGGAGTCTTGGTGGGACACTTGGAAGGTATTACATTCCTCGACAGTCGTGGGGATGGTCGTTATTTCATATCAAACGGTAAAGATCAGACTATCAAGCTTTGGGATATCCGGAAAATGTCCTCCGATACCTCTTGGTATGCTTTTTTTTGGCTTCCGATATGCATGTTTTAGATTTTCTCCACATGAGTATGTCCTGTTCATGCTCTACTAAAGAGAATTTATTTTTATCTATTTGAATTCCAGCGATAGTTTGATCATAAAAATAGTTCGGATTTTGAATTCAATTTACTAGATTACTTTCAGTTAAAGCAACATCCAGTTTACATGCAATGGATTGAGTTTACGGGAGTCGACATTTTTATATGTTATTGCAGCAATTTAGGGTATCGGAACTTCGAATGGGATTACAGATGGATGGACTACCCTCCTCAGGCTAGAGATTTGAAACACCCAAGTGACGGATCAGTGGCTACTTATAAAGGTCACTCAGTGTTGCGTACTCTTATTCGCTGTTATTTTTCACCCGAATACAGGTGAGTTCTCTTATTCTCCGTTTGCTCGATCTTAGTCAAATTAACAATATAGTTTTCTTTATCTAACCGTTGGTTCCAGATTACAGTATTGATTAACATTTCATCAATTTCTCAAAATGTTTTATCGCAGCACGGGCCAAAAGTACATTTACACCGGATCTCACGATTCTCGGGTTTATATCTATGATGTGGTAAGTAACTAAATGTGATATGCTTTTCCTATAGGGTGCCTTCAGAGTCGTCACTGTTGCATACAGCATTGACATATTCTGTAGATATTAAGACTACAACGCTCTTTGTTGGATTCGATTTGTTATCGGTTTCATATATTACGAAAAATGTCTATTGCCATCTGATATTAGATGCCATGCACGAGTGATTATGCTGACAAAATGACGGCAACATAATGTTACTATCCATTGCATGAATACCAAATACGAGAGAGTAATAACATGGTTATACCGTACAGGTCACCGGAGCCCAAGTTGCGGTACTGAAGCACCATACATCACCAGTAAGAGACTGTAGTTGGCACCCGCATTACCCTGTGCTGGTCAGCTCCTCTTGGGACGGGGACGTTGTTAAGTGGGAATTCCCTGGTAATGGAGAAGCGCCGGTCCTTGCGAACGAGAGGAGAGTCAGGAGGCAATATTACGATTGAAGGCGGCGATCCGTAAGCTATAATCATACTACGTATACGGTATTTGTTAACTGTATCTACATCTCCGGTATATCTTACATTATTTTATCCAATAAGGTGTAATCATTTAACGAAATGATTACACATCCATGTATAAAAAAATTTAGCTGCATAGTGCATATAAAAAAAACCATACAACTCCCCTGTTTTGCTAAGGAATTTTATATATTTAAATTATCTTCATGGATAAATTATAAATATTATATGGTTTTATAATACTAATTTGAAAAAACATTGGTGTTAGAATAATTAGTAAAATAACTAAAGAAATAAGGTGGAGTGGCAAATATTTCCTTACTAAAATTTGGGTTTAAATTTCTTCATAATTATTTAATTTTCTTTAAATAAATATTGCTTTGTTAAAATAATGGTCTTTTTTGATAATATAATGACCAAATGAGTTGGGGCCTGATTATGATTTCTCATTTTACTTAGTTCTCTTACATCAAAATAGAGATAGCAATGGGGTGGTGCGAATTTTTGCCCGCTCCGATCCTAGCGTGATCTACCTCCAACATATATTGATCTCAAATCGACTCAACTGAATATAATTTATCTACCTTGAATCTGATTTGAAATTTCAAAGTTATACTTAACTCTAACTCAACTTAATATGTCATAATTTTTAATTTTAAAATATTTTTTTATCAAAATAGAATAATAATTTTTAATTTTTAATATACTATTAATTGTTCTCTGGATATGATTATGCTAGAGAAAATATTAATATAAATTCTATTATTATACATTTTAAACAAATATTTAATAATTATCCTGAGACGGAGTGGGCTTTCTCTTAATTCGACCCGACTAACCGGAGAATTAGACATACCCGACCCAGTCGAATCTAAACTCGTTGGGTCCGGACTTTCTTTTACCATACCAAAACAAACAATAACTGGTGGGCCGTACATACCATGCATCCACCCACTAAGAATTTATTCCACCTTCCAAGCCCATTTAAGTTTTGGATCATTCATTGTTTTTTTCAAAGGGTTAATATATTGTTTGTCCTCTAAATTTGTCCAAAAGTATTTAATTAGTACTTGAATTTTTTTGGACCTAATTGATATTCGAACTTGTATTCTGTCACCTAATCTGGTATCTTTATACTAACACCATAGTTTATGCTAACACGACACTGATAATCGATCTGTTAATGACATATGGCGGCCTCTTGGTATTCCATGTAGCATATATAAATTCCAAAAAAAATATTAAAACATATGAATTAATAAAAAATATATATATAATTCTTTTCACATCAAGAATGAACCTGAGCAAAAAATTATACTCTTTATTAATTTATTTATTTTTAAATATTTTTTTTTTTTTTAATTTATGCTCGTCACATGGAATACTAAGAAGATGTCACGTGTCAACACTAGATTGGCTATCAGTGCCACATCATCATAAACTAACGATGTTAGTATGAAAATACCAACCTGGGTGACAGAGTACAAGTTCAGGTACCAACTAAGTACTTGTGGACATGTTTAGGGGTAAACTACATATTAATCCTTTTTTCAAATGATAAATTAGATTAGTAAATACATATTTTTAGAAAAACACTTTTATAAATAAATAAAAGGCTTATATGTCAAAAAAGCCCTTAAGAAAATGCAAAAAATCAATTAAGCCCCCATTTATTAAAATCGAACCCAATTGAGCCCTTGTAGTTAACAAAAATGATCAATTAAGCCCCTCGATTAACGAAATTCATGGCTGAATATATTCACCGTTAAAATAAATTGATGGACCAATCAAATTGTGACCTGTGGCAGCTTCTAGTTTAATATAATATTTTTCCCATAAAATGATTAAAAATAAAAAAATCATTAAAATATCATTAAAATATAAAAAAAATATAAAATTTTAAAAATATTAAAATTGATATAAACTTATAAAAATTATAATAAAATAATAAAAACTTATAAATATTATAATAAATTCTAAAATATTATTAAATATTATTAAATATTAAAATTGATATAAAATTATAAATAATATAATAAACTATAATAAATCATAAAAAAATATTTAAAAAGTCATCTAAACCCCTAAAATCATAATGAGCACATGGCATCACACTAATCGTTAGCGTCATTTTTATGTTGAATAAAATGTTCTTGATATTCTATAAATGAACCAATAATTGTTGGACCCTCTAATTTTTATTGATAAATTATTATTTTATTTTAAACTTTTTATCTCTAATTTTTTAAGTACCATACGATAGTTTAGATATTGAAAAGTTGAAAATTGTTTGCTAAGTATTGTACGATATAAAATATTTTTAGTACAGTTAGATACTATCAAACCAAAATTTCATTTTCCAACTATTAGCATATGTCAGAATGAAATTTTTTTACCAATGTTTTCAGAACTAGACTAGTGGTCAAATTGGTTTGCCAGTTCGATTGGTCCGTCCAATTTAATTTAATAAAACATTAAAAAATAAAAGAAATTGGTTCATTTGCTTCCCAGGTCTACTGATCTAATGGCTTTCTTTGGACTGGTACCCTTGTCGATCTTGGTCTAACCAATCTGACCGACTAATCCGGTCCAATTCAAATTTTTATTATTCTTTTTATAAGTTTATATTTATTTTAATATTTTCAATATTTTCAATATTTTTTAATAATTTTAAGGATTTTAATACATTTTTATAAATTTTTAAATATGTTTTTATCAATTTCATAATTTTTTATAGTTTATTAGATTTTCATATTTTATAGTATTTATAAGTTTTATTATTTTTTATAATTTTTATAATTTTATATCAATTTCAATATATTCTAATATATTCCAATATTTTTTTTGTTTTCTTATATTTTTTTCTTATATTTTTTTAATCATTTTTATGAGAAAATATATACTAAATCATAAATGGTCATGTGCCACCATCTGATTGGCTCGTCAATTTATTTTAACGATCAATGTTGTCAATGATGGAAACCATTAACGGAATGACTTAAATTTTTTTTTTGTTAACGACAGGGGCTTAATTGAGTGCAAATTTAATACATGGGCTTAATTGATTCTTTTGCATTTTCTTAAGGGCTTTTTGACATATAAGCCTAAATAAAATATCTTTTTTTTGCCCTTTTGATATGGGTAAAAGTGCCACAAGACCCCTGTACTATACCCTAGATTGCATTTTAGCCCTTCTACTAAAAAATAGACAAATTAGACATTGTATAGAAAATTTTGTGTTTATATATAAGATATAATAACAAATTTAGCCCTCAATCTTTACAAATTTATTCAATTTAACCCCTACCCTTTTATTGGAAGTAAATTAATTTTTTTTAAAACTAATAAAGCTAAAGGGTCAAAAAGGTCTTAGTAACTTAAAAAATAATTAAGCCTTTTTAAAATTTAAAAAGTAATAAAAAATCATAAAGTTATAAAAAATTTAAAATTATAAAATTTTTATTAAAAATAACAATAGCAACCCAACAAAAGAGCAAGGATTAATTTTTTTTTAATCTTTAAATTTTAAAAGGGCTTAATTGGTTTTTTTTTTTTAAATTGCTACTAAGGTCTTTTATACCCTTATTAGTTTTAAAAAAATTTAATTTATTTCCAATAAAAGAGTAAGGGTAAATTTGACCAAATTTTAACGGATGGACTATCTTACTCACTCATCTAATGGGTAGAAATTGATTTGTTTATCTTTTCAACGGAGAAACTAAGGGTAGGTTTGGATGAGCGGTTAAGTGCAATGCGGTGCGTTTAGCTTACTTTTTGTCTCACGCTACAGTATCGCTACAGTATCTAATCTCACCACCACCGCTACTTTTACACTAACCGCTGATAAAAGCACCGCCCATCCAAACCCACCCTAAAATGGGAGGAAATTTTGTCTTACTTTTACATTTGATATGAAAGAATGAAAGTCATTCATTTGCAAATATGTACTTTTTACCATCAAAGAAATTGGTATTTACTTTTCCTTTACAGAGTTTAGTTGCAGACAGAATATGTAAGAGTTTTACACAAATAAAGACACAAACATTGTACCCAAAAACACACACAAGAAAAAGGCATGCTAAAGCTGATACCAAGTCTTTGTTCTCTGCTACTTTGCTATACAATGGAGTACATTTTTGGGTGCCATAAAAATTGAAAGTAAATAAAATAAGGGTTAATCTTGTTTGCAAGAATCCAGAATTAGGTGTGCGTATAGGAAACGCAATAAAAACCTAACCTTGGGCGGTGGAGCAAACCAAGTGCCATTGTTTTAACCTACAAGTCAAACTAAAAATATTTACCTTATCTTCGGGTTTTTTTTTACTGTTTTATAGATTCTGATTATATCTTCTCTTTTAACTATACTAGAATAAAGCAATACCCACCATTAGGGGTGAGTATTCGATCGAGTCGAGTCGAATCGAGTCAAAAGTTTTCGAGTTAGTCGAGTTAACAAATCCTATTTTAGCAACCGAACTCAATTTGAATTTTTTTCGAATCGAATCGAATCGAGTCAAAAAATTTCGAGTCAAATCGAGTCGAGTTAACAAATCCTATTATTTATACTTAATGTTACGATTAGATGGACCGATTATTTAACTAGTAGACGAAGTACAAGATTATTTAACTACATGAACAATATAATGATTTTGCCTCTTAACTTAATGGGTAAACATTTATCAAAACAACGTAATTTTACCTTTTAACTTAATTATTTTGAATTTTAACTTTTAAAAAAGTAAGCATTTATCAAAACGACGTAGTTTTATCTTTTCTTATTCGGATTTTCGGATAACTCGAATTGTGTAATTCATATTCGAGTTAAACCGAAAAACTTAATTTTTTATTCGAGTTGATCCGAATAACTTGATTAACTCAAATAATTCGAACTATTTAATTCAAAATTTGAATTTTTTATCGAGTTTTTCGAATCGAATCGGATTTTGCTCACCCCTACCCACCATGCATCATGCAAGTCAAAAGGAAACTTCACTCTTTCATTTTTTATTTTGCTTAAGTAGTTTGTGCTATTAGGCTTCGTTTTCAGCCTAATGACTGACTAACCATTTTAGCATTGAAGAAACTTGTTCATTGTGAATGTATATGTATACTTTTTTAGAGCATTGGGTATTGAATATTGGTTATCATAAGCATAATAATCTTAAACAATATTTTTATTTTAAAATTTTTTGGGTTTGAAACTTGAAAATCAGTGGGGGAACATGTAAGAGATAAGGGCCCCTACTTAGGCAAATTGATGGATAATAACATAAAAAATGACCTTTTTTTCCTTTCTCTCAATAACCAAAGATTCGAATGGGCGGTGTGTTTACATGCGGTTAGTGTAAAAATAGCGGTGGCGGTGAGATTAGATACTGTAGCGTGAGACAAAAAGTAAGCTAAACGCACCGCACCACACTCAATCGCTCATCCAAACCCACCCTTAAACTTGATAATTGCACAAAAAACAACATGATTAGTGGGGAACACTAATGTTTGAAAAGTCTTTTTATTATAAGAATTTGATCAAATTGCTCCCTCTATTATTAAATTGATCAATTTAGTCCCTGTATTTAAAAAAAAAATCAAATAAGGCTAAATTGGAATAGAGTTAACATTTATTGTTTGAAAAATATCATTTACACTTTAACAGAGTTAATATTTATAAAATTTTTATGGTTTTATAAATGAAATATTTTAAAATAAAAAAGAGGGTAATATATATACTGGATAAAGCTTAATCACAATTGACAATACCAACAACTCCCACAGTCCAAACCCAAAAATTTCAGGCACTTTGCATAATATGTCATTTTCTATGACATGGGTAAATGTGATGGTCCATCATCTACCTAATACTATAATCTTTTACAGTGTTATTTCCATGCCTCTTTATTTATGTTCATATCACTGTGCATATATTATAACACCTAAGAGTCAAATTTACAGTAATTTCTGTATGCAGTCCAAAGGGGAAAATTTTGACAAGAAAACGATAAGATTTGGTGGTATAGTATATGTGTCACAAGATACATTAATATAACATGCAAATATACATTAATTAATTACATATTTAAAAATATAAATATTAAAATTTTGTACCGATCGATATAGGTCAATTTGATCGGGACGATATCTATCACCATGGATAATATTTCCCATGTGCCTAGGAACTGATATATATTATTATAATGTTATTTTCAGTCTGCATCAAACCTAAGCCGAGTGGTTTATTCATTTGGTCCATTGCCAAAGGAGACTTAAGCGAATAAAAATGGTGAGAAAGAGCTACTTTTTGGTTTTTGGGTTCTCCTTATGAAGAGGACAAATGTGTAGGTTACGTATTAGGACCACTTCTATTAATATATTAATAAAATAGTCGAAATATATTTGAATATTCGTAGATCACAAATTTTATTTAAGGAATATCGAACTATTTACGGGCGGGTGTAAAAATATAAGGAATTATGAGGTGTTGAGAAAAGGAGAGCTGCAAAAATAATAGAAGTAAGTCGATTGGTGAAGCTAAGCTGGCTGGCCCCAACTTCATTGTCGATGCCAATGATGAATTTATATTTCATCTATGTTTGGGCATGATTGAGATGATTGTTCCATTTTCTTTTTTGCCCAACCTCGTGCATTTGGAAAGCTGCTCAGCTCTCAAACAAGCCCTAAGTTTTGCTTTATTTTACCCTCCACCAAAGTGCTGGCGGGGACAATTTTTAGGGGCGGATGAAATTTTAATTTTTTATAGTTTATATCTTTCTAATTTGTAAAGGATTAAATCGAATTTTTATAATTTTAGGGGGGGTCAAAGGTAATTTTACCTTTACTAATTTAAATTTTTTAAAAAAAATTAAGGGCCTAAATAGCAATTTTACCTTTTAGGGGGGCCGGGGCCCATGCCAGCCCCTCTGGCTTCGCCCCTGCCCCCCACTCACGTCTCTTCAAAACAAGAATACAAATATAAGAAAGGTCCTTTTACTAGTGTTCTTCAAAGAAATAAACGACATCAAGAAATATGTTCTATTTTTATGAGTAAGAATTGAATCTAAAAATATTATATATATAATATTATCCGATACTCGATAATTACATTGAATTTCAACTAAATTTAAATTCGAGCAAATCAGAAATTTTTTTAAAAAAATAAAGCTTTTCTAAAATTATATTTCAGGCCCACAAGAATCAAAACTTTACTTACAAAACACTTATTTTTGAGGTCCACAAAACTCAAAACTTGGTACTTACTGGCAGTGATGACACTAGCGGGGCTGGCAGGGGACTCGGCCCTCCTAAAATGAAAAAAAATTTCATATGACTTCTTTAATTTTTTTTTAAATTTTAAATTAGTAAAACTAAAATTATACTTTGGCTCCCCCTAAAAATATAAAAGTTTTGATTTAATCCTTTAAAAATTATAAAAATATAATCTATTAAAACAATGAAATTACATTTTTTTTAATGTAAAAATTATAATTTAATTTCGACTCCCTCTAAAAAGATTTTCTAGTTTCACGCATGCTTACTGGTGGGACTCAAAAACATGTTAACTAACAATGAAATGGCAGTTGTTAGTAGGGGTGAGCAAAATCCGATTCGATTCGAAAAACTCGATAAGAAATTCAATTTTTGAATTAAATAGTTCGAGTTATTTGAGTTAATCAAGTTATTCGGATCAACTCGAATAAAAAAAATTAAGTTTTTCGATTTAACTCGAATATGGATTACACAATTAGAGTTATCTGAAAATCCGAATAAGAAAAGACAAAACTACATCGTTTTTATAAATGTTTACTTTTTTAATAGTTAAAAGGCAAAATTACGTCGTTTTGATAAATGTTTACCCATTAAGTTAAAAGGTAAAATCATTATACTGTTCATGCATTTAAATAATCTTCTACTTCGTCTACTTGTTAAATTATTGGTTCATCTAAACACAACATTAAGTATAAATAATAGGATTTGTTAACTTGACTCGATTTGACTCGATTCGAAAAAAATTCAAATTGAGTTTAGTTGCTAAAATAAGATTTGTTAACTCGACTAACTCGAAATTTTTTTACTCGACTCGATCGAATACTCACCCCTAATTGTTAATAGGGAATGTGGGCTAACCAATAATATTGACATGAAACAAACACAAGACTTGTCGTATTAATATAAATAAGGGTGATTAAGTACATAATAAACTACAAAATATTGCATATCACAAAATTATAGTTTCTAAATTCTCATGTATCAACCTCACTTATTGTCACCTTTTACCCACAAAATCAATAAAATTCTATTTTTTTTTCCAAAAGTACCCTCCACAAGATTGTTCAAATGACCAATTCTAGCCTTTACACTGGGAAGTAGGCCTAGTCTTCATTTTACCGGCTTTCAACGGGCACGCTGTCTGGACCGGCGGCACCATGCAATTATACTGTAAACATAGCGAGCTCCTCAGAGGAATCTCCGCCGTCGGACTGATCTCGATTCCGGTCAAATAGTTATGCTGCAAATAGAGTATTCTTATGCTGGCGGATAATAACCGGTCCACGAAGCTGGCCGGGACTTGACCGGTGAAGTAGTTGTTGTTCAAGTAGAGATTCTGTACGGTCGAGAACATTGGTGATATGTGACCCGACAATCTGTTGTGGCTCAGATCGACGGTCGGTATCGTCACTTGTTCAGTCGGTTGGACTGGGCCGGAAAACGAGTTTCTTTCCAGCTGAAGGTTGGAGATTGGGAATGAGAACAAACGGCCCGGGATGGGACCGGTGAATTGGTTCAAGCTTAAGTCTAGGTAGTTCAAGTGGTTGAGCCGTGATAGAAGCTTATCGACCGGTCCGGTAAGCCGGTTCCAGGAGAGGGAGAGGGACTGCAAAGAAGGAGGGAGGGAGTAAGGAGCGAGCGAACCGGAGAGAGCATTGTGTTTGAGGTCCAACCGGGTTAGGCCATGAGAGAGAAACGGAGGAACCGAACCGGAGAGATGGTTATGACAAAGAATAACATTGGTGAGCTCCGGCAAGGTTCCGATGGAACGCGGGATTCCACCGGTGAGTTGATTATAACTGAGATCAAGCGTTTTAAGCCTCCTCAGTCGACCGAGAGTCACTGGAATATTCCCGGAGATAAAATTCCGGCTGATCGCAAGAAAACGAAGGCCCTTCAATTGCGAGATTGACTCCGGCAACGACCCATAGATCCGACCCGGAACAATAGACAACTCAGCGAGTGCAGATAGTTTACCAATAGCCGAGTCTATCCTTCCGGTTAAACCCGGCGAACCAGCACGAGGATCACCAAGATTAAGAGCTACTACTTTATCGGACGCACAGTAAACGCCGGCGAAGTTACAAGGATCGGAAGTAAAATCCCAGGAAGCCAAAAAATTAGAGCCAGGCAAATCATGGAGAGACTTTCTAATAGATTGTAAAGCCAAAAAATCAATTGGGTCTAAAATTGCAAAAGCCAAGAATCTACATTGAAACAGAGCAACTAAAAAGAGAGCATAAGAAACCACATGCATCCTCCTCCCTCGTTTAAGAAGACCCGAGTTTATCCGAGTGAAGCAAAGAGGTGAGGGAATTGAAATGTGGTTTATATAAGAAGAAAAAGCCAAAAGGGAAGGCTTTCGGGTTGGCAAATGTAGGTTTTACGTGAGAGAAGAGTACCGGTTTCTCGTTGAGGATACAAACGTGAAAGCTTTTAATGGCGAAAAACTATCAGCATCAAAAAGATTATATATAACTTAATGAAGTAAAACAAAGATTGGCTTCCAACAGAAGCAAAAGACCAAAACTTTTATCTTATTCTTTAGTTTTTCTTAGTGGCTTCTTAGACAAGATGCATAGCACAACGGTGACGGCGTATTTTCTAACACCGATGAAGGAAACTGCAAATGTTTTGTTTTTGCTGTTCTTAGTTATTAGGGGGTAAAGGGTTTGCTCAAGCCTACATGGAAGGCAGAGGGATAGGCTCGGGAGACAAGTCAGCAGGTAGGGTCGGTTGACGGTGGTTGATCCAGGGACTCAGGGATCACGTGACTAATGAGAGTGTACTGGACACAGGGTGGCAATGTCCAGCTAGGATAGTAACGTCGTCAATAAGTGAAGCGGTACCATTGAAACCTATCATAACTATATATATAACATGTACATAAAATTGTGAATTAGTTTTTTATCGAGATATCGGATTGAAATAAGGAATTAGATTGATTGACTCGTAAATTAGTTGATTAATTTAAATAAAAGGGTAGCACTAAGGATTAAGGAAGCTTTAATAATGTTTTGAAGAAAAAAACACAGACCTTGACCTTGACCTTGACAAAAGATTATAATACAGTTTGATTTTGTCAAGTATGAGAAAAAACACCAGTATCTCTTGACCTTAGACCTTCCAGCTGAATGTAATAAATGACATTTATTTTTGTCTTTGATTTTCAAAAAACATGTTTGATGATGTCCCTCTCAGCTTTTCTTTTCTTTTTCCAGGGACAAAAATCGTAGGAAACCTTTGCTTAAAGCAAAATTAATAGTTTTTGATGTATCAATCTATAGATAGATAAGTCAAATGCTAGTATGAAAACAACTCTGATGTTGTTTAGTTTTTGATGCATGAGTCTATCGATAGATATGTCAAATGTTAGTGTGTGAACAACTCGGTTTAATCAGTTTTATCATCGATACCAACTGACCCGATTTCAAATCGAATTTAACACGAAAAAAGTTTGATGAAATTCTCAAACATTGAACAACTTATGCAGGAAAATGCTGGAAATGTTTTATTCACAACTCTATGCAATGTTTCTCCCTTTTATTCTATCAAGAAGACGATACGGAATGTGATTTAATGCACTCTTGGAATCGATCCACCAGCCGCAATTATTTGTTGCTCCAGCTGAAACACCAAAACATCAGAGAACGGTTCCGCATGCTCATTTTCCCGGCAAACTAACGGGAAGCAACACTTACCCGGAATAAGGTTTGAAGCTTGTTCTTCAGTAGGGAGTATTCATGAGAGAGCTGTTGCAGACATCTCAAACACCTGTTCCATTCATCATCAAGCAATTAGGTGCATAAAAAAGCATTGCATACAGGTAAAGCAAGACTCACCCTTCGCGGTTTTTAGCGTCGCTGAAACTCCGAAAGGCGATGCATGCATTTTTAATCCTCATTGCACCTATGCTATTACCACAGAGACAAAACACTTGATTTTCAAAGGCATCCATACAATATGATCAAATTAGGTCCTTGAAAATGCTTTTGAGATTGAATTACCTGGAACTGCTACCCTTTAGTTGATGGATACATTCATCTATTTGCTTGAAATCCACACCTTGTTTTTGTTCACTTTAAAAGAAAAAAATGGCACAGGAATCAAAAAAGCGAAGAAAGAAACAAGACAAATGATTAAGACAAAAGCAGAACTTACAGTGCTATGGCCATATTGTTAATAAGTTTCTCACAATCTTCAAAGAAAAGTGAGGCAACCTCCATGACAAAATGTGGGCTGTTTTCATCTTCCAGTTTTCGGAGCTGAGTGAATTGATCATCCACAATTCCCTGTTCATAACCAATAACAGCCCATCATCAAAACACAGGCAAATAATGGGACAAAAAATAAGATTTGGTATGATATCCAACCCGAAACCTGGGTGTTCGCAAGCACAGGGTACGAAGCCAAACAAATAAACTAGCGAATATATACAGTAATCATGCCATATAAATACCCGATTCTCTCCGCCAAGAGCACACAGGATAAAAAAACACTCAACACCAATAAAAATCCAACTTTTCCTAAGTGGAAGGATTTTTGCGAATCTGTAAGACCCCACAAGATTTGGTTTTTTATAACAAATACACTTCCTTAAAAGCAAACGATTTTCATTGGAAAAAATCAAATCTTTTAGAGTAAAATCTAATGAAGGAAGCACAAATAAAACGTAAAGGAAACATGCATTTTTACCTCACGATGGAGTGATGAAGAGTAGTCAATGAACTTTCTTTGCAACTGATTGACAAAATCCATGGTCGCCTCTTGTTTTTGTTTCTTGAAAAAGGAAAAGCAGTTAAAAACAGATACTTGAAAAACTTTTTTTTTTTTTGGAGGAGATTAAGGAAAGTAAATATTTGACTAATCAATTATAACTAATTTATTTCTTTTTTTATTATTTTTTACTTTCACCTTTAACTACATTAATTATTTAAATTTTGAATATTAATTATGTTTTTATTTAAAATTGAAAAATGAAATGATACTTAAAAATGTATTATATATTTGATTTATATAGAAAAATATTTTTAATTAATTAAATTATAACTTTTAACATTAATTTAAACTTAAAAGATTAAATTTTAAATACAATTTTCAAAGACTGTAAAGTATTATACAATAAATTTAAATATTTAAACTAAATATAAAAAAATCAATATTTTTAAAATAATTTAATTATTTTTAAGGTGGAATAGTTTTTTTTTTTCTAAATATACGATTGTGCATGAAATGAATGATCATTTTAAAATAAATAATATTATAGACAGATAGTTGCTTTCGTTCCGACTCTTGGAACCTTCTCCGCACCCTTTCTCAACCCTGCAACCGCTGGTTGGTCGGTTACGGGACGAGAACCAAATGATGGCATTCAGACAAGTATTGGGATGACTGTGGTTTGGTGGATATTGCATATTCTGGAAGCTGGTTCACATGGGAATGAGGCAGATTGTCGACTAATAATATCCGAGAAAGGCTTGATAGTGGGCTTGCTAATGCTGAATAGAAGGATGAGTTTCCTAATTATTCTTTGCAGCACCTTCCGCACAGTTTTTCTGATTACTGCCATTGATATTGTTGGATACAACCCACCCGCCTTATATAGGGCGCTCTTGGAGGTTCCGTTTCAACACTGGTTGGGTTTTGGAAGAGTCGTGTGAAAGTGTTGTAAAAGATAGTTGGGCTAATTCAGCTAGTAACGTGGTTGCCAAATTGAAACAAACGGATGTTGATTTGGGTATCTAGAGTAAGGGCATTAAAGCTTGTAGGTCTCATCGTACTACAATGCTTAAGCAGCGGTTAGCTAAGTTGAATGAAGATGACTGGAAATCATAGATGTGAAATTGGCTTTGAATTTGGAAGCTGATAAATATGAGATGTACTAGGAACAACGAGCACAAGCAAACTGGATAAGGTATGAAGACAGAAATACTTGTTTTTTTTCCATAAATTCACCTTAGCTCGACGACATAGAAATCATATTACTGGACTGATTAATGATTCTGGTGAGAAAGTTTTGACGAAATCCGGTTTGGCACAATTGGCTAAGGATTATCCCACAGAGCTGTTTACTTCGCAAGGACTAGTTGAGCTGGATAGGATTTTATTAGGAGTGGAAAGAAGTATATTTGATGAACTGTATTCGACATTATTACGACCGTTTCAACCTGAGTAGATTAATGTTGCACTGAAGAGTATGACGCCTTCGAAGGCTTCAGCGGTGGATGGTATGCCCGCTTTCTTTTTCCAAAAATTTTGGCATATTGTGGATCCTGATGTGACTGATTTTTTGTTTATCTATCCTAAAAAATAATGTTCTTAAGTATAAATGTGAAAAATATCGTTTTTATTCCTAAAATTAATACTCGTTGTATGTCGAATTTTCGTCCCATCAGTTTATGTACAGTTATTTACAAAATTATTGTCAAGGCTATTGCTAACAAGTTCCGGCATGTGTTGGACTTTTGTATCGATGAAGCTCAAAGTATCTTTATACCAAGTTGATTAATCTCCAACAATGTGATTTTGGCTTACGAGATTTTGCATTCGTTTTAAGGTCTCATTTAGAAAGAAAAGGATTGATTGCCTTAAAATTGACACGAGCAAAATATATGACCCAGTGGAGTGGTCTTTCCTTAAAAATATGGTGTTGGGTATGAGATTGCATCATAATTGAGTGGCTTCTTTTATGATGAAATGTATCTCAATAGTCTCTTATTCGATCGTGGTGAATGGAAAAGGAGCACCTTTCCAGCCATCCCACGGCTTACAGTAGGGATGTTTGTTAAGCCTCTTTCTGTTTCTTATCTGTAGTGAATGATTTTCGACACCAACGAAGATGGCAAGAAATGTATTCATTGGTGCTTACGAGTAACCATTTGTGATGATAAACAAGTTAGGGGTTTTGGGTTCCAAGACTTGGCTAAGTTTAATGTCGCTTTGTTAGCAAAGCAAGGATGGAGAATTCTTTCAAGGCCTGATTCTTTGGTTGCGCCATGTATGAAAGCTAAATATTTTCCATCTACAAATTTCTTATCATCAAAATTGGGTAATCACCCCTCTCATATTTGGAGAAGCATATGGAGTGCAAAGGATCTATTAGATTCTGGCATTTGATGGAAGGTTGGAGATGGTACCTCGATTTCAATATGGAACGATGCTTGGCTCATTGGCTTTGGGTCCTCCTCGATTCGAGTCACACTTGTGCAGACAGATTTAGTTGGGGTGTCTGATCTAATGGTACCAAATAGGCGAGAATGGAACGAATGACTTATAACGAACCTTTTCGGGGCAAGTGAAGCTTGTCGCATCCCTTAGCAATAGTTCCTTAAGCTGATGTTATAAATTACTCGGTAAGAAGTGTTATAAGATGTGTAGGAAGGAGAGAATCCGGGGCAATACTCGGTAAGAAGTGTTGTAAAATACTCGGTACGAAGTGTTATGAAATGTTACGTTTTAATCACTTACGTTATCGTTTTGTTACAAAGTAGTCAATCTGTCGTTAAGCTCCATTACCTCCCTAACGACAATCCTACATGGTAGTCTAAATGAGTTTTAAATGTCAACTTAAATGTCCAACTGAGATGAGAATATTCTTTTCAGTCAAAATGGAAAAGAAAACTAAAAGAAAAAGGAGACTAAAGGATTTTCTTTTCTAGTTTAAGGTGTAATTAATTTTAAATTTTCAATTAATTAAATTTGTTTAATTAAAACCCTACTATCGTTTCAGTTAAACATCCAAGTTAGCATTTAAAACCCATTTGAACTGCCACATAGGATTATCGTTAGGAAGATAACGGAGCTTAACGGCAGAGTGACCACTTCGTAACAAAACGATAATGTAAGTGACTAAAATGTATTTCAAACATAAGTAACTAAAATATAATTTGAGTCAAATAAAAGTGACTATTTTTGAATTTACCCTAAATTAAATTATCAAATTTTGTTCCATTTCACTTGAAAAAATACATGTAATATGTCACATTCTCATTGGTTGGTATAATTTTAGGATTAAATTATGATAAAATTAATAACTTAACTTCACATCAAAATATTTTAAAAACAACACATAATGTCAAATTTAGTCCTTAATGTTTATATATTTTGCCAATTTACATTTATTTATTTTTAGTTAAATTCACCCCTTAACGTTTTAAAAAGAATCAAATTGATATTCTTTTAACGAGAATACTAATAAAAAATTTAATTCTTTACACACAACAGACTATATGACAATCCATGCTAATTTTTTGAATTTGTATGAACTTTTTATATTTTTAATTTTGATTTTGATTTTTTTATTTTTATAAATTTTGAATTATTTGTTAATGTAACATATAAGACTATGTTAATAGGATATCCACATGAACTATCATGCGAGCTACCAAACCAACAACATAAAAATTAATATTTTAGTTAGCATATCCGTTAAAAAAAACAAAAGCAAACTGACTCTTTTTTGAAAGATTAAGGGTCGAATTTAGCTCAAAAAATATAAAGATTAAATTGACAAAAAAATATAAATATTAAGAGATAAATTTATTATGATAAAAAAATCTAAAATTTCAAGAAAAATTTAGATAGAAATTTATTAATAACGTCCTACACAAGGTCCTCTGTTTACTCAAATTAGCCTCTTCTGTACATCGAGAAAAAAACGTTCTTTTAGGGGGAAACCCCTCAATTGTCAAAAAAAATAATCATTGAAAAGAAATAGACTAAATAGTTTTTGAATTATTAAGAAACAAATAAATGTACCATTTTTAATTTCTTACCTTTGATTTTATATTATTATTTCTTCGTGTTGAGGAACAAAAATGACTTAAATTTTAAATAATATCATATTTCGAATTTAGAATTAAAATTTTTTCTTCTAATAAAGTTACTCATTTCAAGGATTTCAAAATTTTAAAGTAATTGTTTTCTTACAGTATTTTATATTAATTAATATATAATGATAATAGTTAAATAAAAAATTACAAATTAGAAGAGAAAGATGATAACAACTAAGTTTAAATCTTACTGTTTAAAAGTAAAAAAGAAAAAGAAAAAAAGAAGAAGCTTGAACATCATTCTTTTTGCAACAAAATATTTTAAATCATCTACGGTTTTTCTAGTTACTGGTGGGGGAGTAGAAGATATGACACAACAGTTAATGATCGTAAGAAGAAGAAAAAAACTTCCACAGATAAAAGGAAAACTAATACTTGTAACTAACTTTTTAAAACATATACACTCTCTATATATTTAGTTTAATTAATATTTAATATACTGACAAAATATATATATTTTTAACTCCACAAGTTATGCATTTACCATGTACTCATCAAGGGATGAAGTGAAGAATCGCGATACCTTATCATTCAGCATTTCCTTTTTCTTCTCACCGAGGTACTCCTAATTCCTATCTGTCAAAGAAATTAATTCAGATCGAATATGATTTTCTTTTTCACTTTTTTTTTTTTGTTCAGCGTGAAAAAAATATATGTACGAATATATTTTATAAAATTTAGGTAGAAAACAAATAAACGAGATTAAAACTTTGAAAATCGTACCTACTTTTCTAATTTTTTTCGTGTTTAAATTCTTTTCAAAAAATTTTATATAAAAACATAAAAAGATAAAAATATATATATATATATTATTGATGAATTTTTAATCATTTCTCTACTAATGTATAAAAAATATATAAACGAAAAACAAAAACATCTCCAGAGAATGAGAGAGTGAAGAATTTATGAATACATTACAGTCATTTCATTTGCTTTTTCTTCTTTTTCATCACCAGACAAACAATATTGTTAATACAGATTGAGATTTGAGACCAACAACTTCACACAGTTTTCTGTACATACAAACAAATTCAATATCATCAACACAAAGGAACTTCAATCCAAATCTAAGTACCAGAATGGAGTTTTGATTCGAGTTAAACCCCCTTCTCCTAAGCTCAATACTCTCATCCATTTTTACGTATTGCCAGCTAAATAACATGTACAAAAGAGAGGAGGGGAACGATGAAGCGTCGTTCTTGCTACACTTTAAGCATACAACACAACCACCATTGCCCTCCCCCACCCTTTATTTACAGGGTGCAATGCATTTTGAATCCAAAAACATACCTTTGCTAAGCTTTCCACAGTGGTCGAACTAATACCGTGACTGATGAATCCGGTTCAACCTGTTAAAAGAATCCCGACCGTGAAAGGCCAAGTCAATTTAATTTTAGACAAAGGTGGATAAACAACATTATTAACGAGGAAAGCAAATGGTGTTTGAGGAAATGCTGCCCCATTACTAGAAGTTTTCTACCTTCTTCAGAGAACAGAAATACGCCACCTAGCATTTCATCATTTTCCCCATCTTCTTCCAGTTTTTCCTTTCCGCAGTGGTTGCTGCTGATGCTGTCGATATCATCATTTGCATGGACAGACAACTTGCCACTTCCACTCTGCTGTATGATTTCATAGTGCCCTTCCCGGAAATGCACAAAATCAACCGCAATCTGTTGTGCAGAAAATGATGACTCATCTGCCAGAATGTTTTTAGGTGCATCATAGTGGTCTACATGCAACATTGAGGCAGCACCGATCCCTACAGCATTGAAAGAAGGCATTCCTTCAGCCTTACTTCTTGATGGAGGCAACTCCCTCTCCAGAGAGGAAAAATCACTTCTCTCAGAGTGACCGGTATCATTATGTATATTCTCTGAGTGCTGAAGTGGAGAAGATTTGACAGTCAAAGACTCCTGATTCAACACCAATGGCTCAATGAAGCCATTCCCCATTTTTCCATGGCAAGTTTCATTCAGACCCTGGTAAATGGGTGGATAAGGCTTTTCGCTGTTAATCTGATCGAAATCAAGTATATTATCCAGTCTCCTTGATGAACCTGACAGGAATTGCAATCATCAAATGATGCAATTTTAGAGACAAGGACATTTCAATAGCAAAACCAAAATTCCTCTCGAACAATCACATAGGCTTACCTCCTTCAGAACTTTCAGTGGAGCTAAGTGACGCTGGTTTTGAATGACAAATAATAATCTCTTGTGAGGCTTTATATTCACCTTGATGAAGATCAGGAGACAAGGACAGAGGATATTTCCCAACGGAAAAACTCCTATATGGAACAACCAAGATAGCTACTTTATAGATTTTAAACACAAACCATAGTCAACAAACATGCACATGAACACACATTTGCGTTGCATGGACTTGCTGCATCTAAAGCTTGTGGGAAGCATTGAATTCCCAAAATTATGGAACTTCAATCCTTAAAAATGAAGGAAAATTTTACCAGAAATCCTTTTTTTGGCAATCAAATACATATCTATGTCCAAAACTTTGTACAAGAAAATATTCCATAATATTAGTACATCCCATATTCATCTAACAAACTACCCTTTTTCAACCAAAGCCAAACACTTTCCCTCCTGAGTATCTTATGCGAGCACATTATAAATGAGGGTGAAAGAGGTCATATTATCTTGCATCTTCTGTATACTGGAGGAAATAGTAAAAATCCAGACCAAACAATAATTACAGAACTCTGCTGTATGTTTAAAGACCTCAGGCACACAAGGAAACACTAACTTAAATTTGTGGCAAAATGCTAAAAGACAATCTTATTATATCCTTGGTTATACTTTAAGGCTACACTATAAACAACATCAGCAATAATACGGACAATAGATGTTAGATGTAAACACAATCTTAGTGCAAACTAAGTATGAGAAACTTCCAGATAAATTCAGCAACATCAACCCATTTCAGTGAGATTTTCCTTGAATCATCGGCCAGAATAAAACATTTCACTAGATTGGAATCAATAATAACCAGAAACTTCAGGCAAGGATGGATATCAACATTAAATTCAGAGTTCAAAATATGGCTAGAGTAGCCAAAAAGAATATGCATGAAAGGGTGCTCACCTGTCATTCCAGCTTGATTTGATACGATGGAAGCGATCAAAAACGGGTAATAATTCCTTGCTTTTGATTTCAACTTCATGAACTGGGACCTCCTCAATTTCAAACTCACCACCATTATGACTATTGGCTCTTGAAGAATCCATCGCATAGAAAGAAATCTGTAATAATGAAAAAACTAAATCAACCAAGTTATTGCACCTATTATGAGTAATAGAAAATTAAGAACATGAACTACCTTAGACTTTTGCCATGTTGGTAACCTCCAGGAGTTTACTTGCACCTCTGCATTAGAGAGGTACCAGTGGAAGCTCTCATGGGGCTTTGTGGGAAAAGGTGTTGAAGTCTTCTCTCCACGGACATTATCATTAATTTCCAGAGAACTAATGCTGTATTCCTCACAAACTGATTTACTTTGAACAACTTCAGCTAAATCTTGTCTCTCAAGGGTAGCCTTAGAAATACTTTCCTCTCTTTCTGGCCAATCTGACCTCCTACATACATCCCACCACTGAACAGGTTCAACCTTCACCCTCAAGTCATCCTCTTGTACGTGTGTATATGAAGCTGTCTGGAATCTTAAATTGCTTGCACCTGAATCTGCCCCAATTGACGGGAGAAGCTCATGTTGAACTACATGACCTGATGGAGTATAAACTAAAAGATGTTCCAAGGAATTAGTTCTTGAAACAACATGCTGAGGAGCGAGCGATATAGAATTATGAAAAACAGCAGCAACAGCACCAGATGGCACAAAAACCTTTCCTGTCGCAGAATTCGCAGCATTGCTTACTGTATTAAGCCATCCAAAACTACTATATTTTATCCTGCTGACAACAGAAAGGGCAACAGGTAGTGGGGGTGGGAAAGATTGCTGATTAGTGACACAAGATGAGGTAGACCACCATGGTAGGGATATAACTGGAAAAAGGGAGGGTTCTTCACCCTGAGAACTAAGCGTTTGAAATCCTGTATCACCTCCAAATGGGGACAAGACAAAAATATGGCAAGTTCCCTTGGATGAAACAATTGCAACCCACTGACTATAGTGACTAAAGCAAATATCTTGAATCATCTGTTAAATTATAACATAAAAAAAGGAACAAAAACAAAAAATATATATTAAAATGCAATCTGCAAGGGGAAGGTAGAAAAGCAAGATATCTTGAAACTAAAATTATACTAACAGCTGATGTCATTCCCCGATGTAGCTTGTAAAGATGCACATGAGAAGAGCTCCAGTCAGAACTTTGAACACCGGATCCAGAGCGCACATACGATGGCATGATCCTGAAGATGTTTATATTATTTCCATATACTGATGCAGTAACCAGAAGGGTCCCACTAGGGTCAAAACTTAGTGCAGAGATTGGGCTTGTATGAGCTTTAAATTGAGATATAACATCTCGAGAAACAAAATCCTTTATGACAACCTACAAAATCAACCATTTGAATCATAAGAAGTGTCAGTAATTGGATGTTCTAAATCTCATCTATCATGTAAAATATACTCTCTTAATAGAAAATAAATAAGACGGCACAGTCACTAATGCATCCTCCCAAAACTATTTATGATATAACTGCATTCATTTTGTTCTTCCCATTTAGCCTTGCAACTTCCATAGACAAAAGGAAACATGAGGCCCAATTTGTTCCATTTGGAGAGAAAATTGGAAAAACGAAAACGATCATCTCATTCTCTTAGCGGACTCCATACCTTTAATAAATTAAATTAAATTCTATTTTTTCAGAGATAATAATATTCTTTATGATTGAAATGATATTATGTATCCTGCTAGACTTCTTATAAGTAGAAGCATAGCAAGACATCCTAGAGGAATCCAACTGGAATATTTAAATTAGTTTTGGAGTCATCAGGCAGTAACCTCAATGCATTATTTTGCTGCAAACATGAACTATTCAGAAATGCCATCCAAAAATAACAGGTTTAACCTCAAATTTTAAAGCATGCGTACTTTCATCCTGAAATATAGAGAAAAATAGAAATGTAATCTACGTAAAAGCATAAGACTAACCATTCCTGCATTGTCCATATCAGTTCCTGCAAGTCTTCCAACTTTCCAAACCGAATTCTGTGACACGGGGGAATGTGAGCCATCAGGAAGTAGCTCCTGACAACACTTGGATAAAGTCCTGTATCCCATATCTCCCAGGTTGATTAGCCCAGTTGCCAAATGCTTACTAGATTCCATTGCATAACGAGCAACCAAACTACTGCCACCAGGGGATGTTGATGGACTGACACCAGGAGAAGGGGTAAGGTTTTGTGGGCTTAACCGTCCAGTGTTAGACAACAGTGGATTATTGGAAGCATATGCTAACCACCTTGGACCCACAGCCATTGGACCCAAGCCGACATTAACCCCAACAGCCCCTTGTCCTGCCAACTGGGGAACAGGATAGGTGAGGACACTAAACTTATTCTCGAGAGTGAGGGCATCAAAACAATATATCTGCAACCATACAAGAAGAGTTGTTTATGATATCTGCAGCACCAGAAATAAACTAGAAAAAGAGGAGTGCATAATCTTCATAAAATTGCTTTGCCTTTGATTGGTATATATATCTCAGCTTACTGCCTTTGGACTGACCGATCACTTGCAGCACTAGTTAAAGCAATAGAAGAAACTAAGACAACCTACAGACTGAGATCACTAATAACCATGACTACAATAAAACTTAGAAAAAAAGGAGATACAGGTTATAAAGAAAAAACTATGCTGCTGATAATTTTTTATCATAGAATAAAGCAGCAACAATGCCGAGTAATTTAATCTGCACTTCAAAACCCAAAACATGCAAAATGAATTTTCAAACTCTCTTAAATTAATATACCATTTATATCAGCCAGCACTTACCTGTGTTGCAAGACCTACCGCTACAATCCGGGAACTGCATCTAATCATGCAAACAGATGATCGAAATCTCAGCACATGCACATAAGAGTGAGACTGGAGAGAGTAAAATCGAACTGTTGTAGGTGAGTTGACAGTGTTTCCTGACTGTGGCTCCATACGGCAATCTTGGGCCACCCCAACTGAATGGCCAGTGTTCTGAGCCAATCTTGAACTATTGGTGTCATAACCAGCAACGACCAATAGCATAGGATGCGATGACTTGAATCCTTCTTGTCCATCTGAACTCAGGGGACAAGGCTGCATCTGTAAGAAGGAAACTGGACCATCACGCTTTGAAACTAGTTCACTATAGTTAGAGGCATCCTCCACATCAAGGACTTGAAATCCATTCTGGTAACCAAGTAAGAGAACACGCTTGAAGTGAGACGGACCAAGTTCCAACCTGTCAAAGCCAGCCCATGTTACCTGTTCATGGAACAAATAATGGAAACACACCTAAGCAAACGTTGATTTCAAAATAGGAAGAAAGGAGAAGCATTCTGAGACAGCCCAAAAAAATCCAACAGAAATATGAAATTTAATTCGATTGTGCCAAATTCACGCCAAGGCAAGGAGAGCAGATAAAAAAAATCATTGTGTAAAAATTTGTTTGTTGATAATTTAAAGCTAAGCCTCGCCATTCCATGAGAAACCACATTCCAAGTTTAGTGCAGCTTAAAAAGAGATTCTTAACAAATATTAATGCTTCACAAAGCACAACAGTCCAGATATGAGACATTATGAAAGACACATTCATGCACACACTAGTTCTACTATATCAATTCTCCACTGTAAAAAATCATAACAATCTAAATAAATTTAATTCACAAGATAGTGCATCGGTGACTTAACTCTTTAAGATTTTCCAAACAAACACCCCATGAAAATTGTGCAGACAAAAAGCAGCATGAAATAATCAATGCTTTAAAGGATATCAAAGTTATAAGGTTTGAGTTAACATAGCTAGAGCAGGTTAGCTAGACTCCATATCCAAATTGTTCAATATTAGCAGAGCCAAAACTAGTTTTGTTAAGGTGTGCGTTTAGGAACTGTGCCTGCATAGGTGTTGTTAGACAAGGTGCTTTTGATGAGGCAAGCACACTTTTGTAAGGAGGCAGACACCAGAAAAATATATATTTGAAGTTCTCTTTAATTTCTTTAATTTTTTTCATTAATTGCATCTTTAGTAGTTTTTTAAAAGGGCAAATTCAAGCTCTCTACTTCTAATGTTTGAGTATTCAACAATCTATGGACCATAAAAAGATCATGCATATTGGCCAACAAAAGAAAAGGAAAATTGTGCATGTTTTATAAGATGGATTGCTCTTTAGAGTTTATAATCAAAATTATATATCTTAAGTGTGTGCATATATGCATACACGTCCACAAATACACATACTGCGCCTTACTTAAGTAAGCGACTTCTTGGGCAATATAATAGCTGAAGCACCTAAAGCTCATAGTGCGCCCTAGAAGTAGACAACACTGAGCCAAATGGTTCTCGACAAGTAATACCGAGTAGCGAGAGCAATTAAGCTTTAAATCACCATTAACTCTATGCAAACAATAGACAACTCTACTAAGTAAGCTAAAAGCAAGTACCAAGCAAGCTAAGAGTTCAAAAGCTAAAAAGAAAGAAACCAGAAAAACAAATGTAAACGATTGAGCCTAAAATGGAAAGTAAACCTGATCTTTATGATCTTCAGAAGAAGTAGAAATGGAAGCAGCGGCGGAAGCACCAGCGGAGCGAACCGTGGATGCGACGTTACTAGCATTCGAGGAAACAGTCTTCAAACAAGACGATATTATCCTCAAAGAATTCGGCAACAAGCCATTGTTCCTTCCTTTCCCTTTCCTCATCCTCCAACTATAAAAACACTCCTACTCGTACTACTACTCCCGAGCAAAACCGCCACTGACTCTTCTCCTTCTTCTCCTCCTCCTCTGTCACTGTCACCACCAGCATCACAACGGCCTAACTCCGCCTTCACCACCGTGACCACCGGCGAGTAGCATCTCCGATCGCCGACGATCGGATTTAACATCCGATTCTCCTGATCGCCACTCGAAAATCCTCACAACAAACAAACAAAAACAACTTTTTTTCTTTTTTGCAACTTAGCCTGAGATTACTTTGAGGCTTGCTTAATGTTTGACTTCAGAGGAAATATTATCAGCTGTATCCTCTTTATACTTATCCAAAATCCAAATTTACTCTTCTACATAAGGTTTATTTATTTATTTATTTATTTATTTATTTGTTTTCAAATTTTGTCTCTCAGAAGTTTCTCTTTTTCTTTCGCTTTCTCTCTCAAATCAATCTACCTGTGTTTTGGGATGTAAGCAAAAGAAAAGGGAGCATTACCCTCTTTTATTAATTTATTTTTGAAAGAATTTTTATTTACAAAAATTAAATAATTTATTAAAAACTATAAAACTCGAAATAAATTTTGGTTATGATAATAATTTTACATGTTTAAAAATCACTAGAAACAAATTTACTATATGTGAAATTTTATTAATTCTATATAAAAATATTTTTTGTATAATTTTAATTCAAATAAAAAATTATTTTCGGAAGGTAACTAATAAGTCATAATTTGATGTTTTTTATATAAAAATATCTTTACAAAAATAAAAATATTATCATAAAAATATAATTTTATACTCATTTTTAATTGAATTTAATAAAAATATTAAATATAATATAAACTATTTATGAAAAGTTAAAAAACAAAAATATTAATAATACATCCATTTATAAATATCTTTGTTTGTATTTTTAATGTTATAGAATGGCTGAGATTCAAGGGATGAAATAAGAAGTGAAATTTTGGTTTTTTTTTTTTTGGGTAGAGGTGTTCATGGGCCAGGCGGCTCGGCCCTGCCCGAAGGCCCGACCGAAATTTGGGAGGGTTTGGGCAAAAATATAAGCCCGAAAAATGGGCTTGGACAAAAAATAAGGCCCGTTAAAAAATGGGTCGGGCTTCGGGTAAGATATTTTTGGCGGGCCCAGCCCGGCCCAGCCCGAATTCACTAAATGACAAAAAAAATCTGCTATTTTTTTTATTTTTGAATGTTATTTTTTTGTTGTTTTCTCCCTATTTTGTTACCATATTACTATTTTGTTGTTATTGATTGAATATTGTATAAAACTTATTTTATTGTTAATTTTGTTATTATTTTAAAGACATTTGTTAATTTTATTATTATTTTAGAGGTATTTGCTTGTTAAGTTACATCTATCTTAATTTATTTAAGTCTACATACTTTTTTAAAATTTATTTTTAATTTGTTGAGAAATATTTATTTTGATTTTTTTTAGTATTTTTGATGTATTATATATATTTAAAAATTATATAAAATAATATAAAAATTTAATACGGGCGGGCTGGGCCGGGCCCGGGTTTTAGCATTTTTATATGGGTCGGGCTTGGAAAAAAATTAAGCCTATTTTTTGGGCCCGGCCTGGCCCGAGCCCGATGAATGGGCCTAATTTTTTAGTTGAGCCCGACTCGAACCTAGCCCAGCCCGGCCCATGAACACCTCCCGGGGGAGATGTGGACCGAGAGGTGTGGCTTGGACTTTGGATCACAACGCGCAAAGGCCTGAAAAAAACTGTTTACAATTTTTCTTAAAAAATATATTAAATAAGAGAAAATTTTAATAATAATAATAATAATAATGAATTATTACTAACAGTGTGACTTTTGTCTCGTGCTGTGTTATGTCAGTTGTCAGGCTGTTATTAATTTTTCTGTTGATTCATTAGTGAATTTTGTCTTCGCATTGGGCTTCTTGCAGTAGATTGGCATGGGCTGGCCAACTTAAGACTTGTTTGGTTTAGATTGGATTGGACATGAATTTTATTAGTGACTATCCTAAATATTTAGTTTTTTTTAAAAAAAAAATAGTAAATTATGAGGTTTTAATGTATTATATTTTATCAAAATTAGGGTTTAATTTTATTTATTTAGTTTAATTTCACAACCTTTTTATTTTATAATATTATTTAATTTAAATTGATAACAATGATTAACATAATGGCATGGAGTTTTTTTTTTAAATAAGTTTTTAAAATTCGGATAAAAAAATTCACATATCATTTAACGGTAGAAACTAATACTTTTATTAAATTGGACTTACTAATGATATTATAAAAGAAACCAAAATATTATATCAAATAAAATTAGAAGGATATTAACTAGGAGGAGTTCGAGCATGTTTTAATGTATTTTTCCTTTAGGTTAACTGGTGGAGAGAGGTTATAGGTTGAAGTATTGTATAAAAAAAGGTTTAATGACAAATTTCGCCACTAACTTTTACATGTTTTATCAAAATAACCCTAATTTTTTTTTAAAATTGCTTTTTTTAATCGATTTGATGAAAATAAGTTAACGGAATGATGTGGAATTTCTTAAAACTTTTTTTTCAGATAATTAGTTTATTTTCTTTTAATTAAGAGTTATTTTTTTCACCTGTAATTATTTTATTGGATTATCTAAGTAATAAATTATATATCAATAAAATATTCCATGTATGAAATTCCATATCATCTCGTTAATTTTTTTAATGGTACTTCCATCAAATCTGTTAAAAAAAAGCAATTTAAAAAAAAGAAATAAAGGTTGATGGTAAAAAAAATTCAAAAAATACAATTAGGACCATTTTGACAAAACATGTAAACGTTAGTGGCCAATTTTGTCATTAAGCCTATAAAAAATGTTGAAAAATATAGATTTACAAGCTAAGTTCTCAAGGGAAAATTTAGTGACGAGAGTTCTAATCTTCAAAGGTACAAGGGTGAGGAAATTGTCAGTGAGGTGTGATGGATTTAAGTTCTATAGTTGTAATTGTTTAAAGATAATGGATACTCCTCATTGAGTTAGATTCCGCAAATATCGAAAAAACGAATTGCGTAAACAAACTTTTGATTTTGTGTCTTCATAATGCGTGGATAAGTTAAAACTTTCGCAATCACGGTTCTTTATTGTTTTCATTATATTAAAAAATAAAATTATTAATAGATTTTTTATGGAAAAAGAAGTTAAAGTTAGGGTGAAATGATAAGATGATGAGAAAATAAGAAAGAATGAAGGCGGATTACGGTGGGTGTAATGGAGTTACGTGCCGCCTAGGTTGGGTCAATTATAAATAAACAAATCATCATCATCATCATAATTCAATTGGCTAAACACCATCCCATCAATTGGCTCACGATAGTAATATATAATTATTTTTTATTTATTTTTAGATTTTATATAATTTTTTAAAATATTTTAAACGACGATATAATACAATATTAAAATGTCACGTTATTATATTATAATAAAAATAAGATTCAAATATTAATTCAAAAAACTGTCAAATTTGAAGACTAATATGAAAAAAAAAAGCATTGATTAAGTTGAGAAAAATACAAATTCTAATCTACTGATTTTTTAAATATATGTATTTTGATTCCTTAATATATCTATCAGAACGAGTCCAGTAACTAATCATTCGCATTCTGCAGGCCGATTAACAGGTAAATATTTTTAAAATATATTTAGTTAAGTGTATAAGCATTCTATAATCAATAGATTTAAATGTCTAAATCTGTATTTGTTATTCAAATAAGTAACATAGTCCTTCAACGCCCTCAAACCTATGTCCTTCTACACTAATAATAATGCCAATACTAATTAAACTAAGAGTGAATCGACTCTATCAAGATATTTTTGACACATTATGAATATGCCAAAAATTAATAGATGACGTGGAATAATAACATAGCAAATAAATATCTTATTTTAAAAATAAAAACAAAAGAGCCTTCTTTTGGGAATTAAAAAACAACTCCTTTTATCATAGTTTGCTTTAAAGTTAAAATAAATTAGAAAAAAAAGAAGAGACAATGGCTGGTTCTCCTCTTTAATCTATTTCTCCGACAAAAATTGACTGAACCATAGGATATTCTCTCTACTTCTGTTCCCCTATGATTCTCTTATGTACATGTCTTCTATGTCCCAAACACACTGCCATTCTTCACTTTCCTTTTTGCCCTCCTCGGGATTCTACCCAAACCCTAATCCTGTTCTGTTCCTTTTTAAAAATCCCATTTTTTAATGTACGTGAAACAACGTCAATCTTTTCAATTTGGTCCCCCCTTTCAACTTCATCTCTCTGCATGCACCATTTCAAATCTCTTCATTGAAAGCTTTTTTGAAAAAACGGGGCCCGACATTTCTTAATGCTTTTTAAGCTGTTGGGATTGCCATTAAGTAGCTGCACTACCTGCATGACATTTTAACAACCAACTGTTAACATATATATACGTATATGTATATGTAATATGTATGTATGCATGAAAGTTATCAAAGCCTTGATGTGGAACTTGTCGACGTGCCTGAGTCATTTGCGGACGCCGTATCGACGACCGGTGTATGCACAGCGAAGCGGCTAGGAGGACAAGGCTCATTTCTCGAGCACTGTAATCGTTGCCGAGATTGGGATCGATCAGCTCTCGGATTTCGTTCTTCTTTAGCAAAGGTTTAGCCTAGGTGGGGAGGAAAACAAATTCAAGGCATAAATAAAATATATGTGCATATGCATATAAGCGAGTACTTGAGTATATGGTGATGTTGTGTGTGTGTTCTAGTGGCGTTACGTACCCACAATACAAGGCTTTGCTGAGAGTAATCCAGAGCTCTACGGCCGGTAACGAGTTCCAACAACAGTACACCAAAGGCAAACACATCGGTTTTTTCGTCGACTATGCCGTGCATCAAGTACTCAGGAGCTAGGTAGCTGCAAAAAAAATGCAATAAAGGAGATCGATTTAATTATTGGAATCGATAACCGATGACTGCAATGAAAAGTTTAGTGTTTAGGTATACGAACCCGAAAGTGCCTTCGAACTTGGAAACGGTGTGGTGAGTCCAGCTTTCGGGTAGCCATTTCGAGAGTCCGAAGTCACAAATCTGTTGCTTTCTTATGTTACTATATAACAATGTAAGAAATGGAACGTTTAAGGATTTGGTTTTGGAGGGTACCTGAGGATCGAAGTCCTTTGTAAGCAAAATATTTGCAGCCTTGATATCTCTATGTATGATTCTCCTCTTACAACCTTCATGAAGATACCTTAAACCTTCAGCTGTTCCTAAAGCAATCTTAAACCTAATACCCCATGTCAGTTTTTCCTTTGAACCTGTAAGAAAAAACAACACATAAAAAAAAGGTCAATTCAGACCGGGATCCATCCCTTCAATGTTCATAATTTCATGAAAACGATGAAACTAACCATAAAGAAGAGAAGCTAAGCTCCCATTTGGAGACAACTCAAGGACAAGATGCATTCCACCTTCAATTCCATAACCAATTAACTTAGCAGTGTTGGGATGGTTCACATGAGCCATAATCCCAAGCTCAGACAAGAAATCCCCTATAATCTCATCGGCTGTGCCTTTTGTTAGTCGTTTTATTGCAACAAGCTGTCCGTTTCGTAAACTCCCTTTATAGACTTCAGCATAACCACCTTTTCCGACAAGATTCTCTGCACACACACACCAAAAAAACAAAATAAAATAAAAAATCATCCCATAATCAAATTCCAAGCAGAGTACAAAGTATACTAACCAGTGCTGAAGTTTTTTGTGGCAGCTTGAAGTTCTGTAAGAGTAAAAATTTTCCTATGATTATATGAACCGGAAAGAAAATCCGGTGCAACAGCAAAGTTTTCTCTCATACTATTACTCCTTAACGACAGCCTAGATGACCCGAAATTCTGCAAATTGGCTAAAGATTTCTTCGATTTACTTCGGAATAATTGTGCCAATCCTCGCCATTTAGAACCACCTTGCTTTGAGCTTTGATCATTTGTTGGCTCTTTACAAGAATTAGTCCTTTCGAATTCTTCACTCCTAAAGAAATCCTCCAGAACACCAGTTGGAGAACATGTATCCACCTTCTTCTCCATTTTTTTAAACTTCCATGTTGCAGACGATAAGAGGCAAAACAGGGGAGACACAGAAACAGAGTACTCTGTTTTCTTTTTCTTGTCTTCGCCCACCAGTTTAACTTGCAAAATTGTTTCGATTCCCCTGCAAATATAATGGATAAGCAACACAACAAAGAGAAATAAAAACCCAAAAAAAAAAAAAAAAAAAAAAGCAAAGAGAATGAGTGACTACCATTTGAGGATGAAGGTTTTAAGTTGTTCAGAAATATACAGATATTGTAGTTGTGAGACAAGGAAGCAAACAACATAAAAAACAACAGAAGATATGGAAGATATTAAACAAAAACCAAAGAGGGGACGATTAAAGAAGAGGTGCACATAAATTTGCGGTTACTCTAAGCTTTTTATCATCACTTGCTTCTCCATCAATATTGTTTTCAATGATTTCCTTCTTTCTTTTTTTTAAAAAAAAAAATGTTATTATTTATTTCTGAAGTAAATATTACTTCTTCTGCTTAACTAATTTATTTATTTTTAATTAATATTATTAAATAGAAAAAAAAATGGAAAATACATATAGCTTCGGTTGGTCAAAGACGGCTTCAGTCCATTGAGTTGCGGCACGTGACTTAGTTAGGACACGTGGGTTTTTATTGTTGTCTCTGCCGTAACATGTAAGAACTTTCCGGCTTGGTTCAATGACGGGACGTAAATATGGATCACACAAAAATATATATTAATAAGTAAAGTAAATCAAATGAAATTAAATATTTATTAACGTTTTATTTAAGGTAAAAAAAAATCTCTATTATCTCTATCTAAAGAAAAAAAAAAAGAAGGACAAAGTGGGAATATTTTATAAAAATTGTAAGCAATTTTCTGACTTTTTCTACGAAAATCTAGACAAGTAAATCATAATCTAAACAAGAACTAGTTTAGTTTGGGGTTTTGGGACAAATGTACAATGTTTTATGAACGTGTCATGTTTTTAATTTGGTCAAAATATTTAAAATCTTAAATTATTCGAATTTAATTAATGGAGAAAAAACCATTTAAAAAAATTAAATAAAAATAAAATGGCAGGGAAGATATGATGATCATAAATGTAAGTCTTTAATTATTATTACTTCATTGATTACCTTGTGTACAAGTTTCACTTTATAAATCATGTCGTATACCACATCACCTCTTTAAGTTAGTTAAACCAAATCAATGCTACTTCCAATAAATTAAGTGGAGTGATAATAAATAATCAAAAGAAAATAATTGGGATCGGGATTTAAAAAATATTGACTAAATCTATAATGTACACATAGTAAAATACTGGTAATTGAATTTAAACAAACAAATATCGAATGTTATTGTCTGGGTCAGGATTAAGATTTTAAAATTTGGAAATTATAAGGATTAAAATTGACTAAATTAAAATATAGATACTAAATCTACAACTTTCACAAAGTGCAAGAACTAATAGTGTAATTACCTAAGAAATATATGTACTTATATATAAACTTTGATGTGAAGTATAATCAGCCGCGTAGTAAAAGGTTAGGTAGACACTAGACACCATGATCACCTTGATTAAATGGAAAATTTATTTTATAGTCCCTATCAAATATTAGTAATTCAATTTAATTTTGTTTAGCTTTTTTAGTTAAATGAAATTTTTTATTTTTGGCTCTTCCAAAAATAAACAATCAATTAAGGTTTTTTTAGCCACTGATCAAATGGGAAAACTCTTTTTTGCCCCTCCCAAAAATCAATAATTTAAATCAAACTCCTTCAAAACAAAAATTTTAATTTGTATCCTCAAAATTTTATAATTTTATCTTAGTTCCCTTAACACAATTTCTTCAGTTCACTCTCGAGACATATACAAACTTTTATATGTGTGAAATTTTGGTTTTAATAATTACAAATTGCTAACATCATATTGACTTAATATTATTTTATGTTTATTTATTTCAGAAATAGGATTGAGTACGAATTCGAGCTCTATACACATGGTTTCATAAAACCGTACGATTCTCCCGATCTAAATTAAGCAGGTTTTACATGAAGAAGATTTGCCTCAGCATGTTCTATTCGATACGAATAGGAGAAGCGGTATTCTTAAAAAAAAATAGAGAAATCAGAACCAAGTCAATATGATACGGACCAACCCCTTCTTCTTGTGTCAAAGATCTTACCATTTCTTCTCTCAAAAAAAAATATATATATATCTTACCATTTACGAAGGAACTGGAGTTACATCTCTTTTCCAGTTCCATTCAAGAGTTCTTATGTGTTTTCACGTCCCTTTAACACATACAAGATTCGTCACTACAAACAAGATAAGGATACATACATAAACAACTATATTTATTTACTATGAAAATAACCGAATTTATTTATTTTAAAAGTATACAATTGAGTTAAAATATCAACTTTTATATGTAAAATTATAACAAATTAAAATTATATCAATATCATCCTGTATTTATACAAGTGTTGAATGAAATTGATTAGTCTTGCGGTAGTTGAAGCTAGAGAAAGCTATCATAGGCAATGAATATAGCTCAATGTTCATCCTACTAGCTTGTAAAAGGGGATTTTGATTGAGATGCAAGGTGAAAAAATAATGGGTGGTGGCTCTTAGACCTCGATTCTCATTTGGGTCTTACGTTATTCAGATTTTGTATTGTCAACTGCTAAGTCTGATTATTATTAATAAATTGTGGGACATTGGATTTGAGTTAATTTGTGTTTGACACGTAATCCGACTCTATTTGGATAATCCAAAATTGACCCAAGCTTAAAAATTTGATTTCCAATATCCTCAGAAACAAAAAAAACATGGTAATGTTGTGATTGAATAATCTCAAATTCAGCAGCATAAGTTTGACAGTTTTGAGTGATTAGCTATACTATATTGCACTAGTAATAAAATAAAAAGAAAACTAATGAATAATATAAAAGATGTTGAATCTTGTTAATTGCTTAGAAAAATGAAGTATTGAATGGAAGTGTTTAGCTGGTTATAGCGATCAATAAATTAAAAAATGACGTAAATGATTGTTTATGTAATTCGGGTTTTTTTATGTCTTCAGTGAGTAAATTTACTATTTTTAATCCCCAATACAACGAGTAATTCAAGTTATATCACTCTGCTAGTATAACGACATCATTTTTTGTATTTAAAGACCTAGATCATTCACCTCTAAGTTCTCTCGTTTAGAACTTAGGCAATAAACAAAACATGTATACTCTCTTAAATAACTCAATAAAGAGTTCTATAATGAACAGATTAGTGTTCTCAATACACAATATCAAACCTATACAAGCCTTTCAATATATAAGAGTTTTCGGGACTTGCTAACATACTAGAGATCAATATATTCCTATCCTTATAAAACAACAGTTACAAAATAGAAAAATACAATATACTAATAAAGACCAATATAAAGTGGACTATTGGAGATTTTTTCTTCAATGGTATCCCGGTTTATTCTCCACAATCTAAAGATATGATTGCTTGATCCAATCCAACCTTTAAGATCTGTTGCTTCATATGGATAGGTTTTCAAAGTCGGGCTTGCATACATCCACAATATCATCATCATTCAAAGCCTAAAGATTTTGTTTCAAAAATTGTTAACTTCAAATATGGCAGGTAACATCATGTCACAATGATTGTGGGAGTGACCACTTCCGTTTGCACTTAGCCAACCACTTCAAAAACTTGCATCAACAATCTCTCTCTTGGGCAAATTTTTAACAAAAACCAAACGAGTCAGGAAGTTAATAAACAATATACCTATAGCTCCCCTTCAGCACAACCTCTTTAATCCATCACACTTATCTCAAAACATAATCAAGCAAATTAACCATCAATTCCTCTGAGTAGTTACATCAATATTTAGTATATTAGAATTATAACTAAAATTTAACATATACTTCAAGAGTATGTAAAAATTCTCTTAAAACAGTGATTTGGCAGAAGATGTAAATTATTACAAAAGTTGGTTACAAAACAAATCTACACGCCACCCGCCCAAACGATCATGCATGATACAAATTTAGTCAAGCGGCTCACTATCAACAGTAACTCTAGCGTAGTCCCATTCTACAGAATCTCTTTCTACTATCTATATGCCTGAAAAGGAAAAGATAACAGAGTAAGTTCAAAAGAACATAGTGAGTTCCATAAAAAAAAATATAGGGATACCACTGGTGAACAAGCATTAATTCTCATAAAGAGCATCAGACTTTTCGGTGAAACCATGAGGTACTGTAACAACCCATTTTCAGTGGTGTCGAAAATAGTGGTTTTGGGACCACAATTTCGATGAGTGACTTATTATTTTATTATTTATTTAACGTCTACAGGATTATATGAAGGTTGTATTAAAATTTCGTTAAGAAATTTTGATGTTTAAATGGTTAATTAGGTAAAAAATGACTAAATTGTAAAAGGTGTAAAAGTTGAGTTCTATTAGTTAAAGGGGTCAAATGGTTATGAAATTTTAAATTAATGGACTAAGAGAGTAATTATACCATTCTTAATGTTAGTGGACATTTATGGGGTAAGATTTTGTTAAATTTTTAGTTAATAACCAAGGTTAAAATGGTAAATTAACAAATACACTTAAACTAAGTAAAACAAAATTGTTTCATCTTCCTCACTTAGTCTCTCCACCAAAATTTGAAGAAAGAAATAGCCATTTTTTGGGGCTTGAAGGTTCGGCTAGCTTAGGTGCTTGCATGGTATGTGATTTCGATCCCGTTTTTAATGATTTTTATGTTTTTGAGTTTGTTTTAGCTTAATTTAGCTAGCCCGAGGGTTAATTTGCAAAATTGTTAAAGGTTGAGGAACTTTCCATGGATGTTTTTGAATGTTTTTTGATGTGTCGATAGATTATTAATCTTGGTTGTAAAATAAACATGTTTTGTTAAGTGATTTTTGTTAAATTTTGGAAATAGGGATTAAATTGTTAAAAGTATAAATCCATGGGTTTTTTATGAATTGTTGGTAATTATGGTTGTTTCAAGGTCCCTTGTAATATTGGTTAAGTTGGATTTAGGCTAAAATGAGTTATATTTAAGTTATAAGCTTAAGGATTAAATTGTGAAAAGTTAAAGTATTAGGGGTAATTTTGTAATTTTGCATAAATATGAACTATGGATTAAATTGAATACTAGAAGTACTTAATCAAATGAAATTATTTATTTAGATCAAGATAAACCAAAATTGGACTTAAATCGAGGAAAAGCTAAAGCTTCGGATTAGTTCGACTCTACTACTACGACCCTAGTTATCGAGGTAAGTTCGTATGAACTATGGTCGTTTTAATGTTAGTTAAATTGACTATTTTCTATTTTGTTTTAATATAAATGAATCTATGTATAAATGTATCTATGCTATGATGAATTGACGAATAATGAGTCTCGTTTGAACCTTAAGAATTCTTAGGGGTTTCATGTTTCGGGTGCTGGTCTTGAATGTCCTACTGATGGCTGAGGTCCTGCATTTGTTGCAGATTCTCCATAGCTCGTGTGAGCAGCATCGTGTGGCTAACATTACGACCCAAAGCTCATGTGCGCAGGCCCATTTCACAGCTCGTGTGAGCATTGATGTAAAGGAAATGTTACAGTTATTTGGAAAGACACACTATGTGTGAGCATTCTCAAGTATCCGATGTAATTCTAGACGGTTCAACGGGTAAGAAAAGGAAATGAAATGGTAAGTATGCAAATGGAATGAATCATGATCTTATGAAAACATTGATGAGTTAAATATGTGTTGATATTTGGAAATCTACTTATCTTATGGTTGAATTCATGTGTATCATGGACAAGTATACTAACTTGTGAGTTTGATGATATTGTATAGGCTTATGCTAAGCTTATGGCATTGGTAACAATTTATGTTTAATCTATAAATTGTATTAATGAAATGGTAAGTTATGTTTAAGTTTATACAAGCTTACTAAGCACCTATTGCTTACGTAGTTACTTTCCTTTGTTTATAGATAATCGGAAGCTCAATTGGTTGGAAGCTCGTCGAAGACCTATCACACTATCCAGTAATTATTTTGGTACTTTTTGAGTATTTTGGCCAAGGTTAATAATGGTGTGTATAGGATCTTTGTAATGGATGTTTTTGTATGTTTAAAATTTTGAAGTTATGTTTGGTTTGGTGAACTTTAATGCCTTACCAAGTTATGTCATATTGGTCACTTTTAAGTGCTTGTAAATAAGGTTCTTTTTCTATGTTTTTGATGGCTTGAAAATGGTCAATTGTGGTAGAATATAGTGGTTAAGTGAACTAGGTTGTGTGTTTGAGATATGGTCAAATTGCTTTAGTTTGATTCATAACGTTTGATACAATTGTGGTGCCTTTGAATGACATATTGGTTAGGTGATTTAGGATGTTTGAAATAGCATGTATATGTGTGTTTGAATGATGTTTAAATCATTTGCTTGTGTGCCCAAATGGAATGGTTAATTGAGTATGGTTTGGCATGGAAATGGCTTGATTTTAGGTAAATTTTTGGGATCACACAGCCTGGGACACGGGTTGTCACACGGCCTGGCGACACAGCTATATGTCATTTGAAATTTCTTAGTGTTCCAAGTCAGTGAGTTACATGGCCTAGCACACGGCCTGACTGGAACAACGGAAATGTGCAAGTGTACACAATTGCAACAAGTAATAAAGTGACAAGTAAATGTCGAGTTATCGTACCCACAGGGACTGTGAAAGAATTATTTATGAATGCTATTTAAAACACTTTGGTGAAGAAAAATATTTTGTTTGAAGAGGGTGATTAAAAACTAAGATTTTAAACTAAGTAAACTAAATAAATAAATCTCAAATGCACGATTTCAAAATACGATTTTAATCAAGATGACATAATTGTGTTAGATTAATTACATTTCTTAACTTAGAATTATTAAACTCATCTTTATATTGTTACGAATAAATTCACGGCAACTCGGTAATTTGCTAACTTATGAACATACTCACCTATCAAAATCCATTCATCTCTTGACTATATCCCTATGTCAATTCAACCGATTAAACAAATCTTAATAGGCAAATATGTTATTCCACATACATACTTATTAAATCGAAATAATCTCTTGTACATATCCCTATATCAATTAAAACGATTAATTAAATCTAATAAGCACATAAAAGACTACATGAGGTAACAAAGTATCCCTACCTTGAAACAGTTTAATCACAATAATCTTGCAAGTTATGCAAGGCAAATGTATTGTCAGATACCGTTGCTAATTTAACCCTCAGCTACCTTAGATGATTAAACATGCACTGATTAAGTATTGTGTCCATTAATTACAATTTCAATCCGTTTAAATAATTAATTCATTAGCTATCTCACAATTGTAATGCAAGAATAACTTAGTCATGATTTTATTTAATCAAGCATCTTACCGAGGCCTATAACAACATAAACAAAATTTTAACAATTTTAGCAAACGAAATGCAATCAACCTAACACAAATTAAATTCAAGCTAAATTGATTAAAATAACCATTCCAACAACATAAATATTCATAGATATGTTCATCATAACAACAACAAAAATTAAAGAGATAGGGAACAAGAATCAAATCCGGTGTTTTTCCGTGGCCTGACTAGTTTGCTCTGTTCTTCCTTATCTGTTGTCCTCGTCGACCAAGGCTGCTATGAACACTTAATTGCTGCTCCAAATGGCTGATGAATGCCCCTTTTCCAAGAGGAGAAATCAGCAAGAGAGCAAGGGAATTTGGAATGAAAAAGAAGAGAGAAAGTGGAGAAAAGAGAGAAAAGATGTGAATGCTTGAGATGTGTTTCAAATGACCAGCCTAAGGGGGGTTTTTATAGCTGAAGTGGGCTGCTAAAAATAGCTAAAATTATCAGCCAAAGAGCCCTCCCTTGGCCGGCCACACATGTGGCAAGGTTGATAGTTTCAACTTTGCTAATTTAGGCTTGGGGCAAATCTATAAAGCCACTAATTGTGGAGGGGTTTGTTTGCAACTTGAACAAGTCTTCAAGGGCCTCTTTGCAAGCTAAATAATCAGCCAATAAGCTGATTTGGGTCAGCATATGGACGGTTTTGGGCTGTCCACTTCTTGGTCGGTTCGGTTCACTCAGTTCGACTCAACTGGACCACTTTTTCATAATTAATTAATAATAATTTATTTAATCCAAATTAAATTCGATATAATTTAAATTAATTATATCATGAATTAATATACATAATTGGACTGACTTAGGCTGAAAATTAATTCGCCTTGATACTTCAAATTGCTTCTCGATTTTGAACTTCTAGCAGTGTCTGCCGAATAGTTATTTGCCCTTTGTGCAAATCTGTCGAAAAATGATCAAAATTAATCAAAATTAATTATAAAATTAATTAAAATTTAACATGTTCATAATTTAAGTGCAATTTAATTATTTTATAAAAATTAATTATTTTTCGACAATAATTTTGCCGAAACTACATGAATTTGAGTTAAAAATGGCATGAAAAAGTGTGTATATTTTTGTGTTTCCACTGACACACAGCTATGTGTGGCAACTCAGAGAGTTACACGGTCTAGCACACGACCTGCGACACGGCTGTGTGACCCTACTCAGTGAGTTACACGGGTGAGAACACGGGCTGGGACATGGCTGTGTGTCCCTAATTCGGTTGTTACACGGTCAGGGCTATGTCACACGGCCGTGTGACCCTTATTTTTACATTTTTACATCTTTTTCTTAACACTTCTGTTTTGTTTCAAATTAGTCCCGAATCGCTTCTAAGTTATTTTTAGAGGCTCGAAGGCTCAATTTAGGGACATAACGCATATGATTGATTTATAATAAGTTTAAGCTATTTAATGTTGTGATGATAAATGTTTTTTGATTGATCGATAATGCTCTGTGACCCTAATCTGGCGACAGAGACGGGTTAAGGGTGTTACAGGTACTAACATGATACACCAAATGGCGTTAACTGTTTTTAGACAAACATATTTCGCTAACATAAACACAACCATAAACACAACACATGGGCTGTCACCACTCGCCAACTTAACCATGACTTTCCACAATTGAGCACGTTTACAAATGACCCATCCTTGTTCCAGCCACAAACCCAAAATTTTAGAATCATATCAGTCAGCCATATTCATATACATATACCACATTAACTCTTCATATCACATCTGTTAAGCTGAACACGTGTTCTCGTGATCTGCCAATCCGATTTGCAATATAGCTGCCTTATCAGAAACATCATAAACAACTCTCATTCTCATATAATATATATTACATATCACATATAATCGACACTAGGCTCATGCAACAATGAGGGTATTTATATTAGAACTGACCATGCTCATGCAAAATAACGTTGTTTGATACACATGTATAACCGGACACCAGACCTTAACTTATTAGGAGCAGGAATACTTACCTTACACAGTTTATATTACTTGAGGGGTTTATAATACAAAAGGAGTAAGAAGGGACTCACTAGAAACTCCAAAAAAGGAACATACTCTATAGGTCCTTTGCCTTTATTGCTCGGACCTTCACTAACTTCTTGAGTTAGATGAGAAAGAAATCTAAATATCATATCGTTAAACTATTGAAATTTAACATACATGCATGAATCAGTAGCATGTAACCCAGAACCAGGAAGTTTCCCTCCTTACAACCAGTTGCATAATTGTAAATACGTAAACTCCTTCGACAATAACCTAAAGGTTTACTGGAAATTTCCAGTAAGCTGGTACTAACAATAGTGTCGACTAATTATTGAGAACCTTCTTCGTTTGAAGCTTTCTACCTTAAGGTTTTTTAGAAGCTTAGAGGATAGTGTAGGGAATAAGATGTAAAAGTAACACATGCAGACAATCGACATCCTTATATACCCAGACACGGAGACAAGGTTTAGTTGAAGGATTAGAAAAATCTCACTATCGCCCTTTATTCCTGTTAATAAAATCCCTTAATATTTTAAAGTCTAATAATCTACAATACTTTAGTTCAGTTCTAACTCGGTCACAACCAAACTCAAACATTACTTACTGAGCCATCGTATTTACATTAAAATACGGAAACAAATCTATCGAGCTGTAAAATAGTGAGTTCACCTAAAACATCTGCGGTTGGCGGATTGCTTAATAGAAGAGTCAGCCAAATGGCGAACCCACAGAATATGCTGCCCAACCAAAAAAGAATATTTCACTAACTTACTCAATTTCTACCCTTAGCATAAATGACTTAAATGCAAAACAATGACTCGATATAGTCTTCACCGGGCGGGCTGTTACAATCAACATGATTTAAAGCCCAAAGATTTTGTTTCAAAAATTGCCAATTTCAAAAATGGCAAGCAACATCATGTTGCAGTGATGGTGGAAGTGACCACTTTTGTTGGCACTTAGCCAAAACTTGCCTCAAGAGATGTTAATGTCTTTGTTGGGTAGATGGGTTGAAAATAGTTAATGAGCTTGAGAGATTAATAGGCTTGTAAGACAAAGGGAAATATGTATGGGTATCAAATCTAGTACTTTTAAAATATTCTTCAATGCTTAAATCAAAAGAGTAGAATAATGCTTGATGAAGGATTTTGATGAAGTAGTTGTTAGATTCAAAAGAAAATACATGAGCATAAAACATACTTGAGTATTAATACGAAAGCCTTTAATAGCCTCTGAAGTTGTTGTTTGCATGTGATCAGTTGGGACATATGTCATTGGTCTGATAAGATTATGGCTTCAATCCTTTTGTTGATCCTAACTTTTATTAGGTGATGATGTTGGGAGTTGATAGCTATTTGTGATCCTTTGGATTTCAGGCTTTGTGTGTGTGTGTGTGAAAGTACTCAGTAGGTCTTTCTATTATATGGGCTTTATCAAATTAGCCCGTCTACCTATTAAATGGATCAATTTAGTTTTTGTACTATTAAAAAATTCATTTACTATTTAGCAAAGTTAATATTTTTAAAATCTGTATGGTTCTACAAGTAAAATATTTTATTTGAAGCTGAACTACGAATGAATAAAAATTTTCCATGTCATTTTTTAAGCCGTAAATATTAATTCTATTAAAATTTGATGTTATTTATTTGTTAATAGTATAAGGACTAATTTCATCCATTTAATAATAATAAAAAATTAATTTAAGTTGTGGGGATGGCTTTGCATTGTCCAATTATTACAAAGTTGCACTTCATTTATAATTAATAATTAAAATATATGCAGCATTATAGGAATAACAAGATTAATTATTATTATTATTATTATTATTATTATTATTATTATAGATTTGCAAGTTGAAATATTTATATATAGGCAACAGCTTCCTATTACTTTACCATTACCCTTTTTTATATTCCTTTCCAAAATCGATTATTTTATATTATTACAAAGTGTTTAAAACGTGGAATTTATTTTGAAAAATTAAGCAGACTTTGAATCAGATGAATTTGATGTCATCAAGTCATAATTATAGGCATAAGATCATGTCTTGTAATGTTAAAGGATTAAGTTGTCGCCTTCATTTGGAGCTACAACAAAATAAAATCATGTTAATATATAATTTGATTAAATATTTCAATTATTTTTTTTATGAGTATAAGAATAAGAATAAGAATACTAATTTAATAACATAATCCAAATTTGGATTTTTGTCCTTATTCGACCTCGAGTTATCAAAAGAGCTTTCGTAAGCTCATTTTAACCCTAGAAATGAATGTATATTGTAACGACCCGAAAATCAGTGGTGTCAGAAAATGTGATTTCGGAATCTCGATTCCGTAAATTGGGCACGTAAATATTTTTTATGTTAGTAGTGAATTGAATTTCAGTTGGTTAATTTTATCGAATCAGTGCTTAGTTTTAGTACAGGGACTAAATCGTGTAAATGATAAAAGTAAGAATTATTAAGGAATTACAATTGGAACTTAATATATTGGACTTATAAAGAAAATAAACCCTTAGATACATGATTAGGTGGCCGGTTACAACTTAATAACATGTATGCTATATATTATAAATTTTAGTTAAAGTTAAGTATAAAACAAAACTAAACAAAAATATTATTTTTTTTTGGTAATTTTTATGTTTTCTGAATCCCGGTATTATAAGTTAGTCGACCATGTTGTTTTTAGCATTGTTAAAGAATTAAGAAGTTGCCTTTGTTAGATAGTTGAAGCTTTTGGTAATATTTTGGTAGATTTTAAGTTTAGGATAAAGGATTGAATTGTAAAGTCAATTGATGATTTTGTGCAATAGGGACCAAATTACAAATATTTCAAAATTTTGGGGTGAAAATGAGAAATAGGGAGTTAAATTAGGCTTAGAGTGAAATTGGTATAAAACTTTGGGGTTAAATTTAGAAGTTATGTTAGTCTTGGTTTTAGGGGCTAATTTGAATAAAATACAAAGGTTGCATAATTTAGCAATTGAATGTGAAAATGAATGTAAATTGATAATTTTATGTGTTGTTTTTAATCCGTACCTAACATCGACCCGAATTCCTCGAAAAAGAAAGAAAAAGACAAAGTCGTCAACGAATAGCTCGGAGTTTACGGTTTGTGTTTCTATAATCCGAACTCTTGTAAATTGCTGCATTTTGAACTGTTTGTGCATGGTAAGAATATGAGGTGAGTTGATTTTGATAATGAAATGATTTTGGCTCAATTGAGTTGATTGATATACCTAAGGATTAAATTGAATGTATATGAAAAATATATATTGTTTAAAATGTGGAATTGAGTATGAAATGTGAATATATAATGTTGATATATGTAAGTTTATATGTTTATGATGAAAATAAAGGTGAAATGAAATCTCTATTAATTGTTTGGGCAAGTCGAATATAGTTGGCATGCCATAGGATAGTAAGAGTTTAGGGTTACTTCGATTACGAGTCGATGAGAATGAATTGAACTATGATTGATATGATCATTGTATACATGAAATTGGATTTCGGTACCATATGATATGAAAATTGAATTTGCCGTGTTTTAGTAAAATGTGTAACAGCCTGATTTTCAGTGATGTTGGAAATAGTGGTTCGAGGCCACCAAATTCGGCAAGTAAGTTTATAATAATATTTACGAGTCAAATATGGTTTTAAAAAGGTTTTTGAATTAGTAATTTGTGTATTATAATGATTTATTAGGTCAAGTGGTTTTAAAAAATGAGGTATCGAGACCTCGTTTCTATAAACTAAGCCGTAAATATTTTTATAAAAATAAACGGAGTGTCATTAAGGTAGTATTAAAGTTTCGTTGAAAAAATTTAACGTTTCGATAATTAATTAATTAAAAAGGACTAAATTGAAAAAGATGCAAAACTTGTTAATTATAATATTTAAGTGATTAAATGGCTTGATTAATAAATGAGGGAGGTCTTAAGAAATAAATAAACCTAAATTTAAAGGTTAAGGCGGCATAAGAGAAAAAAAAAATAAAATAAAGCCATTTAATGGGAATTTTATAATTAAGTGGAAATTAATATAAATTAAAGTGAATTTAAAACATTTTTATTTCATTTCTTCTCCATCATTCCAGCGAACACCATATTCATGGGGAAGGTTTCTATTTTTCGCTTTATTCCTTTACATGTAAGTATAATTGATCCTATTTCTTATAATTTTTTATTTTTTTGAGATTGTTACAATTAGGTCCAACTAAATCTTATCTCAGTTTTTGATTTTGTTAAAGATTTTGGATGTTTCCATTGATGAATCTATATGATTTTTTATGCTAAATGATGAATTTGAGATATTATTTGTTATTTAAAAGTATTTTATTAAGTGATTTTGATGAATTTTTCGATTAAGAATTAATTTGTTAAATAATAAAAATACAAGGGTTTGTTGTGAAATTATTGCAAAAATGGGCTGTATTGAATTCCATGAATTCAGATAGCATGAATTTGCATTAAAAATGGTTAATTTGCATGTTTTGGGCTCAGGGACTAAATTGAATAAAAGTAAAACTTTAGAGGTAATTTTGTAAAAATTTCAAAAATGACCAAATCGCATGAAATGAATTTTTTTATTGTCTAAATTAATAAATTGAATGAAATTATTAATTTAGATCAAGATCGGGTGGAAAATCGAGGAAAATAAAAAATTACCAAAATGCCCCTAAATCTTTGTATTTCTGCAATTTAACCAAGTAAGTTCGTGTAACTAAATTGTATATTTATATGTTTAAATTGAATGATATGAATGTGAAATGTATACTTGCCATGTATAAGTTTTGATCACATATCCGACAAGTACTAAGTCCCGTTTGAACCTTGGAAATTCGATGGATACAAATGACATGTCATTAAGGGTTTCCGAATTGGTTGTGGTCCTGCATGTGTTGCGGACACACCACAGCTCGCAAGAGCGTCCCATTATTTAGCTCTTATGAGCATCTCGTTATATGGCTCTCACGAGCTTCCCGATTAATGGCTCTCTTAAGCTTCCCGTTTATGGCTCGTATGAGCTTCCCGTTATATGGCTTGAAAGAGGTTCCCAATTACATGCCCGATTAATGGCTCTCCGGAGCTTCCCGGTATTGGCTCGCATAAGCTTCCCGATTACGGCTCTTATGAGCTTCTCGTTACATGGCTCACATGAGCTTCCCGTTATATGGCTTGAAAGAGGTTCCCGATTATATGCTCGTATGAGCATACCTGTATATAAATTGACGGATTACAGGTTTGTACACTTCGTGTGTACTACCCGTGTATCCAATGAAATTCTAATGGTTCAACGGGCAATGTTCTGTTACAAGATGATATGAGTTTGATACGAACTAATACTAGTATATACATGAAATACATGGAAATGATAGTACATGATATATTGATATATTGAAATGGATGATATATGTTTATGAAGAAACGGTAAGAGAATGATATGTATCATGACATGTACATATGTGAATATCTTTGATATGTTGATACATGGAAATTATGTAAGTTGAGACGAGTAATAAACTCAAGTGTGACATGTAGAGAAAATAAGTTTATCAACGTTGAATTTATATGAAATATGTTCAAGTATGCTAACAAGTGTTGTTGTTTGATGCTTAGGCAAGTGCCAAGCTATTGGTTGAATGGTAATATGTTTATTTATATGATGCATTGAAATGGTAAGTACTCAAATGAAAATATGCTAATGCTCATGAAAGAGTGGTAAAGTTTAAATTATGCAATTTCTTATGAAAAGACTTATCATATGATTAATTCGAAAAAGGCTATATTTAAATGCACTAGCTTGTGGCTATGGTTAAATGATATGCTTATGACTTGTGAGTTAAGCACATGGTACGAGTGTGGAAAGTAAAGAAATGCAAATGAAAATAAAGAATTTTGGAAGAGTTTAAAGTTGTTTAAAATCTTATTATGCTAGGAATAATATGTATAAGTGATGTTGTGGATTTACTCATTTCGTGAGTTATTGAATTTGGTTTCGTAAATCGTGTGATATCGGTTTATGATTATTCTTGAAAGTATAAATTTCATATTGAAAATGGATTGATATGATTAAAGTTCATACGAGTTTATTAAGCATTCAATGCTTACATAGTTGTTTTTCTTTACATTTCAGATTATCGGAAGCTCGATGGGGTTAGAAGTTTGTCGGAGTTATATCACACTATCCATCGATTCTATCGGTACTTTTGGATGTTTTGATTTTGGTTATAATGGCATGTATAGGTATTCTGGTTAATGATGGCCTATATGTGTTTTGTTAAAATTAGTCACTTATTTGGCTTGTGTTTTGGCACATTTTGGTTTGGTGCATATTTGCCTTATATGATTGATGTATGATTTGGTTTATGATTGTATGGAAAAAGGTAAAATGTTAGCTAAAAGTGCATTTATATACATGTGTTTTGGGATGTGATGAATTGATTAGGAATCGGTACATTAATATGTAAGGTATAAATATATTTAAATATATTAGTATTTAAAATACATTTTGGCACTAGATGGTATGTTTTGGTAGGTAAGTGACTTGGTTTGAAATAATGCAAATTAGCTTGGTAAACCTTGGGTACAGTTATACATATATGTTAGTTGTACATATGAATATATTGAATACATGAACACACATGTTATAATCTGTCATCTGAGGTGCCTAAAGGAATATTGGTTGTATGTTAAGATATTATATATTTAAGGCTTGATTTTTACTTGTTTTGGATGCCATAATATGGCTTGTTTGTATGTATGATGATAACTATAGGTACATGCCTTATTGGGTGAGAAAAATGGCTTATAAAATAGCCTATTTCCATCCACACGGGCAGAGACACGGGCGTGTGTCTCAGTCGCGTGTGACACACGGCCAAGTGACATGGCCATGTGTCCCCTGTATCATTTAAAAAGTACAAGTCAGTATATTCACACGGCTTGGCACACGGGCGTGTGGTTTGGCCGTGTGACCCAAGTTAGAGAGTTACACGGGCACAGACACGGGCTGGGACATGGCCGTGTGTTCCTATTTCGTATGTCCACACGGCCTGAGACACGAGTGTGTCTCTTGACCGTGTGAGTCACACGGCCTGGTCACATGACCGTGTGACCCTTGCAGTTTTGAAAAATTTCAATGTCTTTCGAAAAAATTCTTTGAGTACCCGATCTAGTCTCGACTTATTTCATTTTGGGCCCCGAGGGCTCGTATAAGGGACAATAAGTATGATTTTGATTGGTTATTAACATGAATGCTATATGATATGAAATGTTTACATTTCTGTCTGCTTGATTTGTAAACTCCGGTAATGCTTCGTAACCCTGTTCCGGCGACAGATTTGGGTTAGGGGTGTTACAAAATGTGTTTGATAAAATAATGCATATATGAACATGCACATTTGATATGATATTTGCATAGCATCATCTAGTTTCAACTTGAGCATTTAAATGTATTATATTTTGCTTTTAATGTTCGGATTATAGAAATACCTCTGAGTTATACTCAATGTACAATTTTGTTTTCCGTGCGCAGGTTAGGTACTTATTAGTTCGATCGTCAATTCAACATCCAGCGACAATCTCGAACTCAAGTGTTAGTGATGTGTTTCATTTTGGGTCTTGGCACGTACCTAATAAGTCTAATGGTTATATGATGTCCATTTTAGGTTACATTGCCATTTTGTGAATCATATGTAAATATTATGTGTGATGGCAAAAATCATTATAATCATAACTTGTTAAGTAATTGATGGGCATGCTATTTGATTAATAGTATTTAGGTGATATACTCAGATATAGGTATGGAAAGATGATACTTATGCTATGCCATGCTTGAAATGATTTGAAATTTCTTACACTTAAGTTATAAGGCTAATATGGAATCAATTGAAAGATGGTTTGAATGGTTGGATGATTACATGTTAGGTTCAATGTTTTGGAGGTGCCATTAAAAGCTTATTGATTTAGTTGAATGTGGTCTTTTGTTTGGTTTTGATTTGTTAATTGAGGTGTCAATTGTGGCATATTGGTTAGACAATTAGGTTGATTGTTAAAGTGATGTTTTTGACATACTGGAAATGGATAGAAAGGTACTTTGTTGATGATTTTTATGTTATAATTGTGTTTATAAGGTACCATTTAAGTTTAGGTGATTTTGGGCATGAAATGGACCATTTAAAGATAGATATTTACCATTTCTTAACTCAAGAATCGATATTTTGGCATTTGGTATCGATATTTGACCATATGAATAGTTTTTAAACATACAGAATGCCAAAATGGTATCCATATTTATATAAGTATCATACCTTTTCATAAACTATCAGCACCAATTGATAAATATCGATACATTTGATTTGCAAAGAAAACAAAATTTTAAATGGTATCGATTTTTAATACGGTATCGATACCAACTATGAACTTTTAGTATTAACTTAAAAACTTTGAAATTTTACAGTCTAATCTCATTTCATGTCTAGATTTTTATAATTAATTCCTTACTGATCTCAAATTACTGATGTATGGTATGTGATTTGTAATAATATAAATTGTATTTTAAATATGAATGTTTTTTATGTAGATTGCTTTTGCAACGAATGTGACATTTCGTTATTCGGATCCGACGACCGGGTCGAGTAAAGGGTGTTGCATTTATTATATGTTAAAGATGATTAAACTAAATAGTATGTATATATATAAATTGTGATATTGAATTATAATTGATCGTAGTTGTTCTGGCAACAAATGTGGCATCTCGTAGCTCAAATTCGGCGATCGATCGAGTATGGGGTGTTACAATATTACTATATATTTAATATTTATGCGCCATAAATTACATTATATTTAAAATAATATAATATTTTCAAACTTAAAAAATGGATTGAACCGAGTTCAGGCCTTAAATGTTTGAGCCGAAGCCCGACCTATATTTTAAACTAATCTAATTGTTTGTAATTAAATACGTGCTTGTAATTATTGTAATAAATAGGTCTCAATAATTTGAATTTAATTGGAGCACCTCAATTACTTACTCTAACGCGTATTTAATTTTTTTTTATATTTCATTCAGTTTCAGTTATTTTATTGTCTTATTACAATTTGTACCATTGAATATGACCATAGAAAATTAAGATTTAATTACACTTTGCTACCTAAACATGTCTAGACAATTTAAAGTTTTTGTAATTACTACAGTGATTACACTTTTTTACAATTATCCTTCGATGTTTATGTTTCAGACTTGTTCAAGGCTTAAGCTACTTATTTTAAATAATAAAGTATAGAATCCTACAAATGAACCCAACTCGAACTGGCCCATTCTTAATATTTTAATATTTTATTTTACATATTATATAAATTAAATATATCATAAAAATCATAAAAATGTTAAATATTAAACTAAAAATAGTGTAAGTTATTGGAAAATGTAAAAACAAAGGGTGAGTTTGGATGGGCGGTGCGTTTACCTGTGGTTAGTGTAAAAACAGTGGTAGCGGTGAGATTAGATACTGTAGCGATACTATAGCGTGAGACAAAAAGTAAGCTAAACGCATCGTGCCGCACTCAATCGCCCATCTAAACCCACCCTAAGTTAGGTTAGGTTTTAGTAAATATGAAAAACTTGAGGCATATCTTAAATAGTATCCAACTTAAATAAATATAAATGTATAACAAATGGTGCAAAAATGTAAACCCCTGGGGATTTATTAAAAACAAAACCCCAAGTGGGAGCACATAAAAACAAAACCAACCACATCATCAATAAAAATAAAATATTACACGACACAATGCAGCATCAACTTCCAGCCTCCTGGTACACTTTTGCCAGCTCCTTTCTTCTGTCTCTATTTCTCTTCGATCCGCACTTCACTGTTCTGTTTTTTTTTTTTTTAAACATTATACTATTTTTACGCTTGGCAACTCATCTCTCCCTCGATTCTCGTTAACTACTATTACGAAAAATAGTCAAAAAGGCTGCTTTGATGCTTTTCCTATCTCATCTTTTTCAAGTCAAATCTCTCAACTAAATCACAAATCCGCCCCCCCCTCCCTCTCTTCTTCGGCAACTCCCATTTCCTTCTTTCCATTTCCATGTATTGTAGGCTATAACGGTTACCTTTCCTTCCTCAAATGTCCCTTCTTTTTTTCTTCATTATCTTCACTTTTTCCCCACTATGTTTTGCTCAAAGCAATACCCAACAACAACCATGTCCTTTAAACTTCACTATCCTCCGTCCCATCCTCCCTAACCCCAGGCCTCGTCTCAACACCTCCATGGAATGCCACTATGTTCGTCAGGGTCTCCGCCTTGTCCTTTCCGACTACCTCAAACGCACCGATTCCTTCTACCCTCCTTTAAACACCGCCGAGTCCTGTTGGCAATCTTACCAATCCATCGACCCCACCTTCGACATGCGTTCCAGTTGTGGTTTCCAGACCGATTGGATCTCTCAAGGTTGCATGAACTTAACCACCAGGGCTGATTTTGAAGCTTTGATCCCCAACGCCACCTTATCCGATGTCGTTTCGAATTGTAACCAGTCGTTGCAGGGCTCGGCTTGTGCTTCTTGTACTCGAAGCTTGGCCAATGTGCAAGCTTTGTACTTGACCGACAATTCAGTAGCAAACGTCTCCGACTGCACCGCTTACCCGTCTATTTACGCAGCTGCTTTCGCTAATTACCCTGGACCAACCGATGAAGCCACCGCCTCTTGTTTATTCTCGGTTGATTTTAGCACCAATAACAATCGTAAAAGTAACAGACTTGGTCTGATTTTGGGTGTTTTGATTGGTGTTAGCGTTGGTTTAACTGTTTTGATTGGTGGGTCTTGGTTTGCTTATAGAAAATACCAGGATTCAAAGAGAAAGAAAGGGAAAGACAGAATCAGGAGCCTCGAGATGGGTGGTGCTGGTGGTTCTGGTTTGTCTTCCATTACTGAAAGTACCAATTTGCTTCGCTTTACCTTCGATGACATCAAGGAAGCCACTAGGAATTTCTCGAGAGACAACATTATTGGCAAAGGAGGGTATGGTAATGTGTACAAAGGTTACTTACCTGATGGCTCTGAGGTTGCTTTCAAAAGGTTCAAGAACTGTTCTGCCGCTGGTGATGCCAATTTCACACATGAAGTTGAGGTAATCGCCAGTGTTAGGCATGTGAACCTTGTTGCTTTGAGGGGATATTGTACAACCACCACGACGTTAGAAGGTCACCAAAGGATAATCGTTTGTGATTTAATGAAGAACGGTAGCTTGTATGATCATCTGTTTGGTTCCATGGAAAGGAAACTCAGTTGGCCAATGCGTCAAAAGATTGCACTAGGAACAGCTAGGGGATTGGCTTATTTACATTACGGAGCACAGCCAGCAATCATTCATAGGGATATCAAAGCGAGTAACATACTTCTGGATGATAAGTTTGAGGCCAAGGTAGCTGATTTTGGACTAGCAAAGTTCACACCAGAAGGAATGACACATTTGAGCACCAGAGTAGCTGGAACAATGGGGTATGTTGCCCCTGAATATGCATTGTATGGTCAATTGACCGAGAGAAGCGATGTGTATAGCTTCGGCGTAGTGCTTCTCGAGTTGTTGAGTGGAAAAAAGGCACTCACGATGACTGATGATAACCAGCCTTCTCTAGTGGCTGATTGGGCATGGTCATTGGTTAAGTCTGAGAGAGCTTTGGATGTTATTGAAGATGGCATGCCGGAGTTAGGGCCACCGGAGGTTCTTGAGAAGTACGTGTTGGTCGCGGTCCTTTGCTCGCATCCGGAGTTACAATGCCGGCCAACCATGGATCAAGTAGTAAAAATGTTGGAAACAGATGTTTCAGTTCCCTCAATCCCTGAACGACCGATTCCTCTGGTGGCTCATATCGATGACATTGAGAGATCGATAAGCAGTAATGGGTCGGGTCATCTCTCTGGTTTGGCTGGCTATCAAATATTTACTTGTGAAAGCAGTCATCATTCAGGTAGTAAGGAGGAAGGGACAAGTTTAGGCGCTATTGAATAGAGAAAGCTTCCCTGATTGGTATGCTCACCTTGATTTTGAATGGTTTAGATTTTGTGCTTCACCAGTTTTAGAATTGCATATGATGTTGTAAAGATTCATTAATAGTTTCACAGTCACGTTAGTTTCATTTGAATTCAAATGATATATAGGGCACATAAGTGCTTGCCACATTTGTATGTACAGCAACTTCCTCTAGAACATCAAATTGATTTGTTCACCAAATGATGCTTCATTGTTTTTTCATTTTCTGGAAATTCCTGTATATACATGTATGTCATGTTTTTGCCAACCTGTGGCATGGAGTTTTGGTCTTATGAAGAAAGAATTTGATTGTCATGTAATGCAAGAATTTGATTTCTAGACCTTGTTGCCTAATATGTAGCTCTTTGCAAGTTCTAATAATTCTGCTTAATTAATTTCCATATATATATATATGTATATATGTATGTATGTATGTAAGTCTTCATTCAAAGATTGTTACATGACCACAAAACGATCGAGAGAGAGAGAAGGCCGGCCTAGCGAAAAGGGCCACAAACGGCCTAGCAAGAAAGGCCATAGACAGCCAAGTGGAAAAGACCACAGATGGTCTGGCAAACAATGCTTAGCCAGCCAGCGTCCTTAACACCACGAGCTTCTTTCCCAAACACACCGGAGAGGAAGTCACTCCAACAGAAAGGAGAAGACAGCCGCTGGGGAAGAAGCCAAGTGTGGTGACAGCAACCTCAGAGGTCCTTTAGGCCGACAGCAGAGGCAGGGAGAACGGAGAAGAGAAACACGAGATGGCCGAAAGCAAGAATAGAAGACCTTTTTGATGGCTTCTTTTATATAAAGGAAAAACGGTTAAGTTGATATATTCTTTTACGTATTTTGTTCTTTTGGAACCATAAAAGTTGGTAAATTTGCAAAAGAAATCATCCCAGACATGCTTGTTAGAAACTGGTGCAGCTCGTGCTGGTCTAAAGCTTGGACAAGAACTGGGTGATGTTGCACCTTTCACATATCGGATGTGGCTATGTCACTTGGTCTTAGCATGTGTTTGACGCAGGTATATCGTATTCCCGTATGACGCATCGAATGCGACTATCGAACATGAGAGTTTGAGCAACATAGCAGTGGAGAAAAGTGATATTTTACAGATTTGGCTTTAGCAATGCCTTATGCCGCATCTGGTGTGAACCAAGGAAGCATCATTGTAGTTGAGGAGTCATGGTTTAAGCTGAAGATGGTTGACTGAATACATTATAAATATGAAGAAGCAGATAAGACGGCCCTGAGGTGGTTTTTTTCTTGTGTCTGATCTTAGACTTGACCAACCACGATTATAAAATGTGAATTCAAACGTCTTACAGTTGACTAGTCAAAGCAAAAAACGGTGGCTGGTAATAATAATTGAAGAATGATGACTAATATTATTGTGTGTTAATTTCTGACCTCAAGCTATGTACATAAAGCTTAAGCCAATGATAAGTTAGGGGCCCAGAAACTGGACTACCCAATGTACTCTTGCTAGAATAGAACCCTCGGGCTTGCTTCTTGCTTCATGCTTCATGGGAAACTTACAAGCATCACAAATCCTTTATTATTCGATCTGTCAAATCGAGAATTAATTGAAATATCAATTTGAAATAAATGGTTGAACTTTGAGTTATAAATTGATATGAATTGATTAGAGAATTAAAAAATAATCAAATTGAAAAATATAGACTAAATTCACAATTTACGCATAATTTGAAACCAATGTCAGAATTTGACCTAATGGATTAAACTACTAATGTTTGAATCATAACTGGAATTTCAAAATTCGGAAAGTATAGAGACTAAAATTCGGGATGGCAATGGGGTGAGGCGGTTTTTTGCTCACCTCGACTCCGACCCTACCTCAAACTTGTTTTTATTTTTATTTTATTGATTTACTTCCTTTCATATGAGTGTAGCATCACGATTCCTAATCTTTGTTTTTTTATACAATACTTAGAACTACCCATAGCCCCCCCAACCCTTAAATAAGAGAATAATATGTTTCAGCGCTCTTGAACCCACGTCCTCTTGCATTCGTAACAATGTTGATGCCAACTGAGCTAAAACTCAATCGGCTAAACCCATTTTTAATTAAAAATTAGGTAAACTACACCGTTAATCACTAAACTATGGTAAGTTTTCATTTTGGTCACTTAAGTAAAAAAAAGTTATAATTTGGTCACTAAATTATTTGAAAGTTTTCATTTAAGTCACTGAACTATTCAAAAAATTTTACTCAAGTCATTGGGTTGTTAAGTTTTAAAAAAAATAAATAAATCTATCAACGAGCTCTTAGTGACAACTCGTTCAATTGAAAGCCAAGATCAACTTGAATTTGTCTCGCACAAAGCACATGTACTTTTCAGTAAAAAGTTTATTACTATAAATATCACAAAACGGCTCGATTTTGAATTTTTTTTTAACTTCTACTATAACTGTAAACCGTTTTCTTACCCGGATTTTTCCAACATAATACCCATCGACAAGTAGAAGAACATACCTTAGATCCAAGTCGATTAGAGAGAAAAAAATTGTTTGAATTTTGTTTCCTAGATTTGCGACGTCTAAAATTGTTTTATGAAAAAAAAAAAACTTGAATTATAGAAGAGAAGGAAAAAAAAAAGCTTTTTATTAGTGCAAACAATGCGAACAAAGAAAACAATATAACATCGATTTTAACAACCAGTAACTTAAATGAAAACTATTTAATAATTCAGTGACTAAAATAAAATTTTATTCATATTAGAGTGACCAATAATGTAGTTTACCCTTAAAAAAATTTGTCCCAAACTTGGAAATAACTTCACCATCCCATCTCACCCTAATATAAAAATTATAATATATTTATTTTCATCAGCCCCCAAATCAGAACTTGACAATCTAACCCCAAAAAACACCATATATAAATATTTTCTTATCCTAAGAGGATAGTTTATAGCTCAAAACAACAATGGACCCTGTCTCTGTTAAACCCTAAAGTTCCTTGTCAAACCATGATGTTGAACTTTGAAAACACAGCCAGTGTTTTAATTGAACACAACTACTTCTAAACAAAACTGCAACTTTTTTCCTTTCATTAATACTTTCATGCTTATCTCTTTGGTTAATATATACTGTGGTTTTCGTAAATTTAGAATTTAGTCTTTTTATTTTTTAGATTTCGAAATTCAGATTTATCCGTTAACATTATTAAAATTATTTTGTTAAATTTATGTTCATCGCAATGTTATTTTTTAATTACATTGCTATCAAGTGATTATTATTATTTTTATTTCAAAATGTTACACCGTCCAATTTAATATTGTTAACAATTAGATTTGAATTTTGAAATTTGGAAAATAGAGCGACTAAATTTTAGGAAATAAAAGAATAGAGACTAAATTTCAAATTTGTGGAGAGTAAAGGGACCTATTGCAAATTTTAACCTTTTTTTTTTTTGGTGGTTGTTGTTGTTTGTGTACTTGACAAGAACTCATCAACACTTTCAACAATGTTACTGCATCTAAGGAAAAAGGACTAATTGGACCCCCATGAAGCATGTGATTTTTCCCAGAAAGGCTGAAACTTTTTCAATCCTCACATCAGATCCAATTCCAAGAACTAATTTGTTGGGTTTAATTATGGTTTTAGTCCCTCTACTGTGTATACCAAAATCTGTAATTTAATCCCCATATTTTAATTGAATTTAATTTGGTCCATTTGTTTTTTATAATATTGTTTGTATGTTCACATTGATAACATTAGCGGTTGTTTCCCTTAGAGTAATGACACAACAATTTTAACCAATAAAAAATTAAATGTCAACAATTTAACACCGTTTACATAATTAATTAACGATATTATCAATTTAGATCTGCTAATAACATTACGGAAATAAAAGAAAATGTTTTCAGAATCAATCGATAATCGAACTGATCAAATCATCAACTTTTAATCAGAGGCGTAGCTAGGGGAGCTGGGCCCCGGCCCCCTAAAATGAAAAATTATTATTTAAGCCATTTAAAAAATTTTAAAACTTTAAATTAGTAAAGGTAAAATTGGACTTTGGCCCCCCTAAAATTATAAAAATTCGATTTAATCTTTTAAAAATTATAAAGATATAGACTATAAAATGTTAAAATTTCATTCGGCCCCCCTAATAAATTGTTCTGGCTTCATCCCTGCTTTCAATTCAACCAATTCGATAATATCAAATAAAAAGGGAATTATTGCAAATAAGGTCAATCACAAGCCTTTCGATAAACAAGAGTGTACCTACCAAATATACTCACACAATTCCCTTAAAAGTTGATAGGGATTTGTGTCATTTATCAATCCCCATTCTTGGCTTGCTCCATTAATCTCGATTTTTGTTCTTTGTTTGGACTAACTCCTTCTTTATCACCTCCACGGCAGCGGCTGCAGCAGCTTCAGGCAATGATGCTGGCAGTAAGGACGGGAGAAGCTGAAGAAACAACAAACGTCCCATGAGGCAGAGGGGGTTGAACGACGGTGAGTAACAGGCAGAGGGGGTTGAACGACGGTGAGTAACAGGACAGTGTTCTATTTTGATCACTAAATTTTTATTTATTTTTTTTATTTTGTTCACTGAATTATTCGAAATCGAATTTTTGGTCATCCAACGTTTTGAAATTTGATGGAAGTGTTGATGTGGGTGTTTTTTTATTGGTCTAATAATAAATTTAGCCCTCCAATGATTACTAATTCTATCAATTTGATCTTAAATTTTAAAAAATTCAATAAATTTAGCCCTCGACAGTTACAAAAATGATAGTTTTTTTAATTTTTAAAAATTTTGTATTTTTTTAATATTTAAGATCAAATTAATAGAATATGTAAATATTAGAAGACTAAATTTATTATTAGACCAATAAAAAAATGTTCACATCTGCACTTTCGTCAAATTTTAAATGGTTGTTAACGTTTGGTGACAAAAAATTTTAATTTCATATAGTTTAGTGATCAAAATAGCAAAAGTTAAAAGTTCAATGACCAAAATAGAATAGGGGCAATACTTTAGTAACCATTTATGTACTTTACCCTTAAAATAGAACTGGGTCTTTTCCGGTTCGGCCTAAACTGTTCAACCGGTTTTTTTTACCGATTCTTGCGGATTCATGGTTTGAAAGGTTTTCTAAGATCATACCGACTGGTGTTAAATCGTATCAAATTAAGATATATAAATTAAATTTTATTAAAATCGTAATTAGATCTAGAGTTGAGCGTTTGATCGAATCGAGTGAAAAATTTTCGAGTTAATTGAGTTGACGAATCCTATTTTATCATCCTAACTTGATTTGAAAAATTTTCGAATCGAATCAAGTCGAGTCAAATCAAGTGCAATTGTTCAAGTTAAATTAAAACATTAAATATATCGAAATAAAATCTTGTTACAGTATAACTAATTTTATATTAGAGCACATAAATTTGAAATCATATATATTTGAAAACTTTTTCAAAACAAAATAATAAAAGAAATAAAATATTTTAGTATGATAATTTTTTTTTTGTAATTTTTGTTGAAAGAGATCAATTTACTCATTTTCAAAATTGACAGGGAGCGAAGGGTATTTACACCGATCTGTTATTCAAATTATTCGAGTTATTCAAATTGTAAAATTTAACTCACCTCAAGCTTTGAAACTTGATTTACTTATTCGAGTTTGATTTGAATATCTCAATTCAATTACCTCAAAATTCGATTTTTTTTTATAAAAAAATTAAAATCTTTTCTTATGATAAAACCTAATAGCATCCAAGCTACAAGTTATTTCATTAAAGCTGGTAGTTCCTTACTTTTCAAAGATGGCTCCTTTATCTCCATAATTGGAGGGGGAGAGGGATTTACTGTAATGAAGTAAAAGTAATTTGAAAATTAATAATAAAGTTGTTGGAATCGGGTCGGAATGATTGGATAAAAGATCGATTGATATATTGGTTAGGATAAAAGGATCGAATTAATTATTGAATGAATTATTCGATACCGATAAAAATTTGAAAATCAAAACGAAAAATTGAAGTTTAAACCGGTTTATATATTTTTAATGGGTCACATATGCAGGTAACTCTTGGAGTTTTAAAACATTGATAACAGACCTGTCTTGGTAGGTCAGTTATCATCAAGAAACAAGTTGCAAAGCATGCTATTGCTATACCCACAAACAAATAGTTGAAAAGACCATATTGTCTATAGGATGAGACAGACTTACCAGCCATGGACCACCAACAGCTGCTAGTCATTGTCAAAATTTAGTAATTTTAACAGCAATGGTGTTTTTTGGTCTGAAACAAAATCATGGTGTATTGCTTTCAATCTTTGCCTGTTGCATTTCTATGTTCAAATTCCTTTCTTTTTTTATCTATTCCACATTTTCATGAATACCAGCAAAGCTTTGTCCACTTGTATCAAAAGTAAAGTAATCGAATGAAGGAAAAAAAATAACAGCCTGCAATAGCATGTCTCTATGTGACTTCAATACATACAAGAAACCAACCTGGTAATTTTCACAAGACAGGGAATTCATTCTCACCTGGAACTGGAAAGTCCCTGGATTCCCATTTGTTTTTCATCATATTGCTTCAAGCTTTTTCTCTTTTCCATTTGTATCAATATACAGAAACTTAAATACAAGAATCGGAGGAGACCATGGCCATTAAAGAGGACATAGAGAGAGGTAACGACAGTGTTCTTGAAAGCGCAGCTGTATCTCTCTTGCAAGAAGAGAATGATATGGCCGGTAAGGAAGATGGATACACTGATCAAATAAGCAGCAAAGCAAGTCTGTGTATGGTTTACTTCAGTACCTTTGTTGCTGTGTGTGGTTCATTTGAGTTTGGATCTTGTGTACGTGTTCCCCCCTATTCTAGAAAAATGTCCTGGAATGAGCTCAATTTGCTTGTAATATTGCTTCTTTAAGTTGTAATGCTATAATTCAAGTCATTTTTCAGGCAGGCTATTCGTCGCCGACTCAGACAGCCATCAGGACGGATCTCTCTCTGTCTCTAGCAGAGGTACTTTTTGCTTGTAATAACTCAATTGGTATGTTCACTAACAGAAGCAACTTCACACTGATGCAGTTGATATTTGAACGTGCAGTATTCAATGTTTGGTTCTATATTGACTTTTGGTGCAATGATTGGTGCGATCACAAGTGGACCGATTGCTGATTTTATCGGTCGGAAAGGGGTAAGTTGAGAAATCATTGATTAATATGCATGCTAAGACTGCTGTAGATGATGACCCTGAAGTAACATCATGTGCATGCAGGCAATGAGAACAGCTACTGGATTTTGTGTTGGAGGGTGGCTTGCCATTTACTTCGCTAAGGTTTTAGTTTGCCCCCACCTATAAAATTAAACCAGAAATGCAGAAATATGACTTTATAATCTTTTTATCTGTCTTGATTGGAAACAAAAGGGAGCTTTGTTGTTGGACGTTGGAAGACTGGCAACAGGTTATGGTATGGGAGTCTTCTCCTATGTGGTGAGTTTCTGTCTCTTCTAGCAATTCACTTCTGAATCCCTTGTTCAATGAACGGTACTCGTACACTTTCTCTTCTTAATGACTGTGATGCCTTTGTTGAATGCGTGACAAGGTACCAGTATTCATTGCTGAAATCGCACCAAAGAATCTTCGAGGAGCACTAACAACTATAAATCAGGTAACAAGAGCCTATTAAGTAGCAGTATTCGTTTATTATCATCACAATTTACTGAAGTTGTGAATGTGAATATCTAACCAGTCATCAGTTTTATCTGACTATTTCTTATCTTATTATGCAGCTTATGATCTGCACTGGGGTATCTGTTGCCTTCATAATAGGGACAGTTCTAACATGGAGGACTTTAGCACTAACAGGTAAAAAAAAAATGTTTTAGCAGTCAATTCAAAGCACGGTGATGCCGAACATTATTCTGCCAAAACCATGTATATATGTGGGACTCACAAGTGGAGTGATTGCAGGACTTATTCCTTGTGCAGTTCTACTCTTTGGACTCTTTTTCATTCCAGAGTCTCCTAGATGGCTGGTAAGGAATAGCAATGAAAAGATGATGAGATCCTTTGTGTTTTTTTTACCCTGACATATAGAATTACATGGGAAACTGGGAATGGCATAAAAATCTTAGATATAATGCAGGCAAAGATCGGACGTGAAAAGGAATTCGAAGCTGCACTACAAGATCTTCGTGGCAAGGATACTAATATATCAAAGGAGGCAGATGAGATTCGGGTTCTTAATCTAAACCTATCATCCTAACCAACAATGAAGATGAGTTAGAACATTATAGAGAAGATGTTTAATAAAAAAGAACTTTATGTCATTGTTTGACAGGACTATATAGAGACCCTCGAACGGCTTCCGAAAGCCAAAATGCTGGATCTGTTTCAACGAAGATACTTGAGCTCAGTCATTGTAACTACAACTCTTTCTAAACCCAGTTTGTACAATCATATCAATCTTCATATAACAATTAGCGACCACAACATTGCACTCTTATATCTTAACTAAATGTTTCTTTACCATGCATTTATGTTTGATCAGATAGGAGTTGGACTAATGGTCTTTCAACAATTTGGAGGGATCAATGGTATCTGCTTTTATGTCAGCAATATTTTCGAGACTGCAGGTAACGAAACCTTCAAGTTGCACCCTGATGCACTGAGGAATCCGAGTTGAAAGAGCCTGTAGGGACTTATCTTTTATTAACATTGCTGCTTTTGTGTTTCAAATGTCTCAGGATTTTCTGCAGCTGTTGGGACAATAATCTATGCTATTCTTCAGGTTTCATTTCTCCCTTTCCTTGAAATCCATGTACTTTCTTTCTAGCAAACAAGAACTTAAAAGCACCATTTGTGCAGGTTGTCATCACTGGCCTTAACACAACCGTTATCGATAAAGCTGGAAGAAAGCCTCTATTACTGGTAAGTAAACAACAATTTTACAATCACGAGGTCCTCAAATGATAAGAAGATGAATCTCATATATGTTCCTTTCATTGTAGGTTTCTTCAACAGGACTGGTCCTTGGTTGTATACTATCTGCGGTTTCATTCTATCTTAAGGTTAAAATGTCAAACTATATCATCTTTAACTATATATATACTTCCCTCTGTTGTAAACTACTAACATTTCAATAATCTTTGCCAACCAGGATCATAATTTGGCACTCGATGCAGTTCCCATTCTTGCTGTAACAGGCATATTGGTAATTTCATCAAATAATATACTCATTCAATTTGTTCATTGGCAAACTATGACTTACCATTTCTTCTGACATAAATCTTAATCGATATCAGATATACATAAGTGCCTTTTCAGCTGGGATGGGTGCAGTTCCCTGGGTTATAATGTCTGAGGTAACAAAAAGAAGTGCCTGCAAGATTTACCATTATGCTAATTGATGTACTAATCATTCAACTCTTCTTCACCATGCCATTTGGTTGCAGATATTCCCTATAAATATCAAAGGAGCGGCCGGAAGCCTCGCAACGCTGGTGAACTGGTTTGGTGCATGGGCAGTTTCTTACACTTTCAACTTCCTTATGAGCTGGAGCTCCTATGGTAAATAGAATGCAATTTTTAGCAGCTTCAAGTTAAAAAAAAAAAAAGAGGGGATTTGTGAGTTTAACAGCTACTCTTGTGGATTCATTGCAGGTACCTTCATTCTTTATGCTGCAATTAATGCAGGGGCTATATTGTTTGTGGTCACATTGGTACCTGAAACAAAAGGGAAAACCTTGGAACAAATTCAAGCAGCCATTAATGCATGAAAGCAGATTATCTTTGAGAGAATGGAGAGCATTTACAGATGCTTTACAAAATCAAACAAAAATGGATGCTACATTTTGGGTGATCCAGTTATATTTTTATGATGGGAATGATTTATATCAAAAACTGGAGGAGAAATAAATACAAAGGCAACATCTCTTCACACAAAATAAAGCTAATGAGAAATAGACTTCTGTTAGCTTTTTCTATAAGATGAATTCTCAAATGAGAGGTTATTTAACATTCAAAATGTTATAAATTCTTAATATTTTCTTTCTACTTGTTTTTTGGTGTTTTATGTTAATGGTATCATAGTTGATTATTTTTCAACTGGAGGTGAAAATCTAAATGATTACACTGAAATACTATTGTATGACTTTCAAGATGTTAGTGCCAAGACTCAAACTCTAAAGTTTATGTCTAAGTCAGAATTTTAATCACTTGAGTTGTAATCCAAAATTATGTTACTCGAATTTGGGTGTAAATATTAGATATATGTATGTATTTGGCACAAGCTGAATTTTTTCATGTATTTGAAAGATCTTTAGAGGTCATATTTCCGACCACAAGTGTCGGATAAAAATACAACATGGGAAAAAAAGAGACTAATGAATTCACTAGGCCCTCCATTTGTTGACACTAACCCTCGTTTTCTTTTTTCTTTTTTTTCACCTTTCAATACAAAATCTCCCGTTATGGTAATTAATTGGTTACCTAACTGAAAAGAATCTACTCAAACAAATAGATCATGTTCAAGCCTTGGAGGTTAAAAATTAAGCAACACTTGATGGTAAAACGTAAATGTAGATCTAAATCATATATTATATCATTATATGGAAAAGAAACAACCTTTATTAGATGGTTGTGAGCTATAAAAACTCTCTTCTATTTTTATCTTTTTCATACTTTTAAACTACTTGTATAAACTATTCCAAAGACCCCAAAACAAAAACAAATGGCACAGGAGGTTTGAAGGGACTTCTCAGGACTCCTTTTTCACCTATCTACCATTAACTCACTGGTCTTAGTCGAGCAAAATGGTTCAGCGAGCTATAGCATGTGGCTTAGCAAAACGTGCACATATGCGGTTACTGATCACGGTCCTACAAGCAGGACAGTCCTTCATCCGTTGTTTCTCATGTAGCTCATTGCATTTAACACATAGGACCTGATGAGCACATGGAAGAAATACCACTATCTTCTCTTCCGATAAGCACATGACGCACTCCCGCTCCTGTTTCAGACCTCTGCTCCCTGAATAATCATTAATGTCAACCACCCTTTTAGAGAAACTTGGACTATGATACCCCTCGTTGACAGAAGAGCACTGGCCATTTCCACCATCGATGCAACCCCGAAGTGCTGCTATTTTTGAAGAATCCAGCTTCATCTTCAACCCGGATAACTTGTTCCCTAGCATTTTTATCTCCTCTCCATATTTCTTCATATCTTTTTCAGCTTTCAGCTTAATCTTATCCTCCTCCACTTTTGCTACAGCTTCAAGACGTTCTCTTTCCTTCCTTATGGAGGCAGCCTGAGCAAGGAACTTCTCCTTGGCCATCCTCTCCTCTTTCCATGTCATCTGCAACTTTCACCGTTTCTCATGAGAAAAATATAAGTAAATAGAATTAATCTATTTAAGGGCATAAACAGCTAAGTCCACTTCTCTAAGCACCTTCATGAATCTTGCCATAAAATGAAGATGGAAAATTTTGAATGAGAAAGTTGCCAAGAATAAGACGTTTGACCATTCTTGGTATCAGCTCATATAATTATGAATCCAATCTGCTGTTTAGCATAATCAATAATTGTTTTTACTGGCTTATAGATCTAGATGGTAGACAACCTGTCAGGGGTTTGCAAAGTCTTGCCATCCTTTTGACTAATTTCATGATAATTTGCAAAGAAGACAGATTGGTACCTGTACACATTTTTGCAAATTCTTATGGTCTCTTAGAGTTTTATACTTCATTGTTTTCTCTTGGGGGCATTTTATTCGATAATCTGTCTTCTCCTCATCTTACCATTCTATAACCTCCCTAATCTATTTAGTTACGGAAGATTAACAGCCATATATTAACTTAACAAGGCAGAAGTAAAATATACGTTGATTAAGGTTTATTTAGCAAGTCAATGAGCATTTTGACGATGAACCATACCTCAATTTGGCTGTAGATATTTTTAGCCTTGCCTACTTTCCTTTGCAGCTCTGTTGCCTTCTGCTTCTCCGATGCAAGCTCCTCCTGAAGCAAGCTCCTCTGTCCTTCCCATGACTGAATATCCTTAAGTGCCTTTTGTTCTCTCTCCAATGCCTCTCGACAACTTACAGCTGAAGCAATAGCTTGTGATTTAGCAACCTCCATCTCCATCTTCAGCATAGAATGCTCCACCTCAAGCTTCTGAACAGTATTGTTAGCATCCTCAACCTGACTAGTTGCGTTATTCAACGCAAACTCCATTTCAGACAGCCTCTTCATGGTATTCTCCTCCATGATTTCCTTTTCCCTTTTGAGCTGTTCTACTTCTTCCTTCTCTTGCCTCAGTGATTTAAGTTCAGCTTGGTCCTTGCTAAGCCTTCGAGCAGCCTGCATGACCTTCTGATTGGTCCATTGAGTCCAACTATCTAGTTCATTCTGCAGTTCCTCTATCCTTGGAACAAGTTTCAAAATCATTTCATCCTTCTCATTTTGTGGGATGTATTTTCCTAGAGATTCATCATATGGAATTCCAGCACAGTAATCGATTGACTTAGAAGACATAGAAGTGCTGCCTTTGGCCTTTGGAGCGGGTTTCTTTCCTGCATCTTGTTCAGGTGTCTTAGAAGATTTTGAGGTTCCTCCTTTAGATTTTGGAACAGGTTTATTTTCCAAAGACAATGAAGGTGCAAGCCCAGTATTTGCAGTTGTAACTGTAGATTTAGTACCCTTCAATGTTGAAGAATCATCTGCCACATGATGCCTTTCATCAGCTAAAGCTCCAGCTTCCATAACCACATTTGGTGAAGAATCTTTCATATGCACAGCTGGTAATTCAGATGGAGACTTCATTCTCTTTTCAACAACAGAACTGCCAGAGGCAGCTAGTTTCACAGCTCTAAAACTTTTCCAATAAGCCGCCCTGTTAATTTCCATATTGAAGGATTTTTTCCGGATTGCAGCTAGTTCCTTTTTGGAGCGCCCCTTTCTACCAGTCCCTGTTTTTTCTTCAGAGATAGATGCAACCGGGACATAATCTCCAGAAACACTCCTAGAGACCAAAAATTCTTTCTCTGATGTCATCCCTTCATAAGGAAGAGGACTTTTGGGTTTAGGTAAATTAGGGAAACTTCCAAATTTAAGTGCTTCAGAGGACAATGAAGGTTTTGAACCATTGGACTCATTCGAGATTGAAAGTTTAGTTTCGGGATTTTGAGTTCCCGCTCTCGACTTGGGGTTAGAATCAGAGGAGCTCTCTCCAGAGACTTCCACACAACCTAAATTACGCAAAATATCTCCTTCCACTTCACATGCCACGGAAATGTTTAGGTCAAACATTAACAACCACCACATTGCTTCTGCAATAGATAGACATGGTTTAACCTCTCTAAGCACACTAATCATCTCCAGCATTGTATACACCACTAGCTGCTGCAAATCCTCGAACAGATGAATCGAAATATCACCTTCTATCCCTTTCTTCAAGGAAGCAATAGCATCATTCACAACATTCGACACAAGATCTTTACCCCCTTGATAGAGACCATGCCTCGAAATGGCCTTTTCCGCGACATCTTCCTTAAATCCACACTCAACAATCTTTTTAATAGCGTTCCGGAAAATCATTTGCAAATTAGATAACAGTAATTCCTCAAGTTGACAAGCAATTGGATCATCCCAATCAGCAGGTTCAAAAGCTTCACTAAGAGATCCCATAGAGGATTCTACCTCCAATGGTCCAATTACAGGGCCTCTGAATATCTCCAGAGGTAATGCGTAAGAAGCGAATTCACTCATGGACAAAGGAACGATAACCGGATTCTCTAAAGAAGGATCATCTAATTTTCTCTTGTTCTTACTTCCTTTATCCTGATGTAAGATAGAAGTCCCTACTTTGCATGCAATACTACCACCACCACTATCATTCTTTTCACCCATCTTTAGAACAACAATAAAAAATATCTCACAATTTCCAAATAAATTCTCTCTCCCTCTCAATAAACCCTGTATGAAGAAGAAAACAAGCAGGAAATAAACATGTGAAAATTCAATAAAAATTATGAGTTTGAAAAAAAACCAGTTGCTAATAGAAATGAACAGCAGAGTGACGTACTGATATACAGTGTAACTTTAATGCAAATTAAAGCATACAATACTCCTATAAACAGACACTAATAATACACTAATGAAAAACCATCAACAACAAGTTAACTACAGCTTACAATAAGATTCAAATTATAAAAAAATCCAACTTTATCCTCAAAACAGATAAATACATGATACACACACACACACACAAAATAAATAAATAAATAAACACGACAAGAAGTTGAAAATTAAAAAAAGAAAAAAAAAACCGAAAATCTATTTTAAGCAAGAAGTAGAGAGGGAGAGCAAGGGACGAAAAAAACGACATACTAGGAGTGGATTTCGATTGGAGCGGAGGAAATAGATCCTTTTTGGGAGGCGGAAGCCGCGACTTGGGCCGTAGATCTAGCCTTTTTAGGGATTTTTTTGAAAACCCAATCTGGTAGCTAAAAAAAAGAGGGCAATGAGAGTTCGGAGATGGAATTTCGGAGTAAAAAGATACCGGCGGGCGGGGGGCGGTGGCAGCAAACAATGAGTGAGAGTAGAGGAGGATGAACTAGAGAAGCTGAAGAAATATAATAAAATAAGATTTTACGGAGTTTATTCAAAGCGCTATACGGCACCGTTTAGAAGGGGTAGAAGACAAGACAATTAAAAAACATTAAAACAAATAAATAAACAAAATTTAACCCTCTAATTTTCTTACATGTATTATATATTTTATTTCAGCATTAACATACACTAAAAACCATAATTTTTTTTCTTGGAAAATTTGAAGAACCAGAAAAGAAAATGCAAAATGACACAGTCTGTTTCTCATACCTAGAAAAGAAGGTGAGTAGAGCAATGGAGAAGGAGAAGATGGAGAAGGAGAAGGAGAGCAACCATTTTTCTTGTTTTTGGTGCTTTACATATTACATTGAAGGGAAAGTTAAATTTGTAGTGGTTTAGTATATAATCTATAAATGGCACCCTTTTAAATTTTCTGATTTTTTTGCCATTAATGGCTTTTTTTTACCCAGAAAAATAATGAATTTTTGGAAATATTTATTACCAACATTAGCTTTATATACTTAAAAAAGGACTAATAGAATACATTATTCTTTTTATTTATATTAATTTATTTATATATTAGATAAATATAATTATTTGTGTATAAAATACGTAAAATGGTTTTATATCGATGATTGTGTTCGTATTTTATGAAAATTGAATCAAATGAAAAATTCGTGTATCAAATTACACAAAATCAAAGTTTATGTATAACATTGTATATTTTATCGGTATTTATGTATCCCAAATTTATACGGTAAACTAATCAATCCTTCACTTCCTTTTCATATCATTAATTAATTTCCATGTTTTCCCTTAGCCTACACTTTCTCTTGCCGTACTCATCATCCCTTCCGTCACCACCGCAACCTCACCGGAATCAATCACCAAGCCCTTAAACCAAAACATCCTTTCATAATCGAGCTACTATCAGGGGCGAAACCAAGGGGGCTGGCAAGGGGCCTCTGCCCCTTAAAATAGAAAATTTTCCATTTAGGCCATTTGAAGTTTTTAAAATTTTAAATTAATAAATATAAAATTACACTTTAACTCCTTAAAAATATAAAAATTCGATTTAATATTTTAAAAATTATGAAGATCCAAACTATTAAAATGATAAATTTAAATTTTTACTATCGTAAAGATTAGAGCTTAATTTCGTAAACACAGGGGCGAAGCTAGGGGGCTGGCATGGCCCCGGCCCCCCTAAAATGTAAAATTGCTATTTAGGCCCTTAAAATTTTTAAAAAAATTTAAATTAATAAAGGTAAAATTGCACTTTGGCCCTCCTAAAATTATAAAAATTCGATTTAATTCTTTACAAATTATAAAAATATAAACTATAAAAAATTAAAATTTCATCCGACCTTCTAAAAATTTGTTTTGGCTTCGCCACTTCGTAAATATATTCATCATCACCACCTAGCATCTAACCCGAACCAAAATCTCCCATTTTCTTACAACCCACAACCCAAGTCACTATCATAGTCTTTATCATTCTACCACTAAACCCAATCCCAAAAATAAAAACTTCCTGTCAATAAAAAAACCTGCAAGCAATAAATAAACTGCAACAAAAATTCAAGCAACTCAGTTAACTGTGTCTTTAAAATCGAAAGCAACAGAGGAGAGAAAAAGAAGGCTCGAACCCAACCACATCTAAGGAGTTTTGGTTGTCCTTTTGCAAATCCGAACGGTGGAGCTGCAAAGGAGACTGCGAGGAAGCACTAGTTTTGAACGAAGGACGATTAGATTGCCAACGTTGGAGATCGAATAAGGAGCTGAGAGTTTGAGAATCATTTTGGGGTATTCTTGAAGCTTTCTGGAAAATTCAAGCTCGGGTTCATGTTTAAGACGTTAAGATGAATAATGGATTAGTGCCATTATTTAAGTCGGTGGCGGACTGGCGGAGCAACGACATTGGCTGCATGAGAGGGAGGAAATGTGTTTTTATGGTTTATTATGGAGACGAAGAAAGAATAAAATTTTAAATATTTTATGTAAAAGGAGAAAAAATTTAATTAGGTGGGAATTAATAAAGACGTGGAATGCAAATCAATACCTCATTAAGGAGAAAGCGGACGAGTGATGATTTTGCACAATTTAATTAAGCACGGGGACTAAATTAAAAAAATTTTGAGTGATCAAAATAAGAATATTTTATTTTTAGGGTGACTAATGGGAAATTTTACCCAAATTATATATATTCACAATTGGCTTGCACACTCATGACTATCAACTCACACAACGCAAGTATGACTATCCTTGTGATTCGAACTTACAGCATGAGTTTTTAAGACAAGGGAGAGGAAACAGTGGAGGAGGGGGAGAGGAAGAGGAAGAGGGACGAGGTGGGGATTTTTATTTTATTTAATACTAAAATAATTATATTTATTGAAAATATTTATTTTTTTTTTATGAATTTTTTAGAATTGGGATCTAATTAAGATTATTTGTAAATTTTGAGGGTTAATTTTTTTTAAAATTATGACTAAACTGATATAATATGTAAAAGTTGAGGGCTAAAATTATTATTATACCAAACTTTTTAACCGTATGTTAACTTGCTGTTTGTGATTTTAATGTGAGTGACCAAAATAATTGAATTATGTAACATGAGTACTTAAATTATAAACAATTTAATTTGAGTGCTTAAATTTTATTTTTTAATAATTAGGTGACTATATATACAATTTACCCTTAAGATAAACACCTAATACCGCTAGACAAAAAGTCGAGGTTGAGTTTATAAAAATATATTAAGAAAATATTAAACTTGTTTAAATGGTTATTAAGAAAATATATTAACAAAATTGAAACAAATATTTTTAAAATTGTAAGGTTGAATTTAATTTCTTTATTTTTTTAAAATTTTTAAAATTTTTAATTTTTTTATTAAATTTATTGGTGTGAAATATAAAATTTTAAAAAAAAATTACTTATTTAATAGTCGTGCAACAAAAAAAGTTTCGCACCTGAATACAATATTAATAATTAAAATTGAATTCTTCAATCTGAAAAGTCAAAAGACTAAATTATTCAAATTAAAAGTTGAGAGACTAAATTCTAAATCTGCAAAAAATACAGTGTTCAAAATAAAATTTAACCATTTTGTTTTCTATGTAGAACTTTCTGACGTCGCAGTTATGATGACATGGCAAAAACCCGAATGGGCCTATTCGGACACTATTTGGGCTTTAGGCCCATTTTTTTAAAATTGAAAAAAGGAGAAATAAAAGACCAATTTCAGCCTATTCCGGAAAGTAACAGAGAAAGATGACTGGACCTTGCTTCATTTCTTTCTTCCTTCTCTTAAACTTGCTTCCATTCTTTCAAACTCTCGAAGCTTCTCACTGCTCCATCAAAGGTAACCCTCTTTTCATTCCTCTTCCTTTCTGGGTTTGCTTAAGTCTTTCATCAATTTTCCCTCGTTTTCGAATCGGCTCGTTTTTAGTTTCCACCACAGTTGCTTTATATTGACCTGGAGAAAAAAACATTGGAGGTTGCAGCAGTTCCTTGATCATTGATTTATGTGGAGTTTACTTTATTTATTTGTTCAGTCAATACGGGTCAAGTTCATTAAGAATATTACTAGGATTTCTTCAGTTTTTTAATGGCTGATTTTGTGTGAAATAATATATATTTTGGTGTTTTTTGATACAGGGTTACCTCTGGTGAGGAACATTGCTGATCTTCCACAGGATAATTATGGAAGAGGAGGTTTATCCCACATAACTGTTGCCGGTTCTCTCTTGCATGGGTTGAAAGAAGTATGCAGTTTATTTAGATATATAATACTATTTCCTTTTGTAAATTGGCCTACTTTTCTGAATTTTCACAAATAATTGTATTTTTATGTAAATTTGAATAGAATATGTTGAATACTCTCCATAGAATAACTGTTTTTGGGTTTTGCTTAGGTTGAGGTTTGGCTTCAAACATTTGCACCAGGATCGCGCACACCGATCCATAGGCACTCTTGTGAAGAAGTTTTTGTTGTTCTTAAGGGCAGTGGTACTCTATATCTCGCCTCGAGTTCTAATAAGTACCCTGGAAAACCGGAGGAGCACTTTATATTTTCGAATAGCACGTTTCATATCCCTGTCAATGATGTTCACCAGGTAAAATATTTTCACTATTATGAATGTGATTGATGTGAAGAACCATAGGAATCTCGAAACAGAGACAGTTTTGTTGTAGGGTTCGCATGTAGTAAGATGAAGTGGTTATTTATCACCTTTTGAAAAATAGTAGGAATCATGAAGCAAGAAAATCCTCAGAGGATTGAGAAACTTTGATCATTTCCCTAGCCAATGCTATGCATCAATAATCGATATGATCGTATTAATCTTTACTTTATAAGGTTATGGAAAATGCATTATCCCTTTCTTCACTTCAATGCTAATATCCTTCTATTTTTGTTTAAGTTTAACCTCCTTCTTAACTTTGGAAAACGTTCTCTTTGTTGGTGCAATCTAATCTTGCTTGGTAGTTGCCACTGGTTTGGAGGATTGTTAATGTTTTCGGTTTAATTAGGTATCTCCACTAGATGCAAGTTTGGAGTGTGAATGTGCATTTCAGTTTAAGCACTAACATATGCTATAGTCTTTAGGTTAAAGATTTGATGACTGTAAGAATTACTATGATATTAGGTGAAAGGGAGGGAAGGACCTGATGAACAATGACGTCACTATGATGAATTTCACAGACATTCCTTGTTTTTCAATTATTCATGATTGCCATTGCAGGTCTGGAATACAAATGAACATGAGGATTTGCAAATGCTTGTGATAATATCTCGGCCTCCTATCAAAGTGTATGTAATTTTTCTTCTGTCTCGTTTTGCATCAACATTTTCACCATTAGTTGATGGATGTCCTTTTATATTTCCATTGTCCAGTTGAAAACCATGGTTGCTATCTTTGGCTTTCACCCTTCCAAATGTTTGCTGGTTGACACATTTTAGTTCTTGCTAGTTTCGAATGACATCTTCCTAACATTTAAAATAAACGAACTGAAAGCACCCATTCTTGAAGCACTTTGCCTTGGTTTTTATAGTCCTTTAAGTTGCTATATTAGAGTACATCAAGATGGAATTTACTTACCTTGAAACTTTAACTATCCTTTACTCAATTAAGAGAAAGAAAAGTGGGAGCAGTTGTTTGGAAGCTTAAAGCAAAGGCTGTCCATGTATCTTTTAAAACATGACCCACATTTTCTTTCTCTAAACATGTTCCATTGCCATTGTTACTTGTTTAAGAACTCAAGAATGAATGACTGTTTTAGCATGCATGCATCATGATTGCAATCCCACCTGTTGATGTTTCCTGCATGATTGAAGATGTTGCTCAAGTTACTATACGCTAAATAGAATTTAAAGAACATTATTGGGTGCGATTGTTCGTTCTTTTAACCCGAAAACTGTATATTTTCAACAAATTTTCTTGTATGAAACTGAAAATGCATCCCTTGTTTTGCTAGTTCCTTGTGATACTTTTCTTTGATTCTCTCATTCATGAATGCTGAGGATGACTACTTTTTCTTTTTCAATTGAAATTTGTATTTAGGTTCATATATGAAGATTGGTTGATGCCTCACACTGCAGCTAAGTTGAAGTTTCCCTACTATTGGGATGAGCAGTGCTTTCAAGTACCTCAGAAAGATGAGCTTTAATTTTTGAAGACACGCCCCCTCACATGCTACTATATGAACACTGTAATGGGGCCATTCCCATTTTACTGCTTAGATTACTTTACAAATTACATAAAGATTACAACATCTTAGCTTAGTTTGTATATTTTCCCACTCATTTGAAGTCTGAATCCATTTTCTATTTTCATTTCATTTGACACTTTCAAAATCAATTGATGGTTTCCCTTGAAACTTCTCATCCCTCTGTTCCCAATGAATAGTTAAAATATGGCACTCTTCACAAATTAGGTGAAATTAAAATATAAGGATTAAATTTAAAAATTAACATAGTAGAGGGATTCAAATCAAAATTAGACCTTTTATTTATAAGCAAACAAGTGGACAACAGTGTCTAGAAACTGAACCGGTCTGGTTCACCGTCAAAAACCAACAAGAAATAGACCCTCCACCCTTTTTTGATGCGCTCTTCAAACCCATAGTTTCGCTATTATTTCACTATTCAGAAAACACAAACGTAATTTTTGCCCCAAATTTTATCCATAATTTTCGTTTCCCTTTCATTTTCAATTCTTTAACCCAGGAAACCCTAATTTTTCTTCATGAATTTCTTCAAATCAGTTTTCGCCGATGATCCGGATCCTCCTAAACCCCAACCCGAATCCGATTCCCCCAAAGCCGATTACTCCACTCCCGATTCTTCTCCCAGAGTGCCCGATCCCAACCCTAACCCTAGCGGATGGAGCTTCGGCGGCCTGATCCAAACGATAGCAACCAGATCCGAATCCGTCATCGAGACTTACCGTCGCGATCTCGAAGAATTCGGGTTGGGTCTGAAAAAAGAAATCGAGGTAGCTCAGGGTTCATTAGGGAACGTAGGGCAAGTCATTGATGAGTTCGGGAATACGGTTATACAGGGAACGACTCAGATCATCAATCAAGGCAAGGATGCAATACTAGCTGCCGATAACGAATCCGATTCCTCTTCCTCCGAGAGTAAGATCACCCAACGGAGCTTGAACTCGAAACGGTACAGTCGATTCGATGCTCAAGTGAGGGCAATTCAAGGGGATATTAATACTTACATCGAAGAGCCAGAGGATTTGGAGGATTACAAGAAGTGGAAATCAGGGTTCGGTTTGTTAGAGAAAAAGGAAGAGATTGAGAGATTGATGGAAGAGAATGGGGAAATGGGGAGTATTTATAAAAGGGTTGTTGGTGTTTCAAATGGGGTTGATCATGAGACGTTTTGGTGTAGGTACTTTTATAAGGTTTTTAAGCTTAAGCAAGCTGAGGATATGAGGGTTAAGCTTGTTAATAGAGCGATTTCTAGGGAAGAAGAGGAGGAACTGAGTTGGGATGTTGATGAAGATGAGGAAGAGGAAGAGGTGGATGAGAGAAATACGGTGCCGAAGGCGAGTTTGAAGAAGCAAGATGTGGATAAGAAAGAAAAAGATGAAACTGTGAAAGATACGGCAGGAAAAAGTGATCTTTTGGAGAAAGAAACTGTGGGAGAGAAGGGTGAAAAAGATGTTCTTTTGGAGAATAAGGATCAAGTTGTTGTTGAGAAGGTAAATGAAAAGAATCCTGTTGAGAAAGTAAAGGGTAATGTTGATGAATCAAGTAGTGGCAATATAGTAACTGAGAAAGTTAATTTGAAGAATAATGAGGAGGTATGCAAGGACGATTCAATGGCGAAATCTGTTGAGAAAGTAGCTTCTGAAGCTAAAGACGGAGAGAATAAAGAGCCTAGTAATGGCAAAGGTAAAGACAGTGACATTTCAGTGGCGTCAAGCCATCCATCAATGGCTGAGGAGGAGGAAGAGGAGGATCTTGGGTGGGATGAAATTGAGGATCTCAGCAGCATTGATGATAAGAAAGAAACTCATGGTGGGAGCCCGAGCTCCAATAGGGATGAGCTGAGGAAGAGACTAAGTACAGCTGAAGAAGAGGAGGATTTAAGCTGGGATATTGAAGACGATGACGAACCGATTAAAGCTTGATGAAAAGCGTTAAGTTTCATCTGAAATTGTTGATGTTTATTGCTCATAATTTACTGCATTGTTTCCTTTTTTTCCCTTGTGTTCCTCATATTGTCCCCTGGATTCATTTCTCGTTTGAAATGCAAACATCTATTATTGTGTACCCTTCACACTTGAAATGAAATTGAAGCATCTGTGTACATATTAAAACTGCTTTTACACGTATCCATTTTTACTAACCATGATATTGCTTCTTCATTATGGCCCACAAAAAAAAAAGAAAAAAGAAGCTTGGGTTTTAATGGACTGAGATTAACATATTGGTGTGATCTTGAACATGAGGCTTTTAAGTTTATTAACTGCATCTGCTAGACATTTGAGAAGTTGTTTGATGTTTGCATTTTAATGGGTGCTAATGAAAGTTTAGATGCTATAATTTGGTGTTATCCTCCTAATCAAGGGTTTCATTTAGGAGAGCATTTGCATTAACCCTGTTAGGAAAATTGCCAAAGAAAGTAATGACATTTAAATTAATTCAAGTAAACAAAAAGTAGTGACATTTAAATAGAGTTTAGGCCTTTGCAAGTGAACTCTAAGACTGCAGCATCATAAAACCTTTTTGGAGTCATATAAGCATTCCTGCCGCTATGCTTCCAAGTTTTATTCTACCCTTCAAGGATTGGCTGATTGCTGAAGGCCTAGACACCCCTGGAATCTCGTCTAAGCTTACAGCCATCGTCTCAAACACACTGACATCTGCTGCTGAAGTCTTTTCTATTACTAGTAAGCCTCTGCACACTGGTCATGTCTTTCAAATGGAATCTGCCTAACCCTGGTTGGTTTAAACTCAACTGTGATGGATCATCCATCGGTAATCCAGGTTCAGTGGGAGCTGGTGTTATCATACAGAACCATGAGGGAAGTTGGATTGCAGGTTCACATCGTTTTCTTGGTTATACTACCAACATGGTGGCTGAACTTCTTGCTAGGGACCTTAATATTACTCATTCAATCATTGAAGTTGATGCTACATGGGTCATTAGTCTTCTTAAGAACACGTTATCAAAGAATTTATGCTTGATCCGTTAATTGATAACTGCAGGACTATCTTGAGAACTTTTTAGAGTAGCCAAATCCTTCATGTTTTCCAATAGAGCAATTGATGTGCGGAAGGGGTAGTGACTACTATTTTCAGGAACTCTAATGATGATTAAGTTGTGTAAAAGAGACAAATATAAATGACTTAAATACAAAACTCTGATCCTCACACTCAGTATATCTAATTCACACTAAAGCTCAACTACCTGCAAAGCCCTACCATGGCTTTCAACAAGTATTGTGACAATTGCTAGAACATAACCTTGCTGAGGAAAATTAGAGAAAAAGCGAAGGGGGAAACACAAGAAACTCTTACAGCACTTGAACCGCATTTGTACAGTAAGTTAATGCTCTCTTTTTAGAGCTAAGAAGTGCGTACGAGCAATGCCTTTGACAATTCATATTGCTATGGCCCTAGGGCTGGCTTTGAGCTTGACTCATACTGGTTTATGTTTAATATTTGATGCCTGGTTCAGAAGTAGACTCTGCAACATGTGTCTAAACAAGTGAAGGTAATGCAAGCATTCTTCTTTTTAGGGGCACGTGGTGGAAGGTGTTTAGTAGGTTTCCTTGCTCCCATTGTCCATGGCAAGAACACCCCGTACCGCGATGAGGAAGTTTTCAAGGGCTTGCTATAATCGGATGCCCAGGAGCAAGCATGACAATAGGACCACAGAGGATTCCCGATTTTCGCATCATCATATTCAGTGCCTCATTGACATTGCATGCGGAGTTGTGGACCTTGAACACCAGGCTGCCATAGAGTCATGGCACCAGCCCGGGGAGGAATTGGTGGAGACTGAACTTGGTTGTTACGAGGCAGAACTCGGAAGGATGTAATGCTGATTGCTGACCCTTTTGCTCGGAGATGGGCACATTACATGCCTTGCTTTCCCCCTCATAACTAAAAGGGACCTGAGAATAGTAGTAATTTGTTACGAAGTTGCTTCTCATGTAAGAGGATTATCTTCTCATACTTATATTCGAATACGGGTTAGACACAACCACTTGAAGAAAATTGAAATTTTAGAAAGTTGAAAATTTGAGTACCATGGCAGAACATTACCCTTGAAAGTTGGTGTGTTCCCCTATAGTTCCCTTCACAATTACTCACAAGAGTGCGGCCAGAAGCCATTGTTGATTCAGAGAGAAGAGTGGAGATAGGTTGATCCAAATGTGGGGGCTTAATAAAAAGGCTTTGAATATTATCCCTTCAACTCGGTCGGTCTTCTTGGCAGCCACCTTATTCAGCTCCACCTTTCTGGCTTTCTCAGTCTCATTCTCCTTTTGAATATTTTCCTTTTTCCTGGAAGAGAATCGAAGTCTTCTCGAATGATAAAATTTTGTATATGCAGTTTTTACATTAAAGTCATTTAAGGTAAAAAGAACTTTCTGGTCCCTCTCAATTTCGTTATTAAGCAAATTAGTCCATCTAAAAAAATCAAAGCAATTTGACCCTATCAATTTCAAAAGTGAGCAACTAAGGAAAACTAATCACAATCATACATATTCTTTTATTTGTATAATAATAGATTTAGCCCTTAAAGCTTACATATTTTGTTAATTTGGTCTTATTTTAACAAATTTAGCCCATAATATTTACACATTCCATCAATTTGGTCTCAATTTAACAAATTTAACCTACAATTTACACATTTTGTTAACATTTACACAAATATATAAACATTGAATGTTAATTTTGTTATTATACCAATTAAAATTAGGTAAAATTGACAAAATATTGTGATTAATTTTCCTTCTTTGCTCACTTTCAAAATTGATAGGGATTAAATTATTTCAAATTTTGTTTTAAAGTAACTAATTTACTCAATTTCGAAATTAAAAGTCATTAGAAAAGTGTTTTTACCGTTATTTAGTGGAATTATATTAATTATTTAAAAACAATTAAAATTTATTAGAATATAGAGATATATTTGAAAATAACATATAATAAATTAACGTATGTTTTGAAATTAATTAATAATAACACATAAAAACGTTAAAACAAACTTTTAGTTGAGTGGTAAATTTAAGGTTTTACTAATCTAATGAACGTAGGTTCAAATTCCACCTTATGCATATTTTATTGGTTTTTGTTGAAATAAAAAAAAACTAAAGGACCTCAAATAATATAACTTATTTTAATTATGGAAGGGCATTTCCGTAATTTTCCTAACCGAGTTGGTGTCTGGTTGACTCGTGACACCAACTCAGTAAAGAGCTTTACAAATAGTATAGATATATCATGCATCAATATCATTTTAAATAATTTAAACTTTTAAACTTTTTAATATCATATCTAAAAGGGATATTTTGATTTTTTTTCATGACACTTCTTTTATAACAATTGTCGAAACCATTTTTTTGTTTGGAAAACGAGCCGACTTTTAAAAAGAAAAACGGAGTCGCCACCAATTTTTTTTTTAAAAGTGTGATTGGGCCACTTTTGAAAAACATTTTGGTCTACGGATTTTAAGAAAACGGGTTCGGGAGTCGGTTACGCATACGAGGAAGGATTGGCACCTCATAGCGCCCAAAATTGGTACCTTATTGATTGATTAATGTCCTAATATTGAAAATTGAAAAAGATTTTAAAATATGGATCATTTGGAAAATGTTTGGGTAATTCGGATTTGGATATCGAAATTCTCCTATTCCGGAAGGATGAAATATCACGTCCAGCACGTTAGGATACGATGTTTCAAACCTTCGAAACCAAGATCATTTCATGATTTCCAAGATTCATGCATTGTCATTTTGAAAAGGGAATTTCATCACTTGGCCAAATGAAAGAACCGAAACCCAGCACGTTAGGGCACGATATTTCAAATCTCCAAACATGAAATATCGCCTTGTTTTAAATTTAAAAAACGGACACAATTTTAAAGGATATTTAATGATTTGGCCAAACAGAAACCACAATCCAGCACGTTAGGGCACGATTCCTTGAATTTTCAAAACATGAAACATTGCCTTGTTTAAAAAAATGGACACAATTTCAAAGGATATTTAATGATTTGGCCAAACAGAAACCACAACCCAGCACGTTAGGGCACGATTCCTTGAATTTCCAAAACATGAAACATTGCCTTGTTTAAAAAAACTTTTTAGGAATTTAAAAACAAATATAAAAATGCTGAAATACGATTTAAAATCATCGATCACATGAAACGATTGGAAAAAATGAATGACTCATAACAATGAAGAAAAATAATAAGAATAATAATATGAATGATAGATATAACTAATGATACACATGTATAAAAAATAGTGACAAGAAGAAAATAGTAACAATAAAATAACACTAATAAAAAAATAGTAGCATTAGAAATAAAGAGGTATTAATAATAAAAATATAGACATAATAATAACATGCAAATAAAATATAAAAATAATAAAAGTAATGAAAAATATTAGTAAAAAACATAAAAATAGAATAATAGTAATAATATAAAAACAATGGCAGCAATGAAAGTAAAAATAATATAAATAGTAAATTAATAATAATAAAAAATAAAAAATATAATAATATTAATAGAATAGTAGTAACAAAAGAGAATACAAATATTTGATAACAGTAATAAAATAGATATAATCATAATATATAAAAAAAGTAACAAGTATATATATATAACAATAGTAGAAATATAATAATAACATACATAAATATAATAACAATAATATATATATATAAACCATGGTGGTATTAATAAAAATAATAATGTAAAAAAAAATAATCAAAAAGGGACCCAAATTGTATCAAAAACAAGAGCTCAGGGCCAAATTTAAAATAAAAGAAGATGAGGGGGCTAAATTGAATTAAAGCAGGAGTGTTGGGCCGAATCAAAAATAAAAGGAGATAAAAAAAGCTAAATTATAAAACACGCGCGACATTGGAGGACGAAAGTAGAAAATAATCCCAACCCTTTTAAATGGTGCATTTAACGAGGATTAAATTGAAACGACAGGTTAAGTTTAGGGCCAAATTTTAAAAAAAATGAAAAAAAACGGAGGGGGACACAATTAAAACCAGGCGCAAAGGAAAAGGGCCTACTGCGAATTTACCCATTTAGGGTAAAATGGCGTATGCGCAAGGCCCCCCTTTTTCACAGAACCATTTGTTGCTTTAAAACTAAAAGGGAAAAAAATCCCTCATTTCTTTCTTTCAGTTTCAAAACCAGGAGACCCCCATATCTTTCGTTTTGCCCATTAGGGCTCGAGTGCTTCCTCGCCATAGATTCCCAGGCGCACGCAATCTCATCGACGGCCAGAGGAAACGACGGTGAGTCCCTAACGATCCCTTCTTTTCGTTTTTTTTAAACAAAAACCTTGTTTGCTTTCTTGAAAACCCTTGTATTTGAAAAACTAAAACAAAAAAAAAAGATAAAGAATAAAATCAAACAGATTTAAGAAGGGGAAAAAAAAATAAAAAGAAACCTTTTCTGGCTTCTCTTGATTCTGTATTGGTATTGCTTTCTCTCTTATCTAGATCGTGTCAAAAAAAAAAGTCTCTTTTACAGATCTCTACAGTGGCTTTTATAGCCTAAAATCTACAACTGTTTTTTCTATTTTGCAGAGACGTGCTAGAGTATGATGCAGACGTGGCGTGGTGGCGTGGTGTTCTGGTGGCGCACGATGCGGCGCTGGGATTGCTGGCGAACGGCGTGCGGCGCGAGGGCTCTTAGCCCCTGTCTTAGGGTTTCAGATTTTTATTTTGGGCCTTTGAGTTTTAAAATTGGGCCTTACAACAATGATAAACAATTAAAATAAAATAAAAAAACATCTTTTTCATATCACTTTTTAAAATCACTTTTTTAAATTAAAATTTTCAAAATGATACGAGTTTTAAGGCTCAATTTCATACCCATGGATGTGATGGGCTTATACTACCTCAAGGCCCAACAAGAAGGTCAAAGGTCAAGCAAATGAAACCAAAATTCAATCAAAGCTAGTATGTGAGGATGAATCTTTTTGAGGAAACGAGTAATGATACATGCATGGAGTAGGTGAAATTTATTAAAGTCAATTCAACCAAAATGCCAATTTTCAAGCTGAAAAGATTAGTCAAATTGCAAGGACTTTTTAGATGAGATCTAGGCATTTCTTGGATAAGATGTCTTATGGCGTTCGAAGATTTATCTCTTAGCTTTGAAACTCACTTTGAATCACTCAATTTTGAGTTCGGGAGCTCAAGTTATGACTATTTTAGCGAAGACTGTGTGAGTAGAATTTCTGAATGGGATTATGACGGGAATTACGAGTTTTGAGCTTTTAATTCGAGTTTAAATCATATTGAGTTCGGGTTTTAGGCTTAATTTTTATTATATATGAGACCAATATTGTATTTATCAGCTCTTATAATTTTATTATTTTTTTTATTCCGATCTTTTTATAATTATTAAGTATTTTAAGTTATTTAAGAGTTTTATGTCAATAAAAAACCACTTCTGTTTTGAGATAATAAATTCTCTTTGAGTTTTTCTTTTTTTAAAAAAATTATTGAGTGTTCTTCTAAAAGAGTTTGAACAATTTTTCATATTTTTCATCTATCTTATTTATTTTCTTTTTTATTATTCTAATATTTCATTTATTGTTCTATTTTATTTATCTTAGGTATTTATTTTAATTGCTTTCTTTATTTTTTTATCTGACTTGGATTCGTTTGCGTTTTAAGTTGTATCAAAATCTAAATTTCTTTCTTAACGTCTAAAACCCTAAGTCAAACCTACAACTTAGACAAACTTATGATCTTGTTTTTGCTATCATGTGATTTTTTTACCCCTAAAATGGGAAAATTATCCTTTAAACCCTTTAAAATTTGTAAAGTTATAAATTAATATATGGTGAAGCATTTTGATCCTTCAAGAATGATAAAATTATGATTTAGTCCTTATAATAATAATAACAATAATAAAAAAATTATAGTTTAACTTTCATAAAAAATATAATTTAATTTTATCTCCTTAAAAAATAATTCACTTTGCCCCTAATTGTACCCCATCATTACCAAAAAAAAAAAAAAAAAAAGGTAAATTTTTTTCTTGACACATTTTACAGGATTCAACTTAATTGCGAAGTTGAGGTATTGTAGTGTACCAAAAAAGCTACAGAGAATAAGGGTAGATTTAAATGGACGGTGTGTTTATCTACGGTTAGTGTAAAAATAGCGGTGACAGTGAGATTAAATACTATAGCAATATACCACAACGCACTCAATCGCCCATTTAAATCTACCCTAAGTCAAAGTTGATCTAATTACACGCTGAAATAACAAGAATGCCGAAGAAGCCCTAAATAGATGAGAGTAAAGGAAGGAGTAAATGGTATTGGGCCGGTCAACGACATATTGATCTGAGAGAATTGGGCTGGTAATCAACATCACTGAGCCCTTTTTCTCTTCTTTCGCCCTAAAACCCTCGAATGGGAATAAAAAGCTAAAACCCTTCCCCCAAAGGCCAGCACCAGCAGCAACAACTACCCCCCGCCCCTATCTCTACCAGCGCCACTATCTCTGTACATAAATTGCTTTGCTCTTTTTTTCTAACTAGAGATCAAGAACCAAAAAGGATAAAACTATGGCTGCGGCTGTCCTCCGGAACCCTAATTCGAGGCGCCTTTTGTCATTCTCTCCCCCGATTTACTGGTCCTCTCGTGGCTTTATCTCTGCTTCCAACTTCTCAGTTTCCGATCTTCTCTCTGGAAATGAGGCGGCAGTTCCCGCTAACGCTAACCCTTGGTGGAGATCCATGGCTACTTTCACTCGCACGTCAGTTTTCTTCCCTTTCCTCTTTTTGCTAAATAGATTAGATATCTTTCTCTTTGATACTTTCAACTCTCATATGTCAGTTTCTTTTTGGGGGTTTAGTTGGTAAAATTTGTGACTTTAAAAGTAGGAATAGGCATTTCCTTTCTGTTTTTGGGATTTTGGTGTGGCTTAATGGCGGGTATCTGTTGAAACATGATATGAGAAATGGGTTTTCATCTGTAACTTTTGAAAATCGTTTTCCTTTTTTCAGAAAACCTCATGTTAATGTAGGAACAATTGGGCATGTTGATCATGGAAAGACCACACTGACTGCAGCAATCACAAAGGTTGGCTTATGGATATGTTTAATAGTTTCTTTCCGCAAATCATGTCACTTTGGAACAGTTCTGAATTAGTTATTAGTGTTAGAATAGTGATCTGAAGGCAAGTCGGAGTTTTGTGAACAGGTTCTGGCTGAAGAAGGAAAAGCCAAGGCTATTGCCTTTGATGAAATTGACAAGGCTCCTGAGGAGAAGAAGCGAGGAATTACAATTGCCACGGTAGGTAACTTTTAATGCTATTTCTCTCTTGAATTGTTTCCCCTCTGCAAGGTTATCACGCTTGATTTGGTTTTGCAGGCTCACGTGGAGTATGAGACAATGAAACGTCACTATGCACACGTAGACTGTCCTGGACATGCTGATTATGTTAAAGTAAGCTGTTAACTTAATATGGTAAATCATGTTTCCAGAATCTTTTCCTGCATAACCTGGCTGGATATGTTACAGAAATGTTGTACCTTTCATGTTAAGAAGCATGCTATTTTATGTAAATGAAACTATAAGTGTTTCCTTTAGTAGGATGGGGATACTAGATTTTGGACTTTCTATTGTTCTCTCATTACAACTTCAGCATTACTTCCGCTGGTAGTTTTATCTAATTTCACAAACTTAACCATCTTGAATTGTTGATAAGTTATGTTTATTAATGCATACCACAAACTCTTCAAACATCTTATGAACAGTGGCCTAATTATAATCTGTTCTGCAGAATATGATCACTGGTGCCGCCCAAATGGATGGTGGTATTCTGGTTGTGTCTGCTCCAGATGGGCCCATGCCACAGACTAAAGAACACATTCTACTTGCCCGACAGGTGGACACTGCTACTAATAGCTGTTTAGAACTTATTTACCATGGATGTTTGTCCGTGGGTTTTAGAAGAAAGCTATTTACATATAAAAAAGTTTTTCTTCTGCAGGTTGGTGTGCCATCTCTCGTGTGTTTTTTAAATAAAGTTGATGCCGTTGATGATCCAGAGCTGTTGGAGCTTGTGGAAATGGAGCTTCGTGGTAAGTAGCCTTTTGAATTATTCATGTTTGTTCGATGTTTTGGATTCTTGTAAGTAATTCACCTAAGTTTTTCTTTGCAACAGAGCTTCTTAGCTTCTACAAGTTTCCTGGGGATGAAATACCTATCATTAGGGGATCAGCATTGTCTGCTTTACAGGGTACAAATGAGGAAATAGGGAAAAAAGCAATTTTGAAACTAATGGATGCTGTAGACGAATACATTCCTGATCCCGTGCGCCAGCTTGACAAGCCTTTCCTGATGCCAATTGAGGATGTTTTCTCAATTCAGGTAGAGGGCCATGCATTTTTTTGGGCACTCGCTGAATATATTGTTTTAGAAGCACTTCTTATGGCTTTGGTTATTACCAGTCTTGGTCATTCTTCCCTTTTTTATCCATCTAAATTCCTTTAGGATTGTGTTAAATGTCAAGTAACTGAGTTGTGACTAGAGGTGCTCATGGGCTGGGTCTAAGCATGATATTAACCTACTTTATACTTGCCCAAGCCTGGCCTGGCCTGAAATTTGGGCCTAAAATTTTGTCTAAATCTGCCTATATTTGCAAAAGACTAACCCAAGCCCATTTAGGCCCGCTCATATTATTTTTTAATTTTTTAAAAAAATTATATTATATTATATTATATTAATATAATATAATTTTATATATTTTTTATATAGTATCTGAACATTATTTTGATGTTTACATTAGAGTAATATTATATATTTAGTATAGATTTAATTTTTTAATGTGTTCTAAATTACATAATATAAAGTATTATAAACTTAAAACGGGTCGGGCCGGGACAGGCTCAGGCCTTGAATGTTCAAGCCCGAGCCCAACCCATATTTTAAACGGGCCTATTGTTTTTGCACGAACCATCCCAAATTTTGGGTGGGCCTTTGGGTCTGGGTGGGTAGCCCGGCCCATGAACAGGTCTAGTTGTGACTACAATATTGTTGTCATTTGCCCTTTTACTGTTTCATTTAGTATGTTGACGTGGGGCTTAATGCTTGGAAATGGGAGTTTTTTCACATAAATTTGCATTTTCTTTTGTTGGAATTGCAATCATATTCTGGTCCCCTTCTGGATTTGAATAAACCCTTTCTAATGCATGTGTGAGCATATTTTGTGAGTAAAAGTCATAGAACTTTGTTACTATTACATGCTGGAAGTGGAATTTTTGGAGTTAAAATTCTTAATTTGGGTCTGATGGTTTTGGTTTTGTTCTGAAGGGGCGTGGAACCGTTGCAACTGGCCGTGTTGAACAAGGAACCATTAAAGTTGGTGAAGAAGTTGAAATTTTGGGGTTAACGCAGGTATATGTATATTTATATTGTCATTTTCTATGAAATCCAGATGTGTTTTCTTGAGACACATTAGCTGTGACTGATTATGGAACTCTTATTCTGATTCAGTCAGCTTGATAAGGGTTGTTGATGAATGGTTCTGTTGGTTTGTTTTAATAAAATGTCTTCAGGGTGCACCTCTAAAAACCACAGTTACTGGGGTTGAGATGTTCAAGAAAATCTTGGATCAAGGACAGGTAAATGAACTATTATAGAGATCTTGCCGTGCTATGGCTCTTCTGCATTTGTTTTCCTGTATTTATGCTCATGTGTTTTCTACTAGGCTGGTGATAATGTGGGACTTCTTCTGCGTGGTCTGAAAAGAGAGGATGTGCAGCGTGGAATGGTAAATGGCACCAATTAAGCTTCTTTATGTCCACTTAGTTCTGTAGCAACAAATAGAACATTTTGTAGTAACTGTAATCTGATTTCTTCCTACTGCTTAGGTCATTGCTAAACCTGGAAGCTTGAAGACATACAAAAGGTTTGAGGCAGAGATATATGTCCTCACAAAAGATGAAGGTGGACGTCATACCGCCTTTGAATCAAATTACAGGCCCCAGTTTTATCTGAGGACAGCAGATGTGACTGGAAAAGTGGAATTACCCGAAAGTGTTAAGATGGTTCTGCCAGGGGACAACGTTACTGCAACTTTTGAGCTCATCTCACCTGTGCCTCTTGAAGCAGGTAAGCTATACAGAAATTCGTTTTCACATGTTATTGTACCAAGAAGAGGTTTGTTCACATGTTATTAAAGTCTCAAAGCTTAGAAAACAAGACAGTCTTATCATGTTGCTTGCCATGAATGTAACAGGACAAAGATTTGCCTTGAGGGAAGGAGGTAGAACTGTCGGTGCTGGTGTAGTATCAAAAGTACTGAGCTAAGAAGTTGCCATTCCCATATTAATGCCTGGTTTTCTCCATCTTGTTGATCGCAGAAATGGAGAAATTGATAGAACAATCAGTTGGTGATATTTTCTGTTCTAGAATTACTAAAGAGATTGTTAGTGATATGAAAAATGAGGGCTGTTATTGAAATTATTTTGATTCAATTTCGCTGGTGGTTGGTAAGCAGTCAGCATGTTTTTCCCTGTTTCCACCCAAAAAATCACAATTGAACAGCTTTTTAATGTCATTGAAAATAATAGTCCTGTTGAACAGTGCTATAGTGCCATGTAAACTTGGTATTTTGCACGTCTTAATCAATCATTTTTCCTTGAAGTTGTTTCTTGTATTGTAGATACTTATCTGTAAGGAAAAAAGTAATCCCTTTACTGTCAAGAAAGAGTATTTAAGCGACCACCTAATGTCAAAGACACAGAGTTTATATTATTTTATATTATTTAAGAAAAAAAATGATAAATCTTTGCGAACCAAAGTGAACATTATACCAAATGTGCAAACTTTACCTTGCATATATTTCAAAACCTTGAATAATCTTCACAAACTAAATGCGAAAAGGTTATATTAGAATATAAAATTACCGTTAAGAAATGCACTAAATTACGCTCCCCTAGTTCATACAGGGGACAGACAGTTGACCCATTTTACAGTCAATTTTGTTATTTTATCCACTGCACTGTCTTGTGCACACAATTAGTTTCTGCAAAACAAATACCAATTTTAATAGTTAAGAATAGCTTGATATGCAATGCCAAAATTGTAGTTATATATATATATATATATATATATATAGAAGGTTTGTTCCTTTTGGCCCTAAGGCAGTAGTAACCCTTCTCATTGACACTGACCCTCTCCATTTACATGTTTACGATTGTTATACATACAGAAGCACCAGAGTATTAGATCCTTCTCATATGTGCTCTCAAGCCCATCATAGGACTCCCCATGGATATAGCATAGAAGTCAGAGTTCCATTGTTGCCCTCAGAACCCCTCTCTGTTCTTCAGATATTGACATCCCAGATCAATATAATTGAGTCTAACTTTTGACTGTCACGATCTTCAGAGTTCATGCAAATCTCAGCACTGCTATAGCCATCAATGTCGCGGCTCTGAAATAGATCTGATTAACACTTTTCTCCACTCTCTCAACCATCTCCTCTTCCTTCAGACCGGACTTGCTAGTATTTTTGCTGATATGTACAACCGTGTCCCTCAATCGGTTAACTGCCCATGAGAGCCAAACTAGCCCAAAACCGATGCTGGCGCTAAAGAGTTTAGGTGTACAAAATGGAACTCTCCAACAAGCTACCTTCCAAATAACAGATAAAAGAACAGCAAGACCGGTCCCAGCAATGCCAGCGGAGAATTGGGACAAGAGCTGAGGAAGTTCAGGGCCGGATTTCTTAAGGGAAAGAATTGCTGTTCTGCCATGCCGTCTCTTATCAACCATCAAGGAAAGAAGACATTCACATGCATGGAAATAATTCTTTTTGTAGAGATCTCTCTCACTGGCTAACTTCCTAGATGCATTCTTCTTTGGAGATGGCTTCTGCTTGATTTTCTCGGGACTGTCAAAAAAGAACAAAACATTTTTTAGGTTCCATAACCAGTCAACAATAGCCAAGTTTCTGTGATCTTATTTTTGTTTAGCACACTGTTATAATTTCTATTTCCGTTTATACATATTTTCCGGTGTTCATCCCAGTGCTATGGTCTGATTACAATTAACATAAATGAAGTTCGTAACTCACAAGTCATTATCCCATCAAGAAATTCTATGCATAGATTTCAATATCACAACCAAGATAAATTTCAGTTACTTCAACTAGACGGTTTCCACTGTATTATATAGACAAATTACGGCAAGATAAACATTCTTGAAAAAGACGATCAATCACGTACCTTTCCATAGGTGCAATAATTGCAACTTCAGACCGTGGAGAAGATAGGTTAGTACCAGTACGAGCTTTGGTAATCCGCTTCCTGTTTAGTTAGAGTTTAGCATCAGAAGCCTTTCAAACATTCAAATCAACTTATCCTTTTTCATTACAATAAGGTTAAACCAGAGCAGAAATTTATTTAATCTCAAACCGGAAGCTCAAATTAAATGAACATGCCACAATATAATTGAAATGAAGCAGGTGTTAGTTGCCATACCTATCAAAGTATGGGACCAGTGAAAACTGATTTCTAGACTTAGCCGAGTTGCTTGATAAGTAAAACTCAGCTACGACCGAAAGGATGTCTTTCATCTCAGTCCCGGTAGCTGTAAGTACAACTTGACCATCTGGGTTAACTGTAATTTTCGAATAGTGGATCATCTCTCCTAAAAAGTCTGGGAGAGGCACCTGGTAATCGATTTTGCTACTCGGATATACTAGAGAAGATGCATAAGGCTGTTGATGCACGCCAAACATCAGTGGTTGAAGTCCCATCAAATCAGATAGCAAAGATAAATCAAGTTCCCCATTTTCTAATTCATTAGATCCAGACATAAGAAACTTCAAGATTTTTTCATGTCTAGTGCACTTTTCAGCTATCCTGAAGCTAAACCGTGCTGTGTCTAGATAAGCATCTGCGATCAACAACAAGGCACGTATAAGCATTGAGACTACCGGAGAGGTGTCGATTATCTCTCAACTCTTTTTTTCCCTTAAGAAAATCAACATCTACAATTATGAGTCATAGCAAAGTTCTAAGTTCCAAGTATACAAACCCTCATCAAGACGAAACGATAATCTAATTAGCATGTTAACTAAACTTCATACATAAACACAAATTCTTTATCATGTTTCTAAGAACAACAAGTACATAGAAAAAGCAACACTTAGTCCAATAGAAGGAACTAGGCAACAAGTTGCAGACCTGGTTTATCTATAACCACGGGGTTTTGTGCCGTTGGATCGGCATCGATAATCAGTTTGGTCTCACACAGTGCAGTAACTGGCTTTGGCTGCTCCTGGAAATGGAATTGGTTGCACCTCAGACCAAAGGAGCCTATCTGAACCATGTCTTGTTTCACTAGCTGACCTGGGAAGACGGAACCAAACTCCTGCTTTGGTCCAAACAATAAAGTATTCATTAATAAACAACTACAAATCTCAGTAACTTCTCAATAAAGGCACGAATTTTGATAAAAACTCCATTAAACAAAACATTAAAATCCAATAACACGAAATTAATTAAACAAAGAAGAATTAACACAATTTAACAAGCTCATAACAGAAAACATTAACCCAACAAAAAAGGAAGAAGAAGAAGAGAAACCCAATTGAAATAACAACGAATCTCGAAAACCCAAATCATCAAAAACCATAGAAAAACAACAAACCTTGACCATCCTGCTAAAGCCTGGCTCTTGGTGTAAAACAGGCCCCAGACCACGAGGGTAGCCATGAGAAACCATTAAGCAAAGCTTCAACATATTGATTTACGGAGAGAAACCCGGTTCTAAAAATTCTCAGAAATTCAGACTTCCCTGTTTACGTGACCCTTTTAGTCACGGAAGCTGAAAAATCCTGGATTTCCTCGCAATTATCATTGGTATTAGTGGTTATAAGAGGGAAGATGGGGAAATGTAGAATTATGTGAACCAATTGATAGGATTTGAGAAATTTGAGTGGGTTGGGTATTTGTGGCAATCCCTGGCTCAGAGAATCAAAGATCTGAAACCCGGGAAAACAAAACAAAGAGGGTCGCTGTTTTCAATCTTGGATTCTTCTTCCCAGAATTGTCGACTAAGTGAAGTCTTTTCAATTGAGTGGTGGTCTGCTGTGGTGGATTCGATAATTTTAACCAAATAAATAATTGAGTGGCGGACTAAAATTAGAGATGCCAACCGGGCGGGGTGGGCTTTTTCCCCGCCCGACCACATTCCATAAACCTTCAATGTCATAATTTTTTTATTAAAATAGAATAATAATTTTTATTATTATGTAGAATTTATTAACTTCATTGGTTGTATCCATTGTTTTATTTAGATATTTTTTATACATTTTTTAATATGCATGATTTATTATCTTCACCGGTCGAATCTATATTATACTATTAAAAAAATTCTTGACTGAGTTGGTGTCACAAGTTAATTGAATACCAACTCGGTTAGAAAATGACTAATATATTCTTTTATTAAATGATTACTATTATTATTTTGATAGCTTTTTTTGTCTTTTCATACTTTTACATGGTTTTAAAATAAAAGAATTAAAATTAACATATTAAGAGTAATAATTCTTAAATAAACTTTAAAAAGAATTAAATTTTAACATAAAATATTTTCTCCCATCATATTTGTGTATCTATACTATTATTTAAGTTCCTTACTAAATTGGTGGCACCCTCAACCGGGTCACCAACTCAGCTCAGAGAATTACAAAAATGTAATTCTGTAATTAAAATAAATTATATTATTTGAGGATACTTTAATCTTTTTATTTAAAAAAACCAATAAAATTATGCTATAAGGGGATTTGAACTCAAACCAATTACATTAGTAAAACCTATATTTTCTTTTTAAAAATTCATTTACAACCTATTGGTTTGGAACCCGGTGGAAGATAAACTAAAATCCAAATTGGATTTCCTATTTTTAAATCTATCTCATCATTTATTGCTTCTTTCCAAAAAATAGAGTCTTGAGATTTCATTACATCTTTAAATGTAATAGGATCAGATTCCGTATTATAACAATAAGGTATCTTATTGCCTATACTTTTACCTTCACCTTCTACAAAGAACTTAATGAAATTTGGTCCAAAATCTTTAACATTTTTATTAATCCTTTTACTTCTTCTTAATTTTTGACAAGATTCATCATTATTATCAACTTGTTCCAATGAAATCTCGTTCTCATTTGAAGAATGAATTAATTGTTGTGGTTGTAATTATCTTGAAATAGAATTAAATCTATTTTCATCAAAAATAGCATCTCTTGATTCAATAACAGTATTAATTGAAATTGAATCATTTGGTTCAATTACCATGAACCTATATGCGTTGCTATTATATGCATATCCTATAAATATGCATTCAATTTCTCTTTCACCTAACTTTTTACGTTTAGGTGTTGGAACTTTGACAATATCTCTACATCCCCAAACCTTCAAATAATTAAGGTTTTGTTTCTTTTTCTTCTATTGTTCATAAGGGGTTATTTTAATTTTCTTATTATGAATTCTATTCAACATGTGACAAGTTGTTAGAACAACTTCTGCCCCAAAAACCTTATCCAATACCTAAATATGACCATTTCAGTCAAAACTCTGATTTTCTTTTCAGCTACACCATTTTATTGTGATGTGTAAAGAGTTGAAACTTGATGGATAATCCCAGTGGATTCAAAATAACTTGGATTATAATATTCTCTACCTCTATCCGATTTTAAGCACTTGATAAATGATTCACACTGAAGTTCAACTTCAGATTTATAAAATTTAAATTTATCAAGCGCTTCATCTTTTAAGTGCAATAAGTATACATAGCAATATCTAGAATAATTATCAATAAAAGTAATAAAATATTTATTTTCACCTAATGAATGAGTATTATGCATGTCACATAAATCACTATGTATCAAATCAAACATTTTTATTTTCCTTTTAATTTTAGGGAAAGAGTTTATAGTAATTTTAGTAAACATACATGTATTGCATTTTTCAATATTATTATTAAAAACAGGAATTAAATCTAACTTATGCATGTCATTCAATTTTCTATAATTCAAATGACCTAATCTATAATGCCATAAACAAGAAGATTCAATCATATAAGCAGAAACACTTATTTTTATTCTTATTAATAATATTGAGGTTGAATATACCCTCATACATATACCCTTTCCCAACAAAAATTCCTCCCTTAGACAAAATAAACTTATCTACCTCAAAAACAAATTTGAAACCAAACTTATTCAACAAACTTCCAGACACTAAATTCTTCCTAACTTCTGGTACATAATAAACATCATTTAAGGTTAAAACCTTTCCAGAAGTGAATTGTAGTTCAATAGACCGCTTGCCTCTGATTGCTACGGTGGAAGAATTTCACATGTACAAGTCATTGTCATATTCACGTTGTGTGAGCTTTGTGAACATGCTTTTATTTTTGCACACATGTTCGGTTGCTCCAGTATCAATCCACCATGCATTATCATCTTGTACCATATTAAGTTTAGAAATCATGGCAACGAACTTTTCGTTATTATCAGTCTTAAAAGAAGATTTCTTCTTTAAGAATCGAAATTCATTCTTGAAATGTCCCGATTTGCCACAATGGTAACATGAGCCCTTTTGTTTCTTTTTGAAATTAGGTGCTCTAGCAGTCTGTATGAACTTTCTCTTAGATGGTTTAGTAGTTTGTACTTTCTCCTTAACATGCACTTTGGTATTTTTAGAATCTAGGTTCTGATCTTGCTTTTGATATTCTTCTTTAGTATGAAGATGATTTGCCAAAGCCTTAAGAGATATTTTCTCTTTATTATGTTTTAGACTTCTTTTAAAGTCTTTCTAAGATGGATAAAGTTTATTTATTATGAAGGATACAACAATCATTTCATTCATTTTCATATCATATTGCTTAAATTGATTCAACATTTTTTTCAATATCACGAAATTGTTCCATAACAGAACGACCATCAATCATTTTATAATTATTGAAACGACTTACAAAAAAATTCTTACTTGTAGCATCTTCGTTCATGTATCTTGTCTCCAATTTGTCCCGTAATTCCTTAGCGGTGACCTCGTTTTAGTAGCTGTCGAACAAACAATTGGATAAATCATTCAATATGTGGCCTATGCACATGTAATCAACATTGTTCCGTTTTTTGTCTTTCTTGGGTTGCAACAATAGATTCATTTTCATTCTCTTCCGGTCTTGGAGTATTCAAAACATAGGCAATCTTCAAAGTTGATAATAAGAAGTACATCTTTTTCTACCATCATTATAAATTGTCACCACCAAACCGATCAAGCTTGACAAATTTGGAAGCCAACTCCCTTAGTGCTCCACTTTCATAGAGACATATTTCAATATGTGTCTTTTCTGAATAATAACATCTTTAAAAGAGAGATAATTATTTATCTAATATAATAATTATTCAAAACCTTTTAAGTAATATTGTTTGAATAGTTATAAATCTTTGTCAAAAATCGAGTGATAACTCTTTACCAATAACCAAAAGATATAACTTTTGATTGATTACACTCTTTCATTTATAGTTATTGACTTATCACTTAATGGATAATATTTTTTATTATTTCAGTTTTACTTTATTTATTTTGATGTTATATTATCATATAAAAATTTTACATTTAAAATTTTATTTTTTATTTAGAATAAGGTGAAATATTTAAAAATTAAGGATAAATGTATAATATTTTTTTATAATTTAAAATCTATATTTATCAAACAATATAATTATATTCCGTAATTAATTTTAAGTAATATATCAAACAAATTTTATATCTTAAATTTAATACTTAATTTTTCAACAATTAATTTTTTAATTTATCAAACAGTACATTAATTTTAATACTTTTATTTTAACTATTTTAATTATAATTAAAAATAAAATATAATCATTTAAATAAATTAATAATTTTAAAATTTATATTTTTATATAAATATATTTTATGAACATGTAATTGATATACATTATTGAGCAATTAGTCAAGAGTTCTGTATTGGCATTCAAAGTTCAAGGTTCAAATCTTGATAATATTGTCTATTTATCTTTTTACTAATTTACTTTTTATTAATATATTTTTGTGCAGTTGATAGTTCACTCGAAGGTCAAGAGTTATATAAGGGGTAGTGTATCCCTTTATTTGAGTCATAAGATATGGCTTACGTAATCTCCAAGTCTGGTTGGACAAGTGTGTGGTGTGTAAGAATCACATGTAAACCATGTATAGTCCACATGTCTATAGTCATGCAGTGTTTGATGAGGTGAGATGTCAGTAAAGTCATCTCTAAAATTGATAGAGTAAAGTCTTAATGCATGATGGTTGACTTGACAAGGTTATCCAAGTAACGTAAAATCGTACGGCAAATGTCAACAAAAAATTTAAATATAAATCCTTTATCATTTCACTTGCATTTCGATATTTAAAAATCCTTACTTTTCTATAAAAAAAATCTACATTTATGCATCTAATGATTGCACATTCAAGGTAATTAAACCTTGATTTTTTTTTAAAAAAAATTCCCTTTCAAATGGGATTCCAGTTACGTTATCTTCCCAATTACATTTTGAAAACGTAAAATCTATACCGTTAAGAGGAAATCACAATCTTCTCAATACAATAACAAGGCTTTAAGGCTTAATTGTTTTCTTTAAAAATAGCCACACTCAACTGCATTGCCCTTCTCCTTACTGTCTTAGGTTCTCAAAGTTCCAATGGGAGATGATCTCAATGTCCCGGTATTCACCTTTTTCTTTGTATGTATGTATGTATGTGTTTAATACCCGTGATATCTTTTTCATGGTTTTACTTGTTTTTCAATTACTTTTCAGACTTGTGTTCTGAAAGTGAATATCCAATGTTGTGCAACATGTCCCAAGAAAGTGAAGAAAAAGTTGCAGAAAATCAATGGTATGCTTCCTCCGTGAAAGACTCTTTATTTCATCTTTTGAGTCCTGTCTAGAAATTGAATGAGGAACTGGTGTCAATTGAAGACTTAAACACAAGTTCATCGTCATAGTTCAATCGAACCACAAGACCAACATCTTTAGAAATACTTTCTGATCTTTGTTTACTTGATTTTTGTCATGTAGAGGTGTATGACATTGACATGGATACCAAAAATGGGCTGGTTTCGGTTCGGGGCATCATCGAACCCTCTATTCTCATTCAGACAATAGCAGAAAAGGTTGGCAAAAAAGCAGAGGTTTGCTCCTACGAGAAGAACCCCAAGATTCAAAGCGACTTGCTAGACCAAGACAATCGTCGGACCGGTCGTAAATACGAGGAAAAGAACCTAACATGTTCTTTTACTGATGAATGTAATGTTCGTAATGAAGCTAAGGACCCTATTTCAGAAGGCTCCAAAGGCTCACATTCTAGGCACCACCCACAACATGACGTGAGAAAGAAGAAACGAGGCTTTGCTAGTTGGCTTGGCAAGAACAGTAATGGAGGATACGCGAGGCTGCTGAGGCCATCGTCAGCACCGTTGCTACCACCGTCATCATAAGCAGCTGACATGTCCTTATGATTACTATGATGATACAATGTTAATGCTTGCAGTGAATTGATTTTTATTATCATGGAAATTTGGAAAACCAGTACCTAAACCTCAATTTATAATCAACAGATGCATGGGTGCATTCACAAAGTAACATAGTTGCATGTTCTTCATCCATAAATATATCCAATATATACTATATATCTATGGATGAACAATATGAATATCAAACAGAGCCTCTAAAATAATTAAATGATGCATGATGAACAATACTTGAGGAGTTCCCTAATCATGTCTACTGCATGATACATGCATATATATATACATCCAAAGTTGATTCTCCTTAATTTTATTCTCAAAAGGTAAAACTGTCTTTTAAGTTCCACTACAAGAAAAAGAACACCCAAGATTTAATTCTCCTTGTGTGGTTGATTGTACGAGAAGGAAGCTAACTTTATTTGATTCTGAAAAGCAGAATAAAAAATTAAGCCTCAAAAAATTAAAGAAAGTAAGCAACACCCCAAAACCAGATGAAAAAATAATAAGTAGCCCCCAGAATTTGTATAATCTAGTCAAAAGCAAAGCACAAATCCTTTCACACATATTCCTCGAATCTAAAAAGAGAAAGGAAGAAACCCAAAGATAACATTTTTGTTCCCCATTTTTTGTATTGTGTTTCAATCAGGTTTCCTTACTGACTTCACTATAAATACTTGGTAAAATCATACTCCATTGCACCACCACCTTCCGGTTGCAGTTTGCAGTGGCTGTCAGGCGGCATGGCGGTGTCTATACAGGCGAAGGGTACTACTGTTTGGGACTGGGTACTGGAGTACACTAAGTCTGCTCAGGAAAAGAACAGTGACCCACTTCTATGGGCGGTTCAACTCGGTTCTAGCCTTAACTCGGCTGGGGTTTCTTTGCCTTCAATCGACCTAGCTCACCTCCTTGTCTCCTACATATGCTGGGATAATCACGTGCCTATCGCGTGGAAGTTCCTAGAGAAGGCCCTGACTGTCAAATTCGTTCCTCCTATGCTCGTTCTCGCCCTGCTCTCTTCCAGGTCCACTTCCCTGATTTTGTTTTAATGTTATATATATATATATACAGGGTAGGTGATATTTATGACCACATTGAAGTTGATAGTATAACGTACAGTGCCATTGTAGAAATAAGATAAGTGTTGTTGTGTATTGACAGTGCTAATGGGTGGCCAAGGTAAGTTGTTATGATGATATCATTCATTCAAAGGACCTATGTATAAAAACTGTATTTCATTCATAGTTTTTCTTTGAATTGATTGCCTTATTTAATCCATGTATAAGAAATGCTAATGCCAAAAACTCATAATCCTGTTTCGTCATCAGAGGTTAAAAATTTACATATAGTATTTGGTTCTGTTTTGTTTCCTTGTCCAGTTGTCCTTATACCTGTAAGTGTTCCAAAAGGTTGTTTCTTTGATGCCCTTTGCTAGTGATTGACATAAACTTTGAGGATATATGACAATGTGATATGGACTTGTGTTTGAGCATCGGATAAGAGTATGTATATGGTTAGAATTTTCTAAGTTTTTCAATATATTTAGAGAATCCTTGAAGGTCATATCCCCACATCCATGTGTCAGACACAGGTACTTCAAGAAAAATAAAGAGTCCGAGTAACACAGGATGTGTGTTCGTCACTTCTGGTTTTGAAAGAAATTTTCTGCTTGATGGGGATTTTATGTTAGATTCTGACCATTAAATGGCTATCTTTTCTGTTTTTCTCGCATACATTTCAGTCCTCCACCGGGATATGTTATCTGATAATGGATGGGCTGTGAAGTCATGACTTCACTTGGATGGTGCCTACTATGTTATATTTCTTTTACTTAAACTGACTATAGTTGTTGTCTATGATAGGGTCATACCAAATCGTAAGTTTCACCCTGCAGCATATCGGCTTTACATGGAACTGCTTAGGAGGCATGCCTCTGCACTTAAATGTCAAATCAGTGGACCAAATTATCTAAAGTAAGCTTCAATTTCACCTACCCCATTTTCTTCATAGAAGTAGAATTTGTTTATATCTTTATGATTACCATCATGTTGACATATTTTACTGCCTATTATAAAATCCATGATTCATCAGTGTCCTTTTTCATTTTATTTTCTCTTTTATGACATTTTATGATTACCCCATTTTATTTTCACTTCATATCTTTCAGGGACACTTGGTTAAGAAACTGCAATAGTATTAAACTTAATGCTAGTTCCTGGTGAACTTGCAGGATTATGAAATCAATAGATGATGTTCTTCATCTTTCCAAGATATTTGGTATTCAAGCATCCGAACCTGGTCTGCTTCTAGTTGAATTTGTATTTTCAATTGTATGGCAACTACTTGATGCATCATTGGATGATGAAGGGTTACTGGAACTTACTCCAGAAAAGAGATCAATATGGCCTATTGTAACTCAAGACATGGAAATCGATAATGCTGATAACTTTCATGAAAAGAGAAATGACCACCATGATGTGCTATATAAAAGAAATACTATGATGGCTATTGAGATTATTGGGGAGTTCCTGCAAAATAAAGTAACTTCAAGGATTCTTTTATTGGCACAAAGAAATATGTAAGAACTTATATCTGTTATTCATCTTCTTCTTTTAGAGGCATTATGGTGCTATCATTTGATTTATTGTACTTAGGGTGGAATCCTGGTAATACTCTTGTGTTAATTGAGTAAGATTTGACTAACACATATTCTAATACCCTTTTTAGTCCATCACATTGGGAAGCTTTCATTCAGCAATTAAGAGTTCTTTCCGCGAAGTCAGTGATATTGAGGAATTCAAAACATACAACTCCAGAGGCCCTTTTGCAGTTGACAACTGATACACATAAAGTTCTATCTAGGAAATGTAAAACACCGTCACAACAAGAGTTTCATCTTCTCATAGGCTCTAGGTCTCTAACATCTGCATCTGGTCGGTGTCACGGGACTAGTCCTTCTGCACATTGGCTTCCTATTGACCTGTTTCTTGAGGATGCTATGGACAGATCGGAGGTGGCAGCAACCGGTGCTACTGAAAGACTTACTGGTACTTGTTAATGGTCAGCATATGCTCAATTTATTGCTTTATTCAAAGCAGAAAAGGCTCTAGTTCCTTGATCACTTTTACCTAGAGTTATTCTTGCAGGTTTAGTGAAAGCTTTACAGGCTGTCAACAGTACAACATGGCACGATACATTTCTAGGTCTATGGATTGCAGCTTTGAGGCTTGTTCAAAGGGTAAGAATTTCTGCATACTTGATTGAGCTCTTGTTTGCCTACGGCCATCGTTTTCTTTTGTACTGATTAGAAAGTTTTTGAGTATACATAAATAAGTACATGCACATATGTATAACATAGCATTTATGTTCGAATGTATCTAGATAGATGGATGAATATGATGTTACCGAGAAAAGATTAGTTCATCATAGGCGCGGTTTGGTTTGTCAAAGACCTAGTTCTGTTTAAGATAAGCCCGTAAATGATAATATAGAACACATTAACTCCAATAACCTTTTTCCTACTTTTTCATGTATCTGAACGGATCTTCCCTTTCTATTTTATTGCTTCATAGGAAAGGGACATTAGTGAGGGTCCTATGCCTCGCCTTGACACCTGCCTGTGCTTGTTATTGTCTATTTCTCCTCTTGCGGTGACTAATATTGTGGAGGAAGAGAAATCTGAATTGATCGATGAAATTGATTGCAGCCAAACCACTCAAACAAAAGAAAAACAAGCCCCTGGGAGATGCCATAAGGGTTTAATATCCAGCTTACAGATGTTGAATGATTACGAGGCTTTACTGACTCCTCCTCAATCAGTTCGTTCAGTAGCCAATCAGGCTGCTGCCAAAGCAATCATGGTTATTTCAGGTCTTACTGTTGGTAATGGATACTATGAGTGCATGAGCAGTAATGACATGCCTATTAATTGCTGTAAGTACTGTTATCTTCCTCTTTGATATGTGAAAGGTAACTGATCTTTTATGGCTGTTTTGAGATATGTTCCTGCATAAGTCGACTTTAGTGCAGTCTCCTAGTGAGCGGTGCAAGAGGCATAATGCTAGCTACATTTTTATCTTTTTGAAATTTTGTGAAATGTCCCCTCAAGTATGCCCTTAATAAAATTCAACCATAGAACTAAATATAGAGCTTTGATTATTTGTTCTATAATATTATGATTTCCTTGCAGCTGGAAATATGTGGCATCTGATTGTCGAGGCTTGTATTGCTAGAAATCTATTGGACACATCTGCATATGTCTGGCCTGGTTATGTAAACGCACGTCCAAATATACCCCGTAGTGTTCCTAGTCAAGTCCCTGGTTGGTCATCACTGATGAAAGGATCCCCTCTAACTCCAACACTGGTAAATGCTTTGATTGCAACTCCAGCTTCCAGGTATGCTGCAACATATATCCCTTTCAAAATTATTTTCCTAATTATTGGCCACATTATTATCATCATCATCATTTGAAGTTAACTAGTTCCGGTTACAATTACTGTTAGTTGTAAGTTGCCTTGGGGGATAATTTGTTTCATCTTCATAGTATCATCTTTCTTCTATCTGCTAAGGCAACTGAATTTGAGCTCATGGATTTGATTGAAGCTTAGCAGAGATAGAGAAAATATATGAAATTGCAACCAAAGGTTCAAATGATGAGAAGATATATGCAGCTAGCATTCTTTGTGGAGCATCTCTAGTTCGTGGTTGGAATATACAGGTAATTTAATGGAAGGTTACTTCCTACAGGGTGCATTACTGTCACATTGTCACTACAATTCATACAAATTTCGGCTTTATTTTGGTCTTGCTTGTTTATAGGAACATGCCATTCTCTTCATTACAAGTTTGTTATCGCCACCAGTTCCTTCAGATTATTCTGAGAGTGAGAGCTATTTGATCAGTTATGCTCCACTTTTGAATGTTCTTCTGCTTGGAATATCATCTGCAGATTGTGTCCAGATCTTATCTTTACACGGCATGGTAGGTTTTATTTGTAATGGTTCATGCTTTCTACTGTCTTATATGCAAATATTCTTGTGCGACATTTGATGAAAGATCCTCCATGCATTGATGTTATTTTATGTTTTTTTCAGGTTCCAATACTTGCTGGTATGTTGATGCCCCTTTGCGAGGTTTTCGGGTCAACTGCTCCCGATGTTTCATGGACTCTTCCAACAGGGGAAGAACTAACTAGTCATGCGGTATTCACCAATGCATTTACACTTTTACTGAGATTATGGAGGTTTGATCATCCACCTGTTGAACATATGATGGGAGATGCAACACCGGTGGGATCCCAACTAAGCCCTGAATATCTGTTGTTGGTTCGAAACTCGAAAGTATCGGATTTCGGAAAATCACCCAAGGATCGTTTGAAAATGAAAAGGCTGTCGAAAAATTTAAACCTCACCTTGGAACTCATATTTATGGATTCCTTTCCCAAGTTGAAAGGCTGGTATCGTCAGCATAACAAATGTATTGCTTCCACCCTGTCAGGACTTGTTCAAGGGACCACTGTTCATCAAATTGTTGATGCACTCCTCAATATGATGTTCAGGAAGATAAGCAGGAGTGGTCAGTCTTCTGGAAGCAGTAGCCCTTCTACATCTGGAGCTGACAATGTGTCCTTAACACTAAATGTGCCCGCATGGGATATCTTGGAAGCCACTCCATATGTGCTTGATGCAGCTCTGACTGCCTGTGCTCATGGAAGACTCTCGCCCCGTGAACTGGCAACAGGTTTGTACATGGAATATATCGGTATACCATGAACTACAGGTAATAGTACTCAAGACTCTATCTAATGTAATGTTTTCTAATTGACCCTCTATCTCTCAGGACTCAAAGATCTTGCTGATTTCCTTCCAGCAACGTTGGCGACCATTGTTAGCTACTTTTCTGCTGAAGTAACACGAGGTATATGGAAGCCGGTTTTTATGAATGGATCAGATTGGCCAAGTCCAGCTGAAAATTTATCCATCATCGAGCAGCAAATTAAAAAAATTATAGCTGCCACTGGTGTTGATGTCCCAAGCCTTACCACAGGTATGATCTTGTACCATTATATGTGTTTGTGGTCAAAATGATAATTGTCTATTTAGTTGCATCTCCAGAACATGAAGTAACTTTTTGAACTAAATGTTGCAGGGAGGAGCTCTCCAGCTATGCTTCCTCTTCCCTTGGCTGCCCTTGTTAGTCTAACGATAACATATAAACTCGATAAAGCCTCGGAACGTTTCCTTGTATTAATCGGCCCAGCATTGAGTTCCCTCGCTGAAGGTTGTCCCTGGCCTTGTATGCCAATTATAGCCTCACTATGGGCTCTGAAGGTCAAGCGTTGGAACGATTTCCTTGTGTTTTCTGCTTCTCGTACAGTCTTCCACCACAGTAGCGATGCTGTGGTTCAGCTTCTTAGGAGTTGCTTCACCTCTACTCTCGGATTAAGCCCCTCCACCATTTACAGCAACGGTGGAGTGGGTGCACTCCTTGGCCATGGATTTGGCTCTCATTTCTCCGGGGGAATGTCTCCGGTTTCCCCAGGGATTCTTTACTTACGAGTGCATCGATCAGTCAGAGATATCATGTTTATGACCGAAGAAATCGTTTCTCTTTTAATGTCTTCGGTAAGAGATATTGCGGGTAGCAGGGAGAAACCAAAAAACACAAAGTTTGGCCTGAGATATGGACAAGTTTCTCTTGGTGCTGCAATGGCTCGTGTCAAACTCGCTGCATCACTTGGGGCTTCATTGGTTTGGCTCTCTGGTGGATTAAGCTTGGTCCAATCGCTGATCAAAGAAACACTACCATCTTGGTTTATATCATCCCATTCAGCTGACCAGGATGCAGGGGAACCTGCAGGTATAGTTGCCATGCTAGGGGGTTATGCACTTGCATACTTTGTAGTGCTTTGTGGTACCTTTGCATGGGGCGTGGACTCGGCCTCACCAGCATCGAAACGGAGACCTAAAGTTCTTGGATCACACTTGGAGTTTCTTGCAAGTGCAGTAGACGGTAAAATATCACTCGGATGCGATTATGCGACTTGGCGGGCATACGTAGTACGGTTCGTGAGCCTGATGGTAGGTTGCACCCAGAAGTGGATTTTGGACGTCAATATTGACGTCTTGAAAAGGCTGAGCTACGGATTGATACGGTGGAACGAGGAAGAACTAGCTATGGCTTTACTTGGACTCGGTGGTGTCCGAGCTACGACTGCAGCTGCCGAATTGATTATTGAAATTGGGGCTTGAATTCTTGTCTGAATATTCCTTACTGCTGGTAAGAAAATTTGGTTTCCTACTATTTGATCCACTACAAGTATATATGCACTGCTGATGTAGAGTTCTGAGGTAATTTATATTTGTGCAAGCTACCAATTTAACCCAACTTTAATAAATTTTATTTTAGACACTGAAAATAAAAAAAATTACAAATTGTACATCATCATTAACAATCGTTTCCATTTTAGTCACCGTCATTAATTCAATGTAATCATACACTCATTTTTATCGCTCAACTATAATAAAATTTTATTTTGGTCACTTATTTTATCTTATTTTATTATTTATTTATTTTATTTTTCCAAAATATTAAATTTTTACATAAAATTGAATTATTCAATTGTGCAAATGATATCCATTTTTTATTGTACTCAATTCTTTATAAAATTTCAAAATTTTCCGTAAAAATTTAAAAACACAACTAATTTTCTGCAAACCCTACCAAAAGCTAAAATTAATTTTGAAAAAGGAAAAAAATAAAGGAAATTTAAAATATTAATTGGGTTTTCCTTATAAAACCCAGATAATTCTCGGTAAAATCCCATGCTTTTTCTTTTTTATTAATAAAGAAGTTTGCATAATTGACTTATTTATTAATAATAAACCTTTAGTGATATAATAAACATTAAATTTTATAATAAAAAAATATTTTTTAATCCTCTATTTAATTTTTCGTTTTCTTAATCTTTAAATTTAAGTTTTTTTTGTCAAATACGTGTTTGTTAACTTTGCTGGTGTGATATATATAAATTATCATGTGAATAATACATCAACATTTAATTAATTTTATTAAAATTTAAAAATTTTAAAAAAATTTAAAAATCATTGAATTTATTAAAAAATTAGAAATACACATATTTTAAATATTTTTAAATTTTAAAAAATTAATTAAATATTAACGTATCATCTATGTGACAATCTATATGTATACCACACCAACAAAATTAACAAACATGTTTCCATCTATTTTGAAATGCTTTGACAAAAAAAAAAAAAAAAAGCTAAAAAATGTAAAAAAAATTAAATAAAAAACTAAAATTACCTTTTCTAAAGATAAAGGGCCGAAAAAGTCATTTTATCAAAAAAAATTACCATACGAACCAAGTGACCTAAATAGCAAATTTCCCATAGTTACATAGGGAATTGAATAGAACCTAATCTTGAGGCCAATTATGAACCAATTGGCTGCTTCCGTTCCAATTAAACTCCATATGAAAATCCACGTCATTATTTTTCTATCCCAAGAAAATCAGTTTCTAACATGACTACATGAAGCCAAAAGAGCATAGCCATGGGACCCAATCCATACTCGACACGTCATATTTTACATTATAAAAAAGAAAAATCATAGAGAGAACCAATCTGGTCTGCTAATCTGTTTCTTTCTTACAATACGCGCAAAAATTTTATCATTACTTACAAGTTCAGCAATAAATCGATGGGCCCACCTCCTAAAACATCTTCCCCTAACGAGCTCGTGCTTCCATTTGTCACCGTCTGATGGCTACACGCGTCCCCATCGACCTCATCATAGCCGCCATGATCTTCATTCACATCATCATCGTCGCCGTCGACGTCTTCCTCCCCATCGTCACATACTTCTTCATCGGACGACAGAGGTACGAGCCAGCAAGCCCCGTGCAAGTGCCCGTTCACACAAACGAAATACTCCAGCCTTCGGTCTCCCGACCCGAGCCGCCTAGCCGCGCTCTTGGGGACGAGCCGAGCCGCCGTCATGCTCCAGACTCGGGTCCCACAATAAGGGCACCTCACTCTCTCGTCGAACGGTACTTGCCGTCTGATCAAACAGGCTCTTGTCTTAGATCTCATGAATCCCCGAAATACCCCTCGGAATATCCCCAGATCGTCTTCTTTATCCCCCATTGGATGCTCGCACGGGTCACTCACGAACAACAAATCGCCCCGACACTTCTTGGCCAAGAAACTCCGACCCGAAGTCTTCGAAAACCGAGAAGATCGGGTGAAATGACCCGGAATAGCCCGACTGACCATGAAATGACGAGTCGACTCACAACCGCTGCAGAAAAACATGAGCTTCGCGAGCGCATCCCATCCACCACCAATTCTTCCATTAGGTGCCCCGTTGGCCAATGCTGCAACCATGTACGGCGCTCGAAACACGCAGAGCTTTCGCCACAACAACCGTTTCGCTATAGCTCGAAGCTTGCGATTCACCGAAGCAGTCACGCAAAGGACCTGTAAATCCCATTTTATGGACTCAAAGACGAGTAAGAGAATACCCTCGTTCAATATCCCCGAGTCATCCGACTCAGGCTTATCACTCGGATAAACATTCACTCTCCGTCTCTGGGTAGCACTCATTTTTTTTTTCCTGAACATTGAGACAGCAATGGTCAATGCAAACAATCCTAAAATACCAGTGTCCCAAAAAAAGTTCAACACACGTGTCGTATGAGAAATGGATATTTTACTCCTGCCGATTCCATAACACGTGGTGGTTTTCCATTGGAAAGAAGAAGACGCGTGTTGATCACACATTGCTGAAATGCCGTGATGGAGAATCGAAAGGATTAGGGGGAGTACGTGTCGATGAGATCACCAAATCCGAAATATCTTTTTCGTGGCTCGAAAATATCAAGGGATTCCACGTGTTCGATGAGAAGCGAGTAGGGAGACGCGAGTGCGCCTTAGTTTAATTTTAAGGAATAAGAAAATCCGAAACTGAACTCAGCTAGCACGAGCACTGCCGTACACGTGGAAGGATATAGAGAAAACAGGTGTTGTGCTTAAAAAGAGGTTGCTTTGACGTATGAGCACGTGGGTCCCGGCATGGACCATGAAGCAGATGACAACCAAACCCCAATATTGTTTAAACCGGTGCACCGGTCCGTGAATTGTTTTGAACCGTTATTAAACAGTCAATTACGAACTGGACAAATGGATAAAAGATGGGTTCAATTTTTGGTTCATTTTCATCTAATCCAAACCGAAAAAAATCAACTAATTTTACAAACCATGCTTAATCTAACTCCGATCAACCCATCCGAGAATTCATTAATTCATTAAATAAAATTATACAATTTAAAGAAAAAATAATAAATATTTGTCGTAGATGGTGAAGGATAAACTCCATCAACACAACAAAATTTTTAACCTCAGCATCAATAGGACATTATGATATGTTGACAATTGGCTTTGTCACAACTCAACCACGATATATCTAGAGTGATTGCAAGCGCTTAATACGATAAGGAAATCAACCCCGGATGATCCAAAGCGGCGAGCAAAAATCGATAAAAGAATCGAGCATTCACCAAACTAGAGAGGACGACAACAAAATCATCCCTAAGATCACTTGTAAAACTAAGATTACATGCATAAGAAAGACTAAAAAACGTGCTACAGGAGCTAAAAGAGCAGATAAAAACTTCTAAAATTGAAGAATTATTAAACAATGGAAAAAATATATATATAAAACTTAAGACAACACGAGTCCAAATCGACACATGAAATCATTTATTATTTTAAAATACTCTCAAAATAGAAATAAATTAAGAAGTTGACAAAAAACCACCTACTTTCCAAGAAAAACTACTAGTGGCCGGTAGAGTTTTAATGAGCGGCAGGCATCATCATATGTCCATCACAACTTATGAAGACAACAAAGATACCTACAAAATAGATCTGCAAACTGAAAAGAGAGAAGACATGTGTAGTGAATGAGAAGAAGAAAGAAAGAAAGAAAGTGTTGATGAGCGATAGCCAGCCCGAAGGCTGGCAATGGCTCTTTTTCCATTTTGACCCTTTAAAATTTTTAAAATTTTAAATTAATAAATGTAAAATTACACTTTGCCCCTCCTAAAATAATAAAATTTTGATTTAATCATTTAAAAATTACATTTTTACTATCGTAAAAATTATAATTAAATTTCGACCCCCTAAAAAAATTTTATGGCTTTACCCCTGAAGGTTGACACTGTCGCTAAGCAAAACAAAAGATAAAAAAATAAACGACTTGAATTTTTTTTTTTACTTAAATATGTATGTTTTTACTTAAAAACAATTCAACGATGCTAAAAAAATAATTAATTAATGAGAAAGGATTGTATGAAACTGTGATTCCACGCCGTCCCTATCCCTTTCTAATAGGAGAATGAAAATTCAAAATTTTCCTCCTGATTTTGAGAAAGGATTATATGAAATTGTGATTCCACGTCATCTCTATCCATTTCCAATAGGAGAATGACAAATCAGATTTTTCCTCCTGATTTTTAACATTTTTAGTTAAATTTGAAATTTGTCAGGAGGAAAATGCTGAAAATCAGGAGGAAAAATCTAATTTATCATTCTCTTATTGAAAAGAGATAAGGATGACGTGGAATCACAATTTTATACAACCCCTTTTTTAGGAAGACATGCCTTTCAGATGACACTTACACCACGCAATTTAAAGTCGCTTATAATAATAACAGGTCACACGATAATATTTGAAAGTAAAAAGTATAAATACCAACAATTAAATAGATTTCATTTTTAAAAAAAAAATCATAATAATTTTAGATGTAGATAGTCGAATATTGATGACAACATTGAGTGTACCCAAAAAATAATTCAAAAGTAATCCAAGTACTAAATTAATTAATATTTAACTTAAACTACTTTGACGTACCAAAAAATAATCCTTTTTAAACGTGAGAAAGATGAATAAAATGTGGCAAAGAGAGTTTAGAAGAAAATAAAATAAAACATGCACATCAAAGTTTATAATATATGGCATAATAAAATTTAGCAATAATCATATTTAACCATCATGGAATTGTACTTTAAATAAATTATATTACGAATAAACATAAATAAGAATTTTTGGTTTTGATAAATAAAGAAATAAAAATAGCAAAAACAAAGGAAACTTTAGATAAACGAATTCCAACTTAATCAAATCTAAACATGGGTAATTAGCTCGGTTCGGTGTTCATAACTAATTTCTATTTTGAGTGTCTACTCAATCAACTAGTTGTTACCCTAGTAAGATCTCTCGATCTTCCACTAAACTAACGAGTCAGTAAGAACTACTTATCGCTCGACCTTATAGTCCAGACCGGTTCAGGGATAAGGTGTTCACGGATAGGTCATACCAATTTTAGGTTAATTCCCACCTAAATGACTTCCTAGGGTTTTACATCACTAGGCATTTTCATGTTGACACATAATCTTGGCGTGATATATAAACAACTTACCGCTTTCAATATCAAACACCTAAGTTCAGTATATTACAAAGTATACAAGCATTAAGGTTTTCAAACATATGCATCCACCAACAAATTATACAGGTAATTTGATTATCTTAGTAGAATACAAATAGTTGTAAATGTAATTACTTAATATGATGTCAATTCATGAATAAGTCTACCTAGATCACATAGGGCTTTTCGGTTTGTAACGTTCTGAGGCTTAGGACAGGTATGGAATTCAAGAACAGGAAGCATCAAAATAGTTTAAAGCACGGAAATAGTTTGACACATCGTATTGTACCTTATTCTTCCCCCTTATTTCTCTTTCTCGCACCTTCATTATTTCTCCACATAGGAAGTCACAACATAATATAGCAATTACGGCTAGCTCATGAGTTTTTGTTCATCAATGCCTGAGTTTTTGACTTTATCACTTTTTGATCTTTATCACGTACTTTTTCTACTCGTTTTGATTTTTTTTTTTGAATTTTTCTTTTGTTGCACATATTGGCTAACCTATAATCACTATATCACATTGATTCTTCCTATGAATGTATTTATTTTTTTCAACAAGTGACGGGATTCGAGTCACACAATTTCTAACAATATGATCTAAGCCGGAATAAATTTGAATAGAATTCACAAATAATTTACACGGAATATGAATCAAATTTAGACACTTAAAGACTCAAAACCTCAACTTTGCACACGTAATTGTAAAACATGATTATTAAATACATTTTTATGCAATTTCCACTACTACTCATAACCTCGCAAACCTTTAAATTAGAAGATAATATACGTTTAATTAACTATATTCAAACTTACATTCTCTCTAATATTACAACAAAAATGCATTATTTACTTAATAAACTGTTTTTAAATGCTTGTCCTACACGAGTCAACTTCACATTACAAAGAAAATTAAGACAACAAATTGACAAATAATTAAGACACTGAAACCGCTATAATATAATATTCACAGATATTTTGTGTTTGGCTTACTTTTAATTGATCAACTGCTCCCCAAGAATCAATGATTGACGATTTTAATTATCTGAATTATTTATTCAAATAATTAATTTTTTATTTTTTATAATATTCAAATAAAAAAACTGGATTCTGAAGTCATTAAAGAAAATATTTCAACAAAAAAAAGGGAGTTTTCGTCCATATTTTTGTTTAATTTATAATTGATTTTATTTTTATAATGGTATTTTTAAAATATATTTATAAAAAAATAATATCAAAAAAACCTATTTTTTTTGTAAAAAATGAGTTCTTAATTAAAAAATTGGATGGAAATCCACCCGGTAATGAAAAGAGTAATAAATTAATGAAGACGCGTTTAACGGGAGAAAGTCCCGTAACCAGGACGAAGAAAATATCTGGTGCGCGTAAACGCAATTTCCTGTCGGGACAGGTGGCAAGTGGAAAATCGAATATGGACTCCACCATGGCACCATCATAACATGTCTGAATGCAACCCACCACCACCCTATAGAATACGGGTCCACCGATGCCCAGTTTACCGGTTTAGCATTGTTCGGGTGTTGAAAACCGGACTCCACGCTGCGTTTCAATAGAGGGCAGCAGGGCTACCGAGTTCATGTCCATTACGTATTCTTCTGGTTTAATTCTACATCTGGTCCTTATAGTTTGAACTTTTGGAATGTAGTTCTTATACTTTTAATTTCATGAATTTAGTTACTTTATTTGTCGAGTTTGAAAATTAAAATCCAATTAATAACCCTATTAATGAATTTCAGTTAAATTTGAATATACAGTAATTTAATATTCAATTTCTAATTTAGAAATTCAAAATCCCATTCACTCAAATTTAACAAAAGTCAATTAATATTTGTCAAAAAAAAAGTCAATTAATAATTTTATCGATTGCATTTTAAATTTTAAATAAAAGTAAAATGATTAAATTTCTAAAATCTAAAGAGTATAGGGACTGAAGGAAAAGGTAGACCTTTTTTCTCTTAGAACCCCTCACCCTTATTTTCTGATTGTTCATTTTGCCACCCATTTCAGCCGTAAACAATCTACTATAATATCTATTATATTTTGTTTATGCAATGACAAAATTTCAATGAGTTAGTGTGTCACGGAGTTAGATCTTTAGTTTAACAAATTGTGCAGTTTTAAGCAATTTCTTGAGTTTAAGTCTTGCCTAAGTCAGCCTACTCTCGGAAAATAAAAATTCTTGTAGGAATTCTTTAAGGTACCGAAGCAAAGCGGAAGCAAACTTGAAAGATTAAAGAAACTACGAAGAAACAAAAAGCCACAGAAAAATATCGCACACCAAGTGTTTGAGTAAATATTCTCAGTAGTATTCAATTACTATAAATGATTATAACTGAGTGAATACAAATGACGAAGAATGCTTCTCTTTATAGTTGAGCTCCCCCAAAACTAATGGTATTGTTTGAGTTACATCAACGGTCAATATAGAGCCTATCTACAATTAAGAGTCCTAAGTGATTTAAACTCTATACAATCTTATTCATTGGGCCACTAAAACTTCAAATAGATAGGCTTTTTTATGGGTTCCATGAGTCGGACTAGTTAATATGGGTCAAATGAGCCTCATTTAATAAGCGGACTTTTATGGGACATTCTGTGCGCAATGGCCACGGGCTTTGATCTACGGTTCATGACAAGTGTGCCCAATTCACAAAGTCGGGAGCACCTGAGGCATATAAGCCACTTACTTGCAATCATAGTACCACTTGAGGGACAATACATTTAATTGTTGGGGAATTGATCGACAACGTTACGAAGAATTTTCTATTTGAACCTTTTGTGCATAACAGAATAGTTTGAAGCCTTTTCTACCCCTTTTATTAAGCTTACAATGTAATCTAATTGTAGAGTTCTCCATTGATATTACACGAAGCATAACTGGTGAAGATAGAATCTGTCCTACAACATGGATAAATATTTCAAGGCCATTTTCATCACATGATAAATTAATAATACCCTACTTAATTTCTTTGTTGTTCTGTCACCTCCGGTGGACCCCCGGCATACGGAATGTTATCAATCATCTCCCCTTTCGAAGACGACGGTTGCAAAATGTAAAGTGTAAAACCACAAACGTGGCATGCTTCAGCCCACTAGCTGGATCAAGGCTTCGCGTGCATGCAGTTCATGGTGTATCGTGTACGTAGACACTGAGACTGAACTGGTTTGTCACGGCCGGCAATGATAGGTGCCCGGCCAGCATGTCGATTTGACCTCACTCACGACAAGGCACGCTACACGTGACCGCGGAGACTATTTGGCCCTTTAGTTTTTATTTTTTAAAGGTGCTATATACATTTACATATTTAATCCAATAAATTAAATTTCAGATTTTATTCTATATGGATTTCATTTAATCAAGGCATAATGTAAAATTTAGGCGCTATTTATTTTATATGTCATATCAATAGATAATTTAAAAATTATAAAAATATTAAAAAATAATATTTAAAATTCAAAAAAATATAAAAATTCAGGAAAAAAAATTAGCATGAAGTGCATATCGATGATCATGGAAACTTTCATGTTTAAAAATTTAACATTTTATATATGTTAGAATTTTAAAAAAAATTAATTACAAAAAAATTTTAACACCAGTGACGCTTTCGAAATGTATTCAAAGCGTCACAAAAGGTCACTTAACACGTCACTGAAAGTTCATTTTTCTGTGACATTTATCTTTATTTTACATTTTTCTAGAAAGCCCCGTTGAAATATGGTTTTGAAATATGGTTAAATTGAAAAAAGATATAAATGTTGATAGCTAAATTTAACATTATGCCTTTAAACAATGAGTACTTTAACATCACAAGGATGTCATTTTTTTCCCTCTTCTTTCATTTTAAATTATTGGTCAAAATACATTGTAATTTTATAGAAGTTGAGATTTAGTCCATATATTAAAATTTTAAATTAAGCTCTTTTTCTGTTAAATTTATTGGTTTGACAGTTTGAAATAAATGAATATTCAGTTTAGTAGCCATGCGACAAAAAAAAAAAAAGAGATTATAATGAACTTGAATTTAATAGAAGAATTCTAACTGTGCTAATAATTAGACTTGTATTTTTAAATCTTAAAAGTAAAGAGACTAAATTCTTTAAAATAAAAGTAAACATACTAAATTCCAAATTATTGAAGAATATAGGGGCCTGCAGCCTATTTTAACCAATTAAAAAAGAGACGGTGACTTGATCCAACACATGAGTAGATATAATAGGTGATTCCTTTGCCCATGAAATTCATGGCATGTTGGCCCATGGGATCAACAACAAATCTTAAACCAGCACCACCCTTGATGGGCTGACTCATGCTATGTTCTGAGCTTTTCCGCTCATTTTGTCGCTTCTATGTAGAATTTGATACGATAAAAGTACCGTTAAGATCTTTATATTAATAGTCAGATTATATTTTGTTCTTTTTTATATAAAAAAAAAGTTGGTAAATTAGTCTTTATACATTATATTAAAGAGCAAATTGGTCCTTTCTAGTAAAATTTTTATCAATTTTTACTGTTAAAAACTAGCAATTTGATGCTATAAAGACTAATTTAACAGTAGAAATGGATAAAATTTTAAAAGAATGACCAATTTGTTCTTTAACCTAATGTATAGAGACTAATTTACCAATTTTTTGAGTGGAGAGGGCAAACTGCAATGCGGCTCCTAGTACAAGGGTCTCCATGATACTTTTACCAATTTGATACTATAATGAGAAATAATTCTATATAATATATATAAAAGTAAGATTTTATATTTGTCTGCTTTTTTAGCACGTTTTTTAGTCTTACTTATGCATCTAATCTTAGTTTTACAAGTGATTTTAGAGATGATTTTGTTGTCGTCCTCTCTAGTTTGGTGAATGCTCGATTCTTTTGTCGATTTTTGCTCGCCGCTTTGGACCATTCGGGGTTGATTTCCTTATCGTATTAAGTGCTTGCAATCACTCCAGATATGTCGTGCTTGAGTTGTGGCAAAACCAATTGTCAACGTGTCATAATTTTCTATTAAATGTTGCCTTTGTCCTGTTGATGGAGCTTGTCATTCACCATCTACGACGAGTGTTTGCCATTATTTTCTCTCTAAATTGTATGATTTTATTCATTGAATGAATTAAAGAATTTACCTTCCCCCCCCAAAAAAAAGAGTAAGATTTTATAGAAAATTTTGAAATAATTAAATATATCTTTTAGTGTTCAGTATATTACTAAATTGACATTAAAGTAATAATTTATATGTTAGTATTTGGTAGGCTGACTGTGTATTTTTATTTTATTTTACAAGCATTATTAAAAAATTGATGTCTCTCATTTTTAATTTTTTTTACTATACCTTTATAGGATATTTGCTTATGACATCTAAAAATTTTATCGTCGGAGTACCAAATATTTTCCCATAATTTATTATGTAATTAAACTTTGCATCCATATTAAACTCCACTTATTATTTTAAATTGATTATCACTTAATTAATTTTATAGTTATTAATATTAATTTAAAAAATATTAAAAATTACTTTAAATATAATTCCTACAAAGCAAAAATATTATTGTTCACTTATGAGATTAAAATAAATAAATAAAATTTATTCAAACACTTACAACATGCAATTTATTTATTTTAAAACTCAAAATAACATTATTATTTAATTTAGGGATCAAAAGAATAAAAATTGAAGGGCAGAAGGTATGACTGTGCAACATTATAGAAAGATAATTATTCTTAATATATTTTACTTATTTGACTTACATTAATTTTATAAATTTAAAATATTTTTATTAAAAATAAAAAATAATTAAAAGTCATATTGCATTTTGGTCTTCATACTAAAAAAATAAACAAATTAGTCTCTGTACATTAGGTTAGAGAATAAACTGATCTTTTATTAAAAATCCCATCTATTTTTACCGTTAAAAAAGGTCCTTGTATGTACCTGTTTGGTTTTTCTGTCAGTTTTTAACAGTTCAAAGTGATGAAATTTTTAAAAGATATTATTAATTTGCTCTTTGTTCTAACGTAGTGAGATTAGGTTGTCTATTTTTTTTTTTTGAATAAAAATGTAAAATACGATTTAACTCTTAATACAAGGTTTAAGTATGAATATGTTGGTGTACTGGTATCCAGGGGCGAAGCCAGGGGGGTTGGCATGGGCCCCGGCCCCCCCTAAAAGGTAAAATTACTATTTAGGCCCTTGAATTTTTTTTAAAAATTTTAAATTAGTAAAGGTAAAATTACATTTTGGCCCCCTAAAATTATAAAAATTCGATTTAATCCTTTACAAATTAGAAAGATATAAACTATAAAAAAATAAAATTTCATCCGCCCCCTAAAAAATTGTCCTGGCTTCGCCCCTGCTGGTATCATATATATATATATATATATATATAATATACATATTTTTGTGTATCAAGTTGAAATTTATAAATATGGTTGTAGTGTTAGGTATATTATTTTAAAAAGTTTTTGTTTTAATATTCCTTGATTCTGTTTACAAATATTTATTTGTGTGATATGACCTCTTAATCATGTTTAGGACAGTTGTTAATTAGCTCACTCCCAAAATTAAAATTAATAACCAACAAATTATTGAATATAATTTGGTTATCTTAAAAATCCACCTACCCCTCTCGATTGAATATTAGCTCGATTAATATTGGTATTATTGTCAGTATAAGATGACGTAGTTTTGAATGTGTTGATACGCATTATCCTTCTATTTAAGAGTTGGGGAGAGACTATAGATACTTTTAAGCATTATATAAAAATAAAAATCTAACCCTTCTATTTTTTTTTTCCCTTAAAAAAACAAAAAAGAACATTACAATTTAGTTGACAATAACAACTTTTTGATTTTTATTTTTTTAAAAAAGCGAATATAGTTTGATTTTCGAATTTTTCATATTAATATTTTTATTTTAAATGTTAGGATTTATTTCAATAAAATTAGGTTTATTGTATACCTTTTGGATATTATTTGGTAATGTTTTAGAATATTTTATAAGTATTTTTAAAAAAAAAAATTGTTTTTGAAGTTTTTTTTTTAATTTTTATATAAAAATTTTAAATTATTTTTATTATTTTAAATGTAAAAAATTTATGGTAAAAAAAAGTAAGCAAATTAGTTCCTTTTTAAATAATTGGAGCAATTTAATACCTGACAGTTTTGAAAGTGGGTAATTAAGGATAATTAATTGCGGCATTAATATCTTTCGTCAATTGTGCATATTTTTTATTAGCAGTATAATAAATTTAGCATTCGATGTTTACATATTTTGTCAATTTGGTTTTGATACTAAAAAATTCAACAAACCTAGGCTCATTATTTACATTTTTACAAAAAAAAATACTGGTTAAAATTGTTAAATCATGACCAAATTGATAGAATGTATAAATTATGAAATCTAAATTTATTATTATACCAATCGATTTATGTAAAATTGACTAAAAACATTATTAACACTATGATTAATTGTCCTTAATCGTTCACTTTCAAAATTATTAAGAATTAAATTGCTACAAATTTTTTTTTAGAGAGGCCGATTTACTTAACATCGAAATTTAGAAAAAAAGGAAAGATGTTTTTAACATGTTAAACAACTAGAAACTTTGTACACTGGTAACACGGGGTTGGTAATATGTGCATGAATGGAGGGCAAAGCATGGGAGACACAGATAAAGATGAGATGACCCATCTTCCTTCAGACAAGAAGCTGATAGGGCAATGGCAAGTCATTATCAAAGATTAGTTTGGCAAACAGACAAAGCTTAAATCAGCTCTGCTTTGGCTTTGTCTTCTTTTACTCAAAAAACCAGTGGGTGCCAACGTCATTGACACAACCAAAAGGGGGGCCAACATTTGTCATCCACCCCATAATCGATTAAATATTCTCACCATGTATCTTCCTATAAAAACTTGAACCTACCTACAATTATTACCAAACAAGGAAGTTTTTTTTTTTTTTTTTTTTAGTTCTGGTTGTGAAAATATGGGAGGAAGCTCAATTTCAATGAGGAATATGAAGGTACGGACATGGGAAAGGTGTTCGAAGCAAATAAGAGAGCAGAGGGGAAGGCTTTATATTATATGGAGATGTACTGTGTTACTCCTTTGTTGGCATGAATGAGAGAATTAATGGATGATTATGATGTATAGTTTAGAAACAGAGATCACCCTTCAAGTAGGAGGTGGGGATTCTTCTTCTTCTTCTTCTTCTTCTTCTTCTCTTTATTTTTTAGGAGGTAGAAAAATTAGATTCAAAACAGGATTGTTAGGCTGATGAACAGTGCCTAAACATGAATTTCAGAAGAACAAAGCTGATAAATTAACATGTTGGGTTCCATTTTTTTTGTGTGTGTGTTGTAAAAGATTCCTTTTAATATGCCACTGCAAGAGCAGAGTAGTTCCACAAGTTAATGCAAATTTGCTTTCACCATTTTAATCGCAAACGAGGGTAAAAATAACCTTTTTAGTCCCTCTTAATTTTGATATTAAACAAATTGATCCTTTTAAAAAGATGAGTAATTAAATACAACTAATCATCGGGTTTACTTTTTTCAGTCAATTTATCCTAGTTTTTATTGGTATAATAACAAATTTAACTTTTAATGTTTACAAATTATGTCATTTTGGTCATGATTTTAAAAAATTCAATAAATTTAGCTCTCATTAGATATTAACAAATTTAGAATTGAGACAAAATTGACAGAATGTATAAAATGTTTAGGGCTAAATTTATTAAACTTTTTTAAAATTAAAACCAAAAGTAAACATTCAGAACTATTATACCAATAAAAAATAAGATAAATTGATAAGAGAAGTGAATACCACAATTAATTCTCTTTAGTTGCTATATATTTTTTTTAGAAAAAATCAATTTGCTCAGAGGTCCTTATGAAAAAAAAAAAAAAAGTTGGTTCTCCACTTTATCAATTTTGGGTTGTGTTTTGGTTAAGGTAAAACCCAATCTAACAGGCTTTCAATACAGCCAGAAGCAACAGAGAATAAGTTGCATGATACATGCAAGCAACGCACTAACCCAAGTTTACTAGGGCTAAAGATTAGCAAGAATATTAAAAGAATTAACGAGCTTCATCATTCAATAAAGCGAGCATCTGCATGATCCATTCACTTATTCAATAATTAATGCTGTACAAAAGTTGTGCATTAGTATTTTGCACTAACATATAGTAGTATAAGGTTCAAAAGAAACTGCCTATAGGCTATATATATGCTAGAGGAAAATACCTAGTCACTCAAATAGTACTGGATTGTAGTATTTAACTAATTGTTATTAAGACTGGTAACAGCCATTTATGAGCGAGGAAAGGGTCCCCTTAATGTTCTATCAAAAGATTCATATAGCTTTTTGTCAAAAAAAAGAAAAAAGAGAAGAAGATACACATAGCTTCACTGTACTATATCTTGATTTCAGCATCATCAAAAAATTCCCACCCCTCATCCAGTAACTCCTTGTCATCAGCTTTGTATTGTTCTTCGGATGATCTACTTTTTGGTGACTGCATATCAACAGATGGTGTTGGGCTTTTCTTCTCCAGGATTTTAGTCGCCTCTCCCTGCTCGGGACCAAGATCAGATGCCATGCTTTTCAGAGATGAGCTGGAAGAGGCCAGGATGCAGCTGGTTTGGCTTGAGGAAATGGATTTGCTCAATGGGATACGCTCATCGAACTTCTCTTTAAGCAATCTCACATCCTGACAAATAACAGATATTTCTCCCCTGGAAAAAAGGATGAACAGTAAAATGTTACCACTCCTCCATTGCCATTCAGTTCCTCTTGCAAACATAAAATCAGAGCTAATATATTTAAAACAAGAAGATAGTTTGGAATATATCCACATATGATAATATTATTCATGAATTGATCCATTCTATCACATGGAGTTGAATATCCTTGGTGCTGATCAATCCTAAATTACAAATGCATAACCATCATATATATGGTGATTCATCATAAATCAGACTTATAATATGAAAAAAAAATGTTTGATGCGAATTGATAAAAATAAATAGCCAGGCAATAAAACTTACTGTAATGAGTCAACAATCTGACCACAGTCCATAAGAAACTCACGTAACTGCAGTTGAGCATAAACATAGAATATAGTAAGTCCAAATAAGTAATCTATTTCAAAATTTTGTTAAGACTAGCAAGTACTAATACAGGGTGCACAGAAATGAAAGCAACCTTGGAATTTTCTTCTGCCTCCTGCTGTAAGGTCTCTGACTCTTGGACCACTTTCAACATAATGGCTTCTTGCTCCGCAAGAGCATTAAGGGCAGATTCTTCTTTTTCCAGCTTTTCCTGCTCTGCGGCTTTCATCAACTCCTTTGCAGCAGCTTGTCGAGCTTCAAGGGTTTGATGCATCTGTGGATAAATGCATACAGGTAAAAATAATGAGTATAACAAAGTCTTTCATGGAAACATCATGATCCTTGTTAAATACACCATAATTGATTAATTCAAAGGATGATCAAGTACAAATCTCTAGAAAACTTACTCAGTGATGAATCTGTTTCAAGAAATGGCTGATTTATCTCAAAATAGATGAAGTCAACCAAAAATTGGTTTACTGCACAATATGTTTTTTGTAAAATTTTTCAACTTCTCCATATGCCCAACAGAATGGATAAACATATTGAACAACCAAGATCAAGATAATTTATCACATACAGATAACTAAACAGACAAATGAACCATACCAAAGCAAATTATATCAAGACAAGATTTTCTACTAATTATCTACTAGATGGCGAATTAATTTGTTCCTAAAATACCTCATCGAGAACGGAAAGAGATCTATCTCTTTCTTCTGACAAGCTGTGCAAGCGACTTTGAAGCTCTCTCACTTCAGTGGCTAGAATTGCCTTCTCCCCATATACTTCTCCAGCATGCTGCAAAAGAGATGCCAATGGCTGAGCTTTCATGCTCTATAAATAAAAATAGAACTACAATATGTTCTATGACTTAAAAAAGGGGGCTATTAACAAACAAGCGCACAACCATGTCATTTGCTTCCTTTGCATGTGGCAGCATCTGTTTAAGTTCCTCCACCTTGACGAGAATATCTGAACCACCCCTGGCGCATTCCTCTTTTGCTTGTTCTGCAGCTTCCTCTTGAAGTTCAACTTCTCTCATCAAGTTCATGATTGACTGCATAGCCTGAAACAAAGTTTTCTACACCAAAACATGGTAAGGGTATGCCATCCCAAAATAGAACAAAGGAAATAATGACCTAACTTTTCACATTGAAAAGCTTCTTAAATAAGCAATAACATCAGAGTTAAGAACCTCATGCCACAGCTGAATGACACAGCAGACTAGTAGCATTGTCATCATTGTAAATAATCCATTCTCATACCCAATTAGCCTCCAAATTTTACAAGAGTAAAAGGTTTAGAGCAAAGAGTACCTTATTATTTTTAGCATCTTCAATGACCTCTTCAAGTAGATCAATTCTGCATGTTTGACTAGACCTACTAACCACAGGATTGAAGGTATCATCCTCAATATTACCCAATGCACCGCTTTCTTGTTTCTCAGAATCACTAGAGTGACTACTTTCAGAATGAAGACCAGCTCTCAGGGCTTCTTGCATTTGTTCTTGAGAAGATGATGGAACCAGAGCAGCCACAGCATTTTCTTCCCCTACCAAGGTTGCATTTAATGAACTGTTTTTGCATGAAACTGCATGCAAGTCCACAGGCCCATCAAAAATTAAATGACCACTAGAGCTGCCACTAGTACCAGTATTCTCCATAAGTGAGGTAGAATTATCAGCAGTATCGGATGAAGCATGACGAGCCCTTACAAACCCATTTTCAATGTCTATGGGTCGGTCTTTACTCGATGAACCAGACTCCCTAATTTCATGGTTCACATATAGAAGAGAACTCTCGATCCCTGAAGTATTCAAGATGACACCAGATCTATCTTTCCCACTTTCACCACTTCTTTCTGAGCTCCCCAACAAAATCAATTCATAAGTTTCAATATCAGCAGGCTCATTATTTTTGTTCTCATGAAATTTTGAAGTACTCGCTGCATTTGGTGGCTCAACAGAATCCACATTGGTGGCAGCACCTGTAAGACCAATGTCTCTGGCAACTTTATTTGGTTCGAACAATGGTTCTGCAGAAGAGCATGCTGTTTTCCCCAACAACACATTATTCGGCCATGACTGATTGCTTTCTTCCTCGTCGACAGCTGCAAGTTCAGCAAACAATATATGCATGACATTAAACAGGTGAATAGATCAATGCATAAGCTCCAATATGCAAGGCAGTTACCCTCCAAACCACAATACAGAACATACAGAGATAACAACAAATTATTCCACAAACTTGCAAAACTGCCAAAGCACAATGCAGGAAAAAACAAGTCTACAACTAAATCATAAAATAAGCTACCTTTATTTGCTTGCACAGGAGGGCTCCGATTCTGCGAGGAAGAACTACCAGCCACGGTTCGTTTAGATAGGTAAGGCAGAATCTCAGACAGAACAATCTCCGCAGCTGCGTCCACATCCTTAGAGTTCTCAATAGCAACAGCTTTTAGAATTCGTGAATCAACCTGTGCAGTAGGTGTAAGAAAAAATACTTTCACTGCATGTTTGTTACATTTCTTTTTTCCAAATCACTATGTTTTATGTTATACACATACATAAATTAAATACAGCATGGGATTAAAAATGAGTAAAAAGAAATACCTGCGGGAAAATATCCATCAAGCATTTATAAACCTTTTTAAACCCCATAGTGGAAAGCTATTAACCTGCAAATAAAGTAACAAAAATTTACATGAAATCTGTAATCAAAGTCAAAAACGATAAAGGAAGTATTCACGAGGAGAACCATAATTTTAATCACGTTAATCAAACGTAACACTATAAAAACTTAATTTTAACAACAGAATTGAGGAATAAATTAAACAAAAATATTACATGCAAAATGACCGATCAATTGATAGAATTTCTTCCAATTAGTAATGGAGAAAAACAAAGGAGGGAGATATGAATAATATAAAACAGTGCATCATAGAATCAGATGAACCGAAAGTAGAAACCCTAACGCCAAGTCTGGATATTAAAAAGACAACAAAAGCTAATTTTGTATTAAAGAAAAAAAAAAGAACTTTCTTATTTGATTCTTTTTCATTAAAAAATAGAATAACAATAATCAGAAAGGAATCCTAACATGAAACGAAGGAAAACGAGTTACGAAACATTGCTCTGTTTGGCTGAAGAGAAAAGAAAAAAGAAAAAAGAGAGAATTTAACTGTTTGAAAAAGAAAAAAGAAAATAATTTTACCCAGGAAAAGGAAAAAAAAATAATCAAATAAAGAACCAAAAATAAAAAGGGAAAAAGAAGTGACCTTTTTTCAAGCGATAAACAGCGAGTGATCGGAGAAAAGAAATGGAGAGAAGACGAGAGACTTTTGGAGAAGAAAGAATGGATAGTATTTTGTAGTTGTTTTAATTTAATAAATTTTGGTTAGAGTTTTTATAAAAAAAGAGTCAAATTCTTCTATTAGTCCTTGTATTTGAGTAAGTTGTAGATTTAGTCCCTATATTTTAATTTGATCAAATTTAGTCTCCTTATTTTTCAAATTGCTCAATTTTAGTCCCTATGCTGTTTTGAATTTTGAAAGTTTGGACTTAAATTTACTGCGTGTTCTTTAATTTGATCGTTCTTAGTTCCTATATTTTTTTAATTTTGAAATTTAAGTCTTGACACAAATAGTAATAGTTAAATCTATTAACTAGCTTTTTCATGAATAATACGTGGAAATAATAAGTTGACATAACTCGAAAAGCATAGGAACTCAAAATAACTAAATTACAAGGATAAAATCCAATATTTTTTAAACCGGACCAATGGTCGAATAATTCAAACAACTAATTCCATCCGTCTAGTTCAAATTAAATAATTTATTGAAAATTTCATAAAATAAAAAAAATATATAATTATAAAATTCAATTTAACCAACAATTCAATCAATTTTTTAGCTTAATTCAACCAGTTTATATTGGTCAAATGATTAGTCAATTTTTGCCTTGCTCTAGACTAGTGTACTAATTAATTTCCAATCCGACTAATCAACAACTTTAACTAAATCCATAACTTAAACATAATGTAGGTACTAATACCATTTTTTTTTTAAATAACTAACCAGCTCAGAGAATTAAAATAATAAATGTGCATGAGATTGAAGACATAATCTTTTTTATAAAATATTTGAACTACAAGCTTAAGTTTATTAATAAATAGAATAATTTAAGGAAAATTAAGTTTACAAAAAAAAAAGAGTAAACACCGGCTCGAAATTTTGTTATGGTATTACTTAGGGACCATCAATGGACGTAGTAGGCCTTGTTCAATGATCTTTTCCTACTCATAAAACACACAATTTTAATTCTTCATAGTTTTTCTTTTGAGGAAAAAATCGAAAAAGTAAATGTGAACCGTGTCCTAAGAAATGGGGGTGAGTCAAATTTGACCACTTAAAAATAAAGCCTTTTTTAGCTAGAGCTTGTCCTATACATGCACCTTCTCATTACCACACTTCTTATTTTTTAATCGATCAATTGAGGATCATCTCATATATATATATATATATATATATATAAAGAGATAGGCGATTAAAATAAAATTATCAACCAAGGTATTCATGGTTCTATTTATAGAAAATAAATGAAAAAAAATAAAATTACACAGTTTTTCGCCACAAAGCTTTTCTTGGGTCTTTAACCGCCATCGCTCCATCTTCTCCTCGTCATGGACTTCTTTTGGAAAAATTACATTTAAATCTTATGTCCGTTTCTGGCTCATAAGAATTCTATGAATTAAAAAAACAGTCCTATGCGGAGATAATAGTCCATGGTCTATTTCCTAAGAACCACAACCTTGGGAAAAAAATAATTATATAACAAATATATAATATTGCATTTATTCTCATATATAACTCAAAACATGCATAAGATCTAAATATTGTCAGTTTCTATGTAATTAAATCATTCAAGAAGAAAAGAAATTTATTTTGATTATCTGTTTACTAGAGTTTTTAAAAAAAAATCCAAAATAAGAATTTGGTTGTGATATCTAAAGTAATAAACACTTAATCAAAATTGTACATTTTTTATTCGTTTAGGATGAATGCTTTGACTGAGTAGTCTTCTCCGGTATCCTCAAACTCACATTTTGGTCGAGTGTGGGCTTGCTTCGAATCAAAAAATTATTCACAAAAATTCTCAATGAGGTAATTTTATAATTTCTCTAAACTTTTAGGCCAAATTGTAAATAAAAAAAAATATCTTTAGAAATTTTATGAAATAATTTCTTCAGAGAATTTTTTCTCTACAATTTTTTGTTGTTGAATTTAAGTGTGTGAAAAATAATGACCCAAGGCTCTTTTTATATAATAAGAGTTTAGAGAGTTCAATTATGATTAAACTTAATCACTTTAATATTAAATTTAATCTAATATTTATCATAAATATTAGATTAAATTTAATATTAAGATAATCATTTTAATATTAAATTAATAAAATACTATTGAGATAAGTATTAAATTAAATTTAATATTAAATCTATTAAAATAATATTATTTTTAAAATAGTTAATCTGAAATCAAATTCTCTGGTAGAGTCTCAATAGGAATGTAACTCTTCCACTGCTCAACCACCGAAGAACTACCGTCACCAACTTTTTGTCGGCCACTAAAATGCCGCCGTCGCAACCATCAGCACTCCGAGTTAGTTCGGTTTCTACCGGTTCGGTTTGAACCAATGATGACCAAACCGGTCTGGTACAGCCACCAGTTGGGTTGTCAGTCTGCTTCACATGCCAGGCCCGGTTTGACCAATTTTTAGGTATTGGTCTCAGTTTTAGACTCCTAGGCCCAATTTACGATCTCAGGTCCAAATTTCAAGTTCAATTACTCATTGGGCCAATTGTCTAATTCGAAAATTAATTTCTAAAAATTTCATACTAATTTTAATTAATTTGATTAATTTAATTTTACTTCATCAAAATTAATTTTCCCAAAAATCAGTTAGATTTTCCAAATTAATTTTTCAAGAAAATTCTTTAATCAAATTCTCTAGTTGAACAATTCTTATAACCGCCTAATTTAATTCCACATCGAATAAATTGACTAAATTAAATTATTTCCAAAGTCGTAGAATTTTCTTCTAATTCAAATGTAGTCTGATTGAGCTTTTATTGAGCTAGCGGAGGGACCAATCGAACATATACAATCAAGCTCTATTAATTGTAATTATGTCTAGAAGTATCGTTCTGATAATTCGCATCATGGAGTCAGTCCACAATGAGTACCTTGATTGCAAACTCCTTATTATATGTTCTTTACGAAAGCAATTCATCCAACTGCTTTGTCCAATGACCTCGTCATGTGTGTGTTACCCTCATATGATATCCTTAATTCATTTGAGTTAAATTTGTTCACTCAATACAATTCTATTTTATCTCATTGTTACAATTGTGTCTTCTTAATGATTAATATGATCACTGTCAACAAATGACTGTGATAAATTGCTCGTTCGAGAACAAGCAACCTGTGGCCACGTTCCATATTTATCAATCCACGCAATGCCAATGACAGGATGTCGTTAACTCTTTAATTGAGCTATGAATTCCACTATTGCTGGTAAAGTCATGCCATACAAAGTCATGTACCCAACATACTGGCTATCAACTTGATCGTCTTTAGAGCATAAGCCTTATATCAAAGCACATGAATTACATACGCATGGTCAGTGACTAACTCAAGATTTAGATAAATCACACCATGAATGTCACAAGTAAATTAATTCACAAACGAATTCAGAATTAATTCATCTTGAGTCTAGTCCAATGTATCATTTTGCCAATAAATACATCTATATCTCTACCGGTGGAGTCAACTGCTCCGATAACCAAGACTGGCCATCTCCATAATTGGAATTGTAGACGACATAATAATCCTTCTCAATATTTGAATCAAATGCTCACTTTGATTCTTTTACGAGATTACGGACTCGTTTAGTTTATCTATTGAAGTAAGTTGTCTTTCTCGCAATGTAAACATTCTTACAATACCACTTATCATCAGTTTGAACTTAGACTATCAATGAGCTAATATTTGCTTGTCACAATTTTACTATGCATGAAAGATAAAAATATAAAAGACATAACAATGAAATGTGAAATTTATTTATTCATCTTTCAAATACATAGAAAACAATTACATGTTTACTACAATATGAGCACATTTCCCAACAATTTACAAATTGAGCATAGTCAATAGTATATCTTATAATATGAAATGGTTATATATGTACATGATTTTGGTATTATGGTTTGATATGCAAATGAACTAACATAGTGATTATGTGATTGAATTGTGCATGAAAGTATAAGGTTGCCAAAAAATCCCATGTTCATATTAATGTGTTTCAATTATTGAATTGTTATAAATGTTAAGGTAAGTTAAGTAAATTTTATATAGACTTACTAAGCGTTCGTTATGCTTACCCGTTTCTTTTCCTTTTTCCTTGTAGATCGTTAATTTGTGAAACCTGTCGATCGAATCAGCTTAAAGACCACACTATCCTACTATCTATTCGGTAGTCTTTTAATCATTTTAGAATTGATTTTGTGGCATGTACATAGGTGCTATAAAAGTGTTAACTTTGAATTATTAGCTTGGTTTGAGTATGGCTAATATATGAATTATGATATGTTAATGCTTATACATGTATTATGGTATGATTTGGTCATGTGTTAAGACCATATGGATAGTGTTTAAATGGCTCATTTGAATATGCAATGGTATGATTTGAGCATGAAAAATGACATGGTTAATTGTTGTTTTGGAATGGCTTGAAAGCATGGAAGATTAGTTTGTGTTTTAATAAGGTGTTTGATGTGTTTTGATGCCAAATTAAGGCATGTTGAATTGGTTGATTATGGTAAAGATTAAATGATGATATGGTATGCCATTGGTTGGTTTTTTTGCAGGAACGAAGGTGCAATTATGCACCAAATGAATTAATGGTATAGTTGGCTTGGATTAGGTGCCAAAAGTAGAGTTCATGTCGGTACTTCGTTCTGAAATTTTGAAAATGTTGCAATTTGGTCCTAATGTGATTCCGGGTTAACTTTAGAGTTTTCGTACGCTCGTATAAGACCCGAAAAAGATTATATAATGAGTTTATGATTTGTAATGGTTGTGTTTGCATGAATTATGTTTTTAATGTGATTGTTAATTGTCTGTAGTTGTTCCAGCAACAACTGTAGCATTCTGTAGCTCAGATCCAACGATCAAGTCGAGCCAGGGGTGTTACACAGGTGACGGATGGTTTGCATCTGTACGGATGGTCGTCTCCGAGAAGGGTAGCTTGTGGGTGGCTTCCCTATTTGTTGTTAGCTGACTTACTGTTTGGGTGTTGTTTTGACTTGCCATTTGTCCTCAAACGAATAGGGGTATAACAATTTTGTAAGTTAATTTCTTGATACATTTTCTTATTTATCTTTAACTATCCCGAAGCCTTAACTAATAATACATTTGTCTAAACACAACCTTTAAAAAATTTTAATAATTTCAATGTCAACTGAATTAAATAGTCGATTATAAGCTAAATGAGTTAAAGTTAATCATGATAATTAATACTTGAATACACAATATTTAAAAGCCTTTAATAATATCGATACCAATTAAATTAGTACGATGGTTAAATTTAAGCGTCATGAATAGTACATGAGTTACCAACCATGATGTGTAGAGAAGCAAGCCATCTTTCTACTCTGTTGACAACAATTCAGTCAGCTTTCAATGTTCCAAAAAAGTGAAAACAAGACAAAACAAGACTAAAGCAGATATGTTTTTCCAAATTTCAGACTGGTAATTTTCTTGAAGGAATGGTTTTAGACATATATGTAATCAACAATTTGGCACCTAACAAGGTCTTCATGCTAAAAGAATGGAAAATAAATGAATGAATAAATTACAAACAACCGAGAAAGCCTGAACTCTTCCCATAACATCAACAAACCATCACCTCATTCTCTTGGTCATCCCCTGTGTTTTTTTAATTGTCTCATACGAGAAGTTTATGGATGAACACAGTATAAATTGAAATGAACACCCATGGTTAGACATCAAAATCCCCTCTTTTTTAGGTCCTTTATCACCTCAACCCCTATATATTGAGAGATAAGATCAATAATGGCAAAATTTGGGGTCCTTATATTATTCATCTTCTCCATGTTCTACGTTGCAATGCCTAATAACCTGACCTTAATCCCAGAACAAATAACATTTCCACATCCACTTTGCAGGTCCCAAATCGCGCTGGTGAACTTTGCATGTGCGATGGTGCCTGTACTCCCGATGCCACAGCCCCCTCCTCCGCCGGCAGATGGGAATGGGCATAGACACCGGCACCGCCGTCGACACAGGCACAGGCATAGACATGGGAGTCATGAGACACCCGAACAGCGTTACTGTTGTGAATGGCTGAGGCAAATGGACACGTTGTGTGTGTGCGAGATACTGTATCACTTGCCGCCTTTCCTTTGGAAGTCTAATCATAAGTATACCGTCGTCGTCGACGATGAATGCAGCGTCACCTTCTTGTGTGAAGGTCGGCAACGGCTTTGATGCTGCGGCGCGGCGAACTCAGCTTTTTGTTTTTTTTTTTTTCAACTGCTTTTTCAAGTTTGATGCAAAAAAATATTTATATGTTGGTATGGAGTTATATTATATAGAAAGATTTTTATTCAGTATTTTATTTCTCATAACATCTTTTAAAAAATACAAATTAGTTAATTATGATTGATATTTCAAATTTCAAATTTAAAAAATAAAAAATAAAATTACTTAAATTAAATTAAATTATAAAAAACTAAATCCATAATTTAACTCAGCTTAGCCACCAACTTAAGCGTGTAAAGTCTAAATAATACTTTGTTTATCGAAAAGTTCGTTTTTTTTAGAATATTTATCGAAAAGCTGATGGACCATTTTTAATTGAAATAGTTCGGTTTAGACTTCAATTTTAATTAAAAGAAATCAATTTTCTTAATAAATATTCATTTGTATTATCAATTATCCTTACTTTTTTTATTTTATTATAAGTTTTGATCATATCTGCTCTTTTTGACACAATGCCTAGAATTACCCGTAGCCTCTCCCAACCCATAATTAGGAGAATAATGCGCTTCAGCGCACTCAAACCCACGTCCTCCTGCATTAGCAACAATATCTATACCAATCGAGCTAAGACTCAATCGACCCACATTTTCAATTTTTTGTTTTCATGTTTTGCGGTGAGCGTTGAATGTGTATTGAATTTTATGCATGAAATACTTCTATTGTTAAAATAATGGATAAATTACACCAACAGTCACTCAACTTTTAAGAAATAACAAATTGGTCACTAACGTTATCGAAAAGTGACAAATCAGTCACCTATTAACATTTTCCGTTACAGGCCTAACAGGACAGGTGACGTGCCAGTTAACTAGCTGACGTGGCCAGTTAACTTGCCACATTGGACATTTTCCTATCATCCCTCTCACACGCCACCATTAAACAGCAAAAACAAAAAGAGAAACAGGGGCACTTTTTCACCATTTTTCTTCATCCCTCTTGGCTCCTTCAACATCACCCTCGACGTTGGCCACCTCCACAAGCCCACTATCATTTAATCACCACACAAACATCACTCACTGTCACTCTTTTGCCAAAACACCACCATCATAACCACCAAATCTCAACCCCTAAACATTCTAAACACGTGAAATCCCAACCAAAAACAAAAATACCAAATAGTAAGCATCCAAAATCAAACCGGCAAAAAAATAACAAGAATCTCAAATTGGCCTGCAAAAGAGATAAGTAAAAAAAAAACTAAAAAAGAAAGAGAACCAAAAGAGAATAAACCCACACCTATTTCGAGTTTACGGGTTGGAGAACCCGAGCCACCAGTTCAATGATCCAAGTGATCAAGAGTCATGGTTGGTCAAAGAATAGCTGTTGTCGGTAATCCAACGATAGACGGCATAGATCCGTTGAAGCCTTTTTCAAAGCTTTGAAGTCTTAATCTCGGGATTTTGAAGGCCTATTGGGAAATCTGAAGTGAGATTTGAGAAGAGGAAAAGAGGAGTCATTTGGTGATGATGGTTGGTCAAATAAGACATTGAACGACGATGACTAGAGTTAAGAAAAAAAAAAGGAAAAAGAGAGGAGAAAAAGAGAAGGCAAAAATGGACAGAGATTCAACAGAGTCGCCTGGGGCACAAAGATTCAAAGGGACAGCAGCGAACTGGGTGGTGGCTCCACCTTGGAGGAACAAAACGACCGTTGCTAGGGTATATCCATTTCTTCTCTTTTTCTTCTTCTTCTTCTTCTTCTATTGCCCAGCAAGAGCTCTTAAATGATATTTTTTAAATAACAGCTAACCCTCCAACTGGCAGGTTAATGACAGAAAAGAGTTGGTTAAATGCCTTGTCACTTTTTCGTTATGTCTGTAACGGAAAATGATTAGTAGGACTGATTTGTTATTTTTTGAAAGTTGAGTGACTGAATTGAAAGTTAAGTGGCTGTTTTGTCATTGAGATCAAAATTGAGTGATTGTTGATGTAATTTACCTAGAATAAGCTATGTCATTATCAATTGTGCCTAACATATTTTTGTGATTGAGATGGATGTTTTAGATGACTTTATTTCTTTATTTTTTTTCCCCTTCATTTCTTTTTATTTGACTTTGGTGACATTTATGAATATAATGCTCATTTGATAAAAAAGATTAAATATAAATAAATTAAATTATTTCTTTTATCATATAAATCACAAATTTATTTTTGTTGCTACGTTAATAAATTATTAGTTGGTATTATTATAGATAAGTTGAGAAGAATGGCACTTTGAAAAAGCATATTCTTTATTCGCTAAAATCAAAATTGAGGCAACCAAGTTATTACTTCCACGAAAAAAACTAAGAAAAAAACAAAATATATTTTATAATAAAAACTTAAATAATAATCTCATAATCAGATCATATATATTTTTAATGCAAATAGATTTGGTCAAAGTCAAAAGTTGTGTACCATGCCGCCACGTCCACAGCATAGGGCTGGCATCAGGCTTTGCTTCTTCAAGCAGTCTGCTTTGACCTTTAGGCTTTTAGCGGTGGCAAGCGCTTTCAGCTATAAATATAGCTGGATTTGTACGTTGTCTCAATACCCATTTCCCTTCATCATATTACATATCCATGGCTTCCCTTCACTGTTTTCTCTTCACTTGTCTGCTATTTTTATTTTCTTCACCATCTTTAGCTCAACAGTCTTTTCGCCCCAAGGCACTGGTAATCCCCGTCGCTAAAGATGCTTCTACGCTTCAATACCTCACCACTATTAGCCAAAGGACACCATTAATGCCTATAGACCTCGTGGTTGATCTCGGTGGCCGACATATGTGGGTTGATTGCGATCGGGATTACGTTTCTTCGACATACCGTCCAGCTAGGTGTCGTTCGGCACAATGCTCATTGGCCGGAGCCGATGGCTGCGGCGATTGCTTCTCGGCACCAAGGCCAGGGTGTAACAACAACACGTGTGGCGTCACACCTGATAATTCCGTCACCCACATCGCCACTTCCGGTGAGGTTGCTCAAGATGTTGTGTCTATCCAATCGACTGACGGGAAAAATCCCGGCAGAGTGGTTAGTGTACCTAGGTTCCTTTTTGCATGTGCGCCGAGTTTCTTGCTTCAAGGTCTGGCTACCGGCGTTGTGGGCATGGCTGGACTCGGTCGGACTCGAATTGGGCTTCCTTCACAATTCGCTGCAGCTTTCAGTTTCCATAGGAAATTCGCCGTTTGCCTCTCGTCTTCAACCTCGGCAAATGGTGTTATTTTCTTCGGCGATGGTCCTTACGTGTTCCTCCCTGGTGTTGATGCATCACAGTCGCTTACTTACACGCCACTCTTCATAAACCCCGTCAGCACAGCCTCCGCTTTCCCTATGGGCGAAGCCTCCGCTGAATATTTCATCGGTGTAAAGTCCATCAAGGTAAACGAGAACCCCATCTCATTGAACACAACGTTATTATCCATCAACAACGAAGGTGTTGGTGGCACAAAAATCAGCACCGTGGATCCCTACACTGTTCTCGAATCTTCAATCTTCAAAGCCGTCACCGAAGCCTTCATTAACGAAGCTGCTGCCATGAACATCAGTAGAGTTGCCGGTGTGGCTCCATTTGAGGTGTGTTTCAGCTCGAGTAACATAGCAAGCACGAGATTAGGACCAGCCGTGCCATCGATAGACCTTGTGCTGCAGAACCAGAACGTGTTTTGGAGGATGTTTGGTTCGAACTCGATGGTCGAGGTTAACAGGGACGTGTTGTGTCTTGGATTTGTGAATGGTGGGTCGAACCCGACTACTTCCATTATTATTGGAGGGCACCAATTGGAGAACACGCTGCTTCAGTTTGATTTGGCAACTTCAAGGCTGGGATTCAGCGCCACGCTATTGGGCAGGCAAACTACTTGCGCCAACTTCAACTTCACATCCAACGCTTAGATTTAATGGCATAGCCCTGGTTCATATAAACTGGGTTTTAAACTTCTTCTTTTTTCAGAATTCATTTCCATAAATCATAATTATTGAGCAACCGGCCATGAAATAATAATAATCTACGTTCTGCAGTATGGTGTGTATATATATATATTTGTATGGATATATATATATTATGGGTAAATAATAAAAACGGTGATCCAACAATGCCTTTTATTTTATTTTAGTCACTCAATTATTAATTTTTTCGATTTAATCACTAAACTTTTTGAAATTAAATATTTTAATCTCTAAGCTAATGTGAATTTTTTTTTATTGGTCTAGTATCAAAATTATCTCTTTAATATTTACATATTCTATTAATTTGATCCTAAATATAAAAAATTCAACAAATTTAGCCCTTAATATTTACAAAATTTGTCATTTTAGTTCTAATTCTAAAATATTTAATAAATTTGACCCTCGACATTTAAAAAATCTATCAATTTAATCCTAACTTTAAATTTTTTAAAATTTTATTTTTAAAAAATTATATTTAATTGATATATTTAATTGATATATTTTTAAAAACCTTTTATGTATATTTAATAGTAACATTACGTTTCACTTAAATCTAGAATTAAGCTGAACAGGAGTACACCATTTTTTCCACGACTCCAATCGAAATCTTATTTAAAAGTATGTGGATATTTTTTTTATGGATAATTATGGGTAAATTACTTATTTAATCACTCGAGTTTACTCATGTTCTTATTTTGGCGACTCATTTAAAAATTTGTTATTTTCGTCATTTCTGTTAGATAAGTTGTCAATTTTAGTCACCGTTAAATGCCTTTGGTCACCAAACGAAATACTGTTGTGATTAGTATAATAACAAATTTAGCCCATAACACCTTGCACATTTTGTCAATTTAGTCCAAATTCTAAAAATTCAAAAAAATTATAATTTTCAAAACTTGAAAAAAAAAATATTATTTAGTATAAAAAGACAAAAATATTTACATAAATCTTATAATTTTAGGCCTATAAGATTGCAACACATGTTAAATTTATGTAAATATATATTTAATATTTACTATTTTTATGTCCTTTTATAATAAATAATATATATATATTCAAGTTTTTAAAATTATAATTTTTTTGTATTTTTAGAATTTGGATTAAATTGAAAAAAATTGTAAACATTGATGGTTAAATTTCTTGAATTTTTAGAATTAGGACCAAATTGACATAATGTGCAAAGTGTTAAAGACTAAATTTATTATACCAATCAAAAGACTGCCACATCAGCATTCCATCAGGTGACCAAAGGCACTTAACAATGGAGTGACTAAAATGGACAATTTATTTAACGAGAGTGACTAAAATAACAAATTTTAGAAATGAGTGATTAAAATAGGAACGTGGATAAACTCGGGTGACTAAATAAACAGTGTACCCATAATTATTTAATAAACAGGTGATGTAAGGATGGATTGAAGTTTTACTATATATTCTTAAATTAATTTTTTTTTTGAATAAAATCTGACTGGACTTTTGTTAATAATAAAGAAACAAAGAACAAAGTACATTTGGACCTTAACTCAAGCAAAACAGAGAAAGAAATAAAACGAAACAAGACCATAAATGGTCTAACAGAAGTAAACAGAGAAAACAAAAAGCAAAACTCATTTGGGCTTTAGCCCAAGCGAAACAGAGAAAAAAATAAAAAAAAAAGGATCAGTAATATTCTAACCGAACTAAAAAAATAAACTTTCAACCGGAACCAAATAAAAACTAAATGGAAACTAAATTATCAACTTCAAATCCAGTCAAATCAAGAACAGCTGGATCCCTATCAATGCAATGACCTTTCAAATCCGCCGACCAGCTTTAAAGATAGCCGATTCCCCATGCCATAGTTACTTTCTGCTATCAATTTGAACAAACCCCCTTTTCATTCAAAATCTCCTTTTCATTTCTGCACCAGCCCTTTCCGATTCCTTTCCCAACCCATTCACATCCCTCTTTCAGCCTTCCTTCCTTACTTCCCCTGCCATTTCCGATTCCATTCTCATCCCCTTCAACCCTCTCTTACCTTCTTCATTCGTGTGTGCCGAGAAAGCTTCAGATGTACCTACTCGTCCTCTTAAGATCTACCTCATCGATTCGCCCACTGCCATTTCCTTCTTCCAGCTTTGCTATCTACTTTGCTAAGCAAGATCCACCCCTTGACAAACACGATCGTGGAGACCCCCCACCAGGTAATAGCTTTCGTCTATTCTTAATGCATCTCTCGCTATATTGTGAGCATAACGATTCTCCGATTCAGGAATAAAAGCAAACTCGATCTCTTGATATCTACTGAACTGGCTATGAATGTCTCTGATGATAGCTCCTATGACCGATTTATCCATATTTCTGCTCTGACATTTCTTGATAACTGTTTTTGAGTCTCCCATAATCATTACTCTGTTCAAACTCATTATGACCCCTAACTTTACTGCTTGCAACCCTGCATATGCCTCCGCCATGAATGGGGTTGTGATATTGGAATGGATGATCGCCTCAAGCCAAAATCTCCCCTTTTCATCTCGGACCAAAGATACCAAGAGCTTGATTTGAGAGCTCGTCATTCGTCAAAAACCGCGTCAAACTGAATCACTGCTCTACCCCTACTGTGAATCTGAAGAGATCTCTTAGTTAACCGAGGTAATCTGTTTTCTCCTTTTAATACATCTAGTTCCGAAACGTAGTTATTAATCTTTCTTACTATATCCGCACCTGTTAACAGTTTTTTTTCAAATAGTAACAAATTTCTGCTGAACCAGATGAAGCATAGTCCGCAACAGACTAACCGAATCTGTTCTTTACATCCTGTCTCAAAAATCCATGTAAGCCAGTCCCACATATTTAGATCATTATGCATTAACACCCAGCTTAACTGTAACTGATTCCAAACCTCGATTGATACTGGGCATTGTTGAAAAATGTGGCATCCATCTTCCTCTGCTTGACGACATCTGGGGCATTGAACATCTGTGACCACCCTCTTGATCTTGAGATTCACCAAAGACGGGAAAAGATTCCAAGATATTTTCCAAACTGTAATCTGAATTTTTTTTGGGATATCCAGATTCCAAAGTTTCCTGTAGAAATTTTTTGTTACAATTTGTAAATTAATACCATTAGGGTCCTGGCTAGACTCTTGTAATAGTTTATAGGCACTCCTAACGGAGAATTCCCCTGTCAATTCCCCACGCCATACTTGCAAATCTTCATGAGCTAACTCCGCAAGAGGGATCTGCAAAATTTTTTCCGCTATATCACCTGCGAAGGTATTTCTTATCATCTCTGACTTCCATCTTCTACTAGTGGCATCAATTAGATCCGATACTAACTTAATATTTACATTACTGTCTTGATTCAGAATTCTATCTGCCTCCTTTCCCGAAATCCACAAATCATCCCAGATGGAAATTTTATCCCCCTTCCCAACTCTCCAGCACATTCCTTTATCAAGAAGCCCTCTCGCAGCCCAGACACTTCTCCAGGTAAGTGAAGGTAAATTTCCTAACCGAGCTTCAGAAAAATTCGAGTTAGGATAATATTTTACTTTTAACACGCGCGCTAATAACGAATCTGGATAATTAATGAGACGCCAACCATGTTTTGCAAGTAACGCCACATTAAAATTCGCAAGATTTCGAAAGCCAAGGCCACCATCTTCCTTCAAAAGACATAAATCTTTCCAAGCGCACCAATGGATACCTTTTCTATTTCGACCTTTTTGCCACCAGAACTTTGCTATTATTCCCTCCAAATCCGTACAAAGAGTTTTAGGAAGTAAAAAGCATGCCATCGAGAAAGTAGGAATAGCTTGAAGAATAGCTTTAATAAAGACTTTTTTCCCCCCTTGTGATAAAAAACGAATACTCCAATTGTCTATCCTTTGTTTAAAACGATCTTTCAAGTTTTGAAAAGATGAACGCTTTCTCCTTCCCACCATACTAGGAAGCCCTAGATACCTTTCAATATCATTTGATCTCCTAACAGCCAGAATTTGCGAAACTGCCATCCTTTCCCTTTCTTGAGTGTTGGTTCTAAAGAAAACAGTCGATTTATCGAAATTAACACATTATCCTGAATTCCTCTCATACTCCAATGCTTCAAAGAAGTCGCACCTCTTTCTGTAGCTTCTGCAAATAGAATACAGTCATCTGCGAACAATAAGTGAGAAATAGCTGGCCCACTTCGACTAGCTTTGACCCCTTTAAGCATGTTTCCTACTTTTGCCAACCTCATCAAACTCGAGAGCCCTTCCCCACAAAATAAGAATAAAAATGGGCTTAACGGATCCCCTTGTCTAAGACCTCTAAGTGGAAGGAAATTATCACTTGCAATTCCATTGAAAATCACAGAATAAGAAACTGAAGATACACACTTCAAGACCATGTCAACCCATCCCCTGTCAAAGCCCATCTTTTTCATTACCCTTTCCACAAAATTCCAATCAACCCTGTCATAAGCCTTACTCATATCTAACTTCACTGCCATAAGCCCTTTCCTCCCAGCCTTCTTCTTTTTTTAAGTATGCAGAATTTCATAAGCAAGCAACACATTATCAGTAATCAACCTCCCTGGAACAAAGGCACTTTGCGCTGTATCAATGCATTTATGAATCACTACCCGAAGCCGATTAGCTATCACTTTAGCTATTAATTTATAAATCACGTTACATAGACTAATAGGCCTGAATTGAGAAATATTAGAAGGATTCGGAACTTTCGGTAACAGCACAATATTCGTTTTATTAATCGAGCGTAAGTCCATACCATTGTTCAACTGTTGAAGGCAGTAATTTGAGACATCCTCCCCAATGATAGACAAACATTTTTGGTAGAATATGGCTGGTAATCCATCCTCTCCTGGGGCTTTTGTCGGACCCATTTCTGTTAACGATGTCCATATCTCTTCTTTTGTAAATCTGGCCCTCAATTTAACGTTATCTTCTTCCGAAACGCATGCTTCAATTCCTGATAAAATTCTATCGGTATTGGATTGACTTCCACCAGAAAAAAGCTTAACAAAGTAAGATCGTGCAATCTCCTTCATTTCCTCACTCTCCATTGTCTCCCTTCCATCATCAAATTGCAGTTTCTGAATTAAATTCCTTCTCTTTCTTTGAGTCGCTTGCTTGTGAAAAAAAGATGTGTTCCTATCGCCAAGTTTCAGCCAATTTATTCTAGCCCTCTGCTCCCAGTAACTTTCATCCTTATCAATCTCCATATTCAGATGAATCTTCGTATCAATAATTTCTGCCAGATTATCGTCATCTCTATCCGCTTCCAATAACGTTGCCAATTTAGCAGTTAGAATCTCTTTTTTTAGTTTTCTATTACGTCGAATCTGGTTCGCCCATCTCGTCAAATCTCTTTTTAGGATTACCAGCTTATCTAGAAAATCTCCTGAAGAAGCACCCCAGCTCGTTCTAACCTCCTCAAAAAAAGTATCTTCTAGAACCCACCAAGCTTTGAACCTAAAATTTTTACCCCATTGCCTTCTAACCTTATACTCTGTATTAATAAGAAGTGGACAGTGATTCGAGAAAGAGTGGAAGATGTCGAATTAAAAAATTCGGGAATAATGATCTCCACTCCTCAGTACCAACTCCTCTATCAAGCCTTTCCTGAATGTTTGTTTCCGGTAGATTCCCATTCTCCCACGTAAATTAGTTCCCTGAGAAACCCAGATCTGCCAACTGACAATCATCCAACACTTGCCGAAATTCTTCCATTTTCTTTTCATCTCTAGGTAATCCCCCTTTTTTCTCAAAACCATATAATATTTCATTAAAGTCACCACATACCAACCATGGATACTCACCCTGATTACGGAGTCTTCTTAACAGATTCCAGGCTTCTTCTCTATCATTCATGTATGGAGATCCATAGAACCCTGTAAATCTCCATTTTGTCCCTCTATCTTCTTCGACAATTACATCAATATGACGATGAGAAAAGCTTTGCAAAGCTATGCTAACATCCCCCCGCCATGCTAAGCTAAGTCCGCCTCTCGATCCCATAGACTCGACATCAATACCAGACTGATACCCACATCTTTGCCGAACTTTTTCCATCTTGAACTTGTTAATTTTTGTCTCCATAAAGAAGACTACTTTGGGGTTATGCAACTTCGAATGCGAAGCCTCGAACCGCCCGAGGATTCCCCAGACCTCGGACATTCCAACTCAGTATTTTCATTGCGACCGGTCGGCTTGCCTCTTGGCAGCCGCCAATAATTGATGACTTTCGACTAACAATTTTCTGTTTCTACCTTCCAAATTAATACTCTCTTCAATGTATCCTCTAGCCCTTTTCTTCCCCTCTTCCCCTACAACCACCTCATCCTCCAAATCATGATCCATCGCCGTTTGACTTTGATCATTCATCACGCTTTCTTTCTCTACCCCTGGGCAAGCACTTCTTCCTCCTAGATTTAAACCTAAGACATGATCAATAATTCCAGATCTTCTGACTCCCCCCCATCTTCCCTGCCCTTTAGTAAAATTAGTTTCATTGTTAACCCCTGCAGCTTCACCATCTTCTCTTAGCCAAACACTATTCATCGCCTGAGCTCTTCTTGATTGCGCACGCAATGATAAATCCCAGCCCATCTCGCTAACTTCCACCCCTAATTCCATTTTTGATTCACAAAAAGAGTCACTATGTCCTAGACAGCCACAAAAGAAACAAAAGAGGGTCAATATTTCATATTTAAAACTGACATACAAGCATACATTATTGAACATAACTTGCTTCCTCCTTTTGAGAGGGCGTCGAATATCCAACTGAACACATACTCGAATAAAATTCCTGATTCCTTTCCCTAGAATTGAGCCATCATATTCCAGAAACCTTCCCAAGAAATTACCCAATTGCATCGCCAAACTTTCAGAAAAATAATCAATGGGGACATCATGAATTTGTACCCAAATAGGGGAAAACAGTAAAGGAATTTTTAATGGATCTTCATCTCTTTGTAATCTGTGTAATAACAACAAATGATTATTAAAAGTCCAAGGTGATCCCTTCAAGACTCTATCCATATCCATAACATGGAAAAATTGAAATAAAAATCTTTTCTCCCCCAAGTCGTAGACTTGCACCCCTTTAACTGGATGCCATAAATTAGCCATGGTACTTTTCATTGCTGGAAAATGTATAATACTTGCTGTAAGAAAGCAACCTACCAGATTAAACTCTTCAACCTCCCTTACCGAATTTAAATCTGTTTGTATCTGCAGGACAGCGTCTTCATCTTCATCCAGAGTAAGATCAGCAAAATCGGCTTCCATAGATACTAAAGGCAAAGGTGTAAACAAGGAAAAACAACTTTTGAGTCTTTTGGGGAGAATTCCAAGAGGCGGCGGCTGAGTCTAACAAAAAACCTTGAAACAAAAACCTAAAATCTTGCTAAGAGAGCAGACAGAGGCGTGCTAGGGTAGCAGACTCTATTCGAACCCACATTATTTAAAGCTAAAGCCATTCAAACAATTACCCTTTTTAAAATTTAATCTTGTTTTCTCATCTATTCTTAAATTAAATTTAAAATATTAAAAATAAATAAATAAAAATGTAGTAAAATCTCAAGCCACGATGTAAGAATATTGGGCCGATACGTAATAAAAGTTTGGCCCAAGAGTACATCAACTATTCTTGCTACGGCCTCGCTTCATTTCAAATAAACTTAAAAAGTCAAAAGGCCTTGTAGGAGTGGATCGAGTCATAAATTCATCGCTCGGTGCACATCTGGTCTGGTAGCATTAGCAAACAGGTCCCTTACTCTCCCGCTAACTCACTGAGTTCCATAGGCTCTCGCCTTTGCTTCAACCCCTAACTCTCCTCAGCATGAAGCTAGTGAGGTAATTCTTTAATTCTCCTGATTCATTACACCATTTCTTTTTCTTGTATTTTCTTTCTTTGTTCGAAGTGATGTGGAAATATCTTTTTTGGTATTTAATAATAATGGCGTCGATTTGAATTAAACGATGAGCAGGTTTTTGATGAAGTTGAACAATGAAACGGTGTCGATTGAGCTCAAGAATGGAACCGTTGTTCACGGCACCATCACAGGTTCCTCTCTTTCCCTTGCCCTTTTTGGCTTTTCCCCCCTTACATTAGGGTTTAGCTAAACCCTAACCCTCCCTTTTAGCGAAGTTGTAAAAGCTTAAGATTATTTGCTAAGTTTCTTGTCAATCCACTGTAGTTATTGAGAGTTTATTGTTTTCTCAGTTTTTTCCCCCATTTTTCCTAAAATGAGTAATGGCAACTGTAGTAATAACTCCCATTTCAATCGTGTATTCTGTTACTTCCCTTTTGGTTAAATTACTAACCTTAAAATTAGGGACAGATTTAGGTATTCATGCACGATATCACTTGTTATCACCTTTTAAGATGAACTGGTTTTGGAGACTTAGTATGCTTTTTGTCTATGAAACATTTTTGAGAGGTGGCTTATATTTGATAAATTATTTAGCTTTTAGATCAATTCGCACGTATGATATCTTGTTAGTAGTTGGTTACTCATCGTATTAGATGGAACCGTCTCATTTGCAGACTTTTGTTTATGTGACCAACATATTACTGTATTGGATGACTTTTTGTAACATGATTATTTTCTTTTAATTGTTATTTTCCAATATCTGGCACAAAGTTTTTGAATGAGTGATTGTTTGATAATGATTAATGAGCAGAGAATATCTGCCTTTCTGCTAAACAGGATGTATTGAGCTCATAATTCTTTAGATACTTTTTATGAATGTCAGCTAAGTTACCGAATAGTGGGGGTTTATTTGAAACTGGTGATTATGTTTCTAATTTGGACAGCATCTGTTTTAACCATGAGTATTAGAGTTTAAAGATGGGTAAATATACCTTAGTGATTTCCTTGTTGAACATAAACTTTTATTTGCATGCAAATTCAATGACAGTTTGAATTGGTGTGTTTGTTTTAGGTGTGGATATCAGTATGAACACCCATCTGAAAACGGTGAAACTTACATTGAAGGGGAAAAATCCAGTGAGTTTAGATCACCTTAGTGTGAGGGGCAACAATATTCGCTACTATATTCTACCTGACAGCTTAAATCTCGAGACATTGCTGGTTGAAGAGACACCTAGGGTGAAACCCAAGAAGCCAACAGCTGGTATTCTCTGGCTCCATTTTCTCCTGTCTCAGAGTGTACTACTTGTATAAGCTTTGTTTTCTTCAATCATTGTTGGTTTGGTCCTTCTAATGCTTTTCAAATTCAGGGAAACCTTTAGGACGTGGTCGGGGTCGTGGACGTGGAAGGGGACGCGGTCGAGGTCGTTAACTCGGCTGCCTTGCATCAAAATTTTTGTGACAATCAGATGCGTAGACAGATTTGCTGTAGGGAGAATTTTGTGGGTGATTATACGAATATTAAAGGAACCATATTGGCATATTACCATCATGTATGGTTATTAGCCTGGATTTGGATAGCTTAATCATGAATCTCGAGATTCCCAGCCTCAGATGATATGATCTAGTGCTAATAGGTGAGCAGGTAATCTATTTCTATTCCGATTTGTTGCTTTTAGAACGAGAAAAGGTAAAATTAGGAAGCAACAATCTTGGATTGTCACTCATACAGACCATGTTTAGTGTTGATGTTGAACCTTTTACTGAAGTTGATTGTTGTGTTTTTTTTTACTAGTTACTAGGGTTATTAAATAGCCTTATGATGGATTATATGAGCACATTAGTTAAGCTTGTTTTCTTCTTCTTCTTTTTTTCTGAGTACAACCCGAAAACAAACTCCATCTTTGAGTTTCAGTCTCCAAAAGCATCGTGAATGGGTTGTTTCTGTTGTCAATGTCTAGAATTTTTCCGGTGGATCGTGGCATAGCCTCTTTGAGGAGAAAGTAAGGACGGCAAAGGCAGAGGTTGAAGGAAAGGGAGGGAGCGATTGCTTTGCTTCCCTTTCTTTTTTCTTTTTTTTTTCTATGGGTTTAAGTTGCAAGCAAGGAAATTTTGAATAATGAGAAGGGAGACTGTATTTGGATTTTGGGCACTTTGATGTCTAAATCAGTCAATATTCAAGGGTACGAGAAATAAATACTCAAGAAAGACTCAACAAATTAATATCAATTTGCACACCACAAACGAGGTTGCTTTTATATTTAGAATCTACACTATGAATTTTTAGGATGAACACTCAGTGATTAAATCAAAAGCAAAATGATGGGTCACTTCTGAAACGACAAATGAAGATAGCATTGAGCTGAAAACCAGATGCTAATATAAAATTTAGTGAATGGTGGTCATTCAATCATACTAGCAGAGTAGTATGAAGCTGGTGGGGCTGCCATCAATAACAGGACAATATTTTATGTCATGGGGTCTTACATTCCATAATTGCAAGCATATATCTTAAAATTATTACAGATCTTGAAATTGCCCTACCTTCAAAATATCATGACACTATTGTGTCGGCTCGGGGGGTCACGTCCACAGTCACCATCACTATGAGGTCCAAAAATTGCCGCAAATTATAGTCACGATGCTTCTTCACCCTGGTATTTAACTTTCTTGTCTAAATTAAAACATGTCTTTTTTCCTTAAAACTAAACTCCACACTTGGTTTCTCTACTTTCCTTTTTATTGTTGTTGTTGGTGTTTTCTAGAGTTGATAAGAGATGAAGAATACAACAACTAAACAAGACGTAAACACAAGAAGCCGTTTAGATTATTTCAATCAATTCAACCTTGTCGAGCCCTTCCTTGCTTTTATTGGCTTCACTTTGTTTGCTTGTCTCTTCATTGCTTGCTTCTTTTACTTAAACTACTACTACCAGGTGCTCGTCTTCCACGGTTTCACTTGGTTTGGAGCAACAAACGAAGGCCTTGGGTTATTGGATGAAGGTGGTGATCATTGTGATATTTATGATGGGAGATGGGTTTGGGACGATAACTATCCATTGTATGAGAGCCCAGATTGTCCTTTTATAGATAGTGGTTTCCGGTGTTTAGAGAATGGGAGGCCTGATAGTTTCTACACTAAGTGGCGGTGGCAGCCTAAAGCTTGCAATTTACCCAGGTCTTTTCCACTTCATTTTATTACCCTTTTTTTAGCAGTCAAAAGAGAAGAAAAATGAAAAATTCATTGTAGTTTTTTTTTTTTTCAATAAATTCCATTGTAGTTGAATAGGGTTTACTTCTAGTCTTAGTCCTCCTACTACATTGAAATTTAGAATTTAATCCCTTATTTTAGTTTAACATAATTTGGTCTTTGTATCTATTTATTATTATTGGGTTGGTGTCAAAGTAGGTTACTTGTTACTTGTTACCATGAATAGTGGTATTAATTTGAACCTACTAAAAGCTTTATAAAAGTAGAGCATCAAATTAAACCAGAGGGATAAATTCTCAGATCCCAATATAGTAGAAGGACTAAAACACAATTATACCTAATTGAATATAATGTCGGTTGCCAATAATGAATTGCCATTTTTTGTGTGTGTACGTGATCGATCATACGAAAAATTCATGTTTGTTGCAGATTTAATGCAACGAAGATGTTGGAAAAGCTAAGGAACCGTCGCATTGCTTTTATCGGTGACTCAATAGGGAGGAACCAATGGGAGTCACTGCTGTGCATGCTTAGCTCTGCAATTCCCAATAAGGATTCGATATACGAGGTGAATGGAAACCCCATCACGAAGCACAAAGGGTTCTTGGTTTTCAGGTTTGCTCATTATAACTGCACGGTGGAGTATTACAGAGCACCGTTTCTGGTGGCTCAGGGAAGTGCTCCAAGTGGAGCTCCGAAGGGTGTTAAGATGGCTCTGAGATTGGACCGTATGGACCGGACTCAGCAGCAGTGGGTTGGTGCTGATGTGATGGTTTTCAACACTGGTCATTGGTGGAGCCATGACAAGACCACCAACCGGTAATTATCATCCATGATCTTAGTTTATACACATTTTTTATGTAGTTTAGGTTTAATTGCACTTCTAGTCCTTCTCTTTACATATTTGTAATTTAGTGTATTCTTTTAATTGTAGGAATTTCAGTCACTTTACTCTTTTAATTTAATAACTGAAATTTAATTGATAAGAGTGTTAAAAGATTTCCGTTCAATTGAATTATGTAGAATTTTTAAAATAAAAAAAATAGTCATGTGATCAATTTAAAGCTACATATAAGCTATGTAAGCACAAAAAAAAAGAAAAAAAGAAGTAAATACTAGCAAATATTACAACTCCCTATTCAATTTTGAAAAAAATATCAACCTCGGGTTCAATAATTTTATTTATTTATTTAGCTTTTCATGTGAGTATTTTTATTTTTATTTTAAAAAGAAGCATATAATCCAATTTAACAAAGTCTTTTAATAGTGTTATTAATTGGACTTCAATTATTAAATAAAAAACACTAGAGAAACACTAGAGCACTAAATTCTTGAGATTAAAAGGACTAAATTTTAAATGTGCAAAGAGTATAGGAACTAAGAGCAGAATTAGACCTATAGTTTATTGTCTGTCGGTATAGCTGTTAATGAATGATGCCCCTCATCTTTCAATTTATATTGCAGTGGCTGCTTTTTCCAAGAGGGAACACAAGTGAACGTAAAAATGGGCATTGGGACAGCATTTCGGAAATCAATTGAAACATTACTTGACTTTGTTCATAGTAAAGTAAATAATAGCAAGACCCAAGTTTATTTTCGAACCTATGCTCCTCAACATTCCAGGTTTTTTTTTTTTTTTTTTTTATCAGTTATTTGTTGTCTTCCTGTCATTGATTTAGAGTTCATTTTGATAGTTTCTTTGAAGGATACACTTCACCGTTGATATATTGGTTTTGATGTAATCAGACGTGGTACCTGGAGCAATGGTGGACATTGTCACCATATAAAGCTGCCAGACTTTGGTCCATTTCCTGATAAAACTGAAGAACACGTCGAGATGGTACGAGATGTGTTACCAAAGCATCCAGGAAGGGTACAAGTGATTGAAACAATGAATGTGACTCCCATGACATATCAAAGACAAGATGGCCATACATCTTTGTATCATTTCGGACGAGGAAATGAAACGGAACCTCCGGGCGAAGATTGTAGCCACTGGTGCTTGCCAGGGGTACCCGATTCATGGAATGAGCTTCTCTATGCACTTTTTCTCAAGTGGGAATCTGATCACTCCTCCACTCCAACTTGATTTTCTTCTCATTCTTGTACATAGAAATTCATATGAAGTATTGAGTGTGTTGCATGCAGTTTGAATCAAGAGACTACGGCGGCTAGTTAATTCATTCATTTATTATGGCCAGAATTTACTTTCAGCAAGGATGAAATGGCACCAAAAAAATAGTAATATAGAAAAACTATTGGAGACTTAAAAATGCATAGGTCAGACCATATGAATGCAGGATTGAGAGACCAAATAGACAGACAATATTACAGTTCATACACTTACAAGACAAGCTGCAATAACTAGTCGTGTGCGTTTCAAACATTAGATGGATAAATTAAATAAAAGATTGCAGCCATTGTGTTTGTCTGTCGATCAAATTTTACATCAAATTGCCTTACCTTACAACTGGCCTTAATCTACGGAAACCGGGTCCCTCTGTATCTTCCTGCGGAAAGATGGGTCATGGGTCACCTGATGTTCTAAATCCAGGCTCTCAGACTAGAGAAGTAAAAGCCATATCCTCACATAATACACTATACTAGAGAAGCCATGTTCAAATCCAGAAAAGGAGGAATTAGAAGAATCGGAACCTGCTTCGTGAGTTGATCAACTAAATAATCGAGTTCAGCCTTTTTATCTTTTACTTGGCTCAACTAAACTGTATGAACAAAATTGTTATCACGTGTGAATGATATCTGCACCATGGGAATAATATTTCCTAATCATTTGCCAGTATGAAGCATGAAGTACAATTTAAGGTTATATAAAATGTAAGGCCTCTTGAAATGTTACACCCCATATCGCCTCAATGCTTTGCTTAAACTTGGCATGACATTATATGCTTGGTACGATCTTCTTAGCTCAATTATGGAACCCACCTAATCCAAATGGAAGGATGCATTAGACAAAATGTAGAACAGATGCTAACTGTAATGATTTGGTCTCCTATCAAGTGCTCTAAGCATTTTTTATAAAACTGAGCATCAGCACAAACAAGACTCTAGAATTGTACTTACAATTATTAAAATTGATGTAAAACCAATTGCAAATCCTTCATTGATATGTCGCAAGTAATGATCAAGTATGGTTGATGTAGTTGCCAAAATACTTAACAGTAGCCCTCCTGCAGATGTGATGACAAGAAACAGCCAAAATCCCACAAGAAATGAGAAGCAGGTTCAACATATTGCCCAGACAAAGGCATAAGCTTCCAACTACGTTCTGTAATTATTTTACAGACAGAAACATACCCCAGAAACGTGTTGATGCCTGAATCTTTGTGAGATATTCAATAGTAGCCTTCCCAGGCTTTATATTTGGTATCCTGGCACCCATCTTATTCAGGTAATCTGCTATTTCCTTCGGTAAGTTGGCCTGCATAGGAGTTTCCACATAAATAACAGAAAGAAGCAATGAGTGCTAGAATAAACTAATAGGAGCCAAGATTGCACGATAACAAGCATATCATACTAACAAATTCAACAATTGATTAATAGATTATAATGTTTAGCCCAACGTATACAAATAAAAAATATATAAGACAGTGGATCAAAGCATAAAGTTCAATCCCTGCTCCAAGTACCCAATGTCTCTCATTGAAAGCTCAGCAGTCCATCTTTATGATTTAAAAGAATAATAAAAGCAAAATTAAGGATAATAGTAAAAAAAGAATCATACACTACTTTCTATTGGCACAGATACACCAGAAAGTAATAGCCAGAAGAAATAAATCATGGCAACAGAAGCAATTTAGACTGCAATAGCAGGCAATAAGCAGGTTATCATCAGAAACTTAGAACCACCAAGGTTCAAAAGTACTTACAATATCAAATATATTGAACAGAAAAACAAAAAACGCATATATTGAATAGTAGACCCATGGCTCTGCACCGACAGATGTTGCAGGGTTCAATATCTCCTTAACATGCTCCCAAAAAGGTGAACCAAGGATACTGCAAAGAATGCAGTGTGTTAGATAACTGCTGAAAATTTGACAAAAGGTAGCCTTAAGGAAAGTGCATAGGATAAGACAAACAACAAAGCCAGGCTATGTAATGCATCAAAAGCATATTACCCCAAAATGCAAATAGAACAGAGGATTCAAAATAAGTATTTAAATCACTTCAGGTCACAATTACCTTGCAACAATACTTGGAAACGCCAATAGATAAGTGGTGGTGAGAACAGGCTGCATTCCTGACGGATTAATATTAAAAGGAATATAGGGTTCTACTTCAGTAATTGGGGAATCTTCCCTGACCAAGACACAAAATTAAGAAAAAGTGACGTTGAGAAAGATCATATGACCATTTATCATAAGTTAATATACAAACAGAGAAAGTTACAATATCCTTAAATGAGTTCAACTACAGTCCTAGTTCTCATAAAATTAGTTATTGCCGGTGCTCAGAATAGCCAGAAAATATAATATCAATGCTGCACCGAGAACGATTGAAACCAAAGCCTATTCTCTCCACAGAATGCATCTAATGTCTAGGCAAGTAGCACTGACTTTACCTTGCAGCAGATGCCAGTTTAAATCCATAGTACTGCAGCTTTATTTTCCTGCAACCCTCAGTAACAACAACAGCCCACATTGTGACTACAGTGAAAACACCCAGTACAGCAAGCATGTATGGCCACCAACCCACAGCACTTCCTGGGGAAGCAAGTAACCAATAGTGATGCAGACTTAAAAAAATACAGAAAACACAGAATAGTTTCAAGATATTCTGAATGTACATGCTCTGTTGATATCCACATCTACGGAAAAGCAAATATCGTTGCAGTTTCTACATTGGACTAGAGCAATAATCACTAAAAGATTGATGTACAGGTACTATTTTTGCAACACTTTCCTTAACTGAAAATAGCTACAGAATGTACGAGCAATAACCACATATATGATTGCTTTCATGAAAATAGCTACAGAATGTACTCTTTACACTGAAATTAAATTTTGGTACGGGCTCATTTTTGTTAATAACTAATCGCTTGGTGTTTTAAGTTAATACTACTAAGAATTTTGCATGGAAAAGAGAAATCCTGTAATAATTTCTTACTTTTAAAACTTGACAGTTTTTGGTACTGAATAATTATAATTCTGACAAAATCTCCACCCAACCTAAACAGCACTAAGACCTCAGTCAGCACATAAGACATACCTGAGAGCTGAGTCAACATCTTGTACAGTGTATCAGTGTATCCGGTTAATATTCCAACACATATAATTAGAGACGAACCTTGACCTGAAACACACGACAATGGATTAAGAAGGCTACCACCACTCGCACATCAAAGAAATTATGCAATTTCATCACTTTCAAAATGTAAGAAAACAGGGTGTATATATAGGCACGCCAATTTTCTATAATTTTCCTCAACTTTGGACAAGCCAAAAGGCTGAATTCAAGACCATAAGAAGCTAAAACTTTTAATGAATTTCTTGTATTCTACAACTCCTAAAACTCATTTTTCTAAAAACGTCTATAATCTTGAATAGCAGCATATTTCCCTATCTCAAGGTGAATACATGAGAAGATTATCACTATTTCCCATCAATTCCTCCAATCCCAGGTAAGGTCTCCTACATCGATTAAACGTTTTTGCTTCAAGCTCTATTTCCAGAGTTACTATGAATTCTAGAGAAAAAAATACTAGCAGTATATTTATTTGGTCAGTTGTTCTTATTATCATAAAATTAAAAAACTTGTCTGTAACAATTGGAATGAATAACAAATAAGGAGTAAATGTGATAAGAAAGATACCAAATCCAGATTCTGATATTGTATCACAGATCCATGTCATACTCATTGCACCACAAACCAAAAGAAAAGCAGTCACCATCACATGCTTGACCCTACAAAAACCATAGACTTTAGTTTACAGATAAAAGCTCAAATATAGCATATAGAAGGAGGAAATGGATGGACACTAGCGAAAAATGATTTGTAATTTCATTCCAGGAAAAGGCTGAATATGTTTCAAATCATACCAATTTCTTAGCATCAGAAATTGTTGCTTTCATGTTTACATTACTAAAGTACCTGTAACTGGCTGCATAAATTGAATATTGAAGAGAATAACAAGAAACTATAACAGCTTCTACTATTGCAAAGCCAAGTGAAATCCACCATCTGCAATAGAAAGAAAAAATAACATGCTTTGTAAACGTCCAATTAATATTATCAAGAACTATACATATAGCAAGGGCTCTTCTCACTGCTTGAGATGAAAAACTAGACACACATATAACTCTTAATCTTCTCGTGACCATCCAACCCCTCCTTCCTCAACTTCACTAAGGATGGAACAACATGACAGAGTACCTGTTTTCAACCAGTGCAAGAGAACGCACATGAGAATGCACCAAACAAAAGAACCCATAAAAATAAAAGAAACTTAGGCCAAAAGCAGGATTCTATGGGGTATCTTTCTCTTGGCAAGGAAAAGCATGCCCTTTTTTTCCCCTTTTTGATGATAAGTTAACAAATATGTCTATTGAGATCATAGAAGATGGTTACCAGGACTAACGAACAAGAAATTTACAACCATTCCTAAATAGATCATAAAGCAACACTGCATAATTTGAAGGAATTCCTAGTCCCATCATTTATCTGATCACAAATTAGTAATTTTCCAACTAAAAAAAAAAAGCGACTCCAGAATCCTAATGTACAATTAACTCTAGAACACGGGCCAAAGAAAACTAGGCTTGTCATAAGAGCTTCATACTAAAGGAAATAGCTTTTGGTCATTTGTATAATAATTCCGTCTTACAAGAACATAGCAAGCATCCTCAATATCTATCCATCTCCACTTTGACATATAAAAATGAGGGTGGCAAATAGATGTCATAGCATGAAATTAAAAGAAAAAAGAAAGAAATTTAAGTATACACAATCATGCAAGAAAAGAAATCATATATGGCCAAAGAAAAGTTACAAACCTGCATAATTATAGATGCAATTATCTGAGGGCTGATACCAAGCTGAAAAAAGGACAGTTTAAGCTCGGCAGAAAAATCACCCAGGTCATCTACCAAAAGAAAAATAAAAGGCCAGGCATTTGTTATAGACAAATTAATTAACAACACTAACCAAAACTGCAGATAAAACTCCATATAGCTTAAAAGGAAAGGAAAAGGGTGCAAGTTTTTCTTCTATATTACAGAACTTACCAACAGACCCAGAGGCAAAGCTAAGATAGTCTTGCGGTATCAACCTTCTATCAAAGCCAGGTAGAGGGATGAAATATCCAATACGACTAATTACAAGAAGTACAGCTGTCACAAACAGCCTCCTCCGAATCTCACTCTTAAAGAATGATTCCGCAGCATTATTCAGGACAGAACTCAACTGTACAAAATTTAGAAACCTATTTCTAAAATATTTTGGTCTAACATGTGAAGTCTCAATGTTATTAACAACATTGTAATCGGAAATATCAGCCCCATCATCCGAACTTGAAGGAACAGCTTCCAGGTTTAGAGACTCTGAAGATGATGATTTGACATTTACATAGTCACTTCGAAGCTGATCAGACGAATTGCTAGACCATTCGCGTCTTGTTCTTGACCGGAACCATCGATTTGGCAGCACGAAATGACTTCTACTTGAGTTCACCAATTTCATCTTGAGAGTCCGGTGGGCTTTGGCACAAAGTGGATGATAAAACCGTAGGTCACGAGCCACATGTCCATCTGCATACCAAGTCATAGTAAAATATTCAGTACACATCATTATTCCATCATAGAAGTCAACATTGTATCTTTCCCAATAGCTCATTTCAGCTAGAGAGAAGTATAACCAATTTAAAGCTAGAAAATTTTAAGTAAAATGTCCGAGTATGCCTGACAAGTTTCTATCCTTTCCACCAAAATTGTATTGTAGCTTTTATTCATTCAGCTTCCAACATCACCTAGTTCTCCCCATGTTTGAAATATTCCAAGCTAAATTAAGTTCCGAAAATGAAACATGGTTAAATTACGAATTCAAATTATTTCCAATCAAAACCGCAATTACGAATTAAATTCATAGCCACGAATAACTAGCTCCAATTAACCAAAACCGCATGTTTAACTAAGTCTTTTCGAAGTAAAGCCCAATTTTCAATAACCTGTAAATAAAATCACTTCAAAAATCATACGCATATGCTGAAAACTGATGTAAACTCTCAAAAAATTGAACCGGTGCTCAACGCTTCTTTATTAAACATACACTCCTTTTACTTCTAGATTTTCTAAGGAACCAAACAGGGGGAAGAATAACCTGGAATTTTAAGCGGTTTCGTTGATAAGAGGCTAGGGTTTAACCGATGAGAGCCAAGAAGAGTTGCTTCCATTGTCCACTGAAAGAGGGAGGCAAAAAAAAAATATGACCGTATTTTCCAGTATCGAGAATATATTCAGTACTACAAATCATTAATCCTTAAGGGAGGAAATCTCCTGCTTTGTTGCTTATTTTATAACCTAAAAATATCTCTTTTGACTTTCTTTGACTTTTTATTGGGTTAATTTCATTAGACTTCCTCAAACTATAGCTTTAATTTTAAAACCAGTCCTTAACTTCAAAACATTTAATTGAATCCCCATAGTATTGTTTCAATAAGTTTCTTCCACCAGTTTATATTTGGATTTAACCCTAAATAGATTAAAATCACACAAAATATAATAAATATGTTTTTTTAACACATTATATCTGATCAAAATAAAATTCAATTTTTTTTTAAAAAAAAAAGCAAATTACTCAAATCTGTTTAATCAAATAGCTGAGTTTGAATCCATATTGAAAATTTTAACTACCAATTTTTCGATAAAATTATCATAGTAAACTATAATTACAAAAACCAATTTCGTGGGTTCAAATCACAAGGCAACCCTACTTATGGTAAGGAGTAAATATAGGCAACAAGTGCTGGGTGTAATGATAAAATCCATTTCACTCCCAAAGTTGAATGCAAAGTTAAACTTTGGAGACGATATTGTTAGTATTAGCAATCATCCATACTTTGAAAAGTTAAAGATATGGGTATCAAAATATTGACACTGGAAATCTGAGATTTAAGGCCTCAAAAGTGGGATTGAGATTTGGCATGAGATAATTGTAATTTTTTAGTCCCTAATTATATAGTAACTTTGCAAGTTGATCCCTGAACCTCAACTATAAATAGACCTAACCATTTCTCATTTTTATCAACCCACATTTACTATTCTCTACTTAAGGCATTGTTCTCTATCTTTGTGAATCTTCACTTGTATTTTGGAGTGAAATATATTTAGTAGTGCCCGAGGACATAGGCAAAATTTGTTGTACCTCGTTAAAATTCTAGTGTTTTTTATTGTATTATTTTGCATATTTTGTGAGTGTGATTGTAGTGATTTATTGTGCTATTAAATTACGATAGAAGGATATTTTGGCTAAGAAAGACCTGGTACTTAAAGCGATTCTTGTGATCCATCTCTCTTTCTGGGGAATTGAACTTAGTGTGATTTTTCAGTACAATAATTTTACTCTTTTACACGCTTTCGCACAACAGTTAGAAAGAGTAACCTGAGCATTAACAGTAAAACGGACATAAAAATAGAAAATAAATCGCAAAATACTTGAAACTTCACAGGCGCATTTTGCTTGTTAATCTTAATAGTTCATGCGTTTCCTCATCCATTGGCACATTATCTTTCTCCATTCGTTCAGCAACTACAAGCGGCATTTTACCAGCATTTGCATATCCTCGAAGAAGCGAATTATATACCATAGTACTCAGACGCCCAGCATTTCGAAGAATCACCAACAATTTCTCCAACCCTTCGGTATCACCGAGCTCTTCAAGCTGCTTCAACACTTCGCCGACCAATTTGTCATTCGGATTCCATTTTTTCACACTGCTAACACCTTGATTAAAACAATCCAATACCTTCTCCATTTCTTGTTTCTTTAAATAGCCCCGAGTAAGAAGTTCCCAAGCGGTATAACACAGGGAACTACCCTTCTGTGCAATCTGCCGATAAAAGTTTTCAGCCATTTCGATTCGGTCTCCGTTTATGTAAGCTGCGAGGAGTATGTTTGGAACTCTAGCATTGCCGCTTCCGGAAACAGACTCCCATTCGTTATACAGTTTCTCAGCTTCTCCAAATTCCCCGAGTTTCGCAAGTGACGATATCGCACACGTGTATTCCGCGTCGCTCATTTTACGGAAACATGATTTCATCTTCTTCCAGATTCGATGAACCCCATCTTTATCCCCCATGTTTGTGTACAAACTGATAAGGGAGGGATAAACAACTCGATTTTCCCGAGTTGCCATCTTCTCCATTTCCTTCAAAGTAAACATTGCCTTGTCAAATTGCTTTCCTCTGATATACAGATTGGTCAATGCACTAAATGTTACCCAGTCGGGCTCAATTTTGGCCTCCTTTAGCTCGACAAAGATTTTCCCGGCAGCTTCGATGTCATTTTGGGACGCACAAACAGATAACAATAAATTATAAGTAAAGATATCTGGTGAAGCATTTTTCTTTAGTTCCTTCACTATTTCAGGGACCTTTTCTAGTTTTCCTTCTGAGATGTATAAAGAGAGCATGTGGTTGTACGGAAGCGGATACTTTGCGAAACCACGATCAGACATTTTCTTCATTAAAGCTTCGGCTTTACCCGATAACTTGTTCTGGACATACGTGTGGAGCAGAGCTGTATATGTGGCTTGGTCTCTCATCTTGTCTGGAAGATCTTCGAAGAATTTCTCCGCGCTATCTAAACCACGATTTTTCGCAATTAAGTCCAAGTGAATGGCGTAGTCACCTGGTAAGAGCTTGATATCTTTCTGCAATCTCATCCATTCACATATCTACAATAAAATAAACTATGGTGATATAAGGCCAAGCAATTTGAAAACCCAGCTATAACATGCAGTAATAGTTGTATAAATGGTTTCTCATCTCAAACCGGAGTTTAATTATGAATTTTCCCTCTATGAAAACTGAAAACTTAGTCCTTCTTAGTTGCTATGAAATTCAGATTTATATGCAAAGAATTAGTAAAAATCATTAGTTCAAGGAGATCGTGCGTTTATGGATAGCTAAACTAATTCTACAGTTTTGGGGATCAAATTCTGAAAAATTAAAATAGATGGATTAAATTCAGGAATTCATAATTAGAACGAAACATTTACTTCAGATTACTCAAATAAGAGCAACATAGGACATTTTAGAAATAGGGATAGTTCTCAACTGAAAATGAAAATTAAGTTCAGAGTTAAAGTAAGCATATACCTCGAGGGCGTGATTATAGCGCTTGAGCTTACGAAGCTCTCGAACGACTCTATTGAGCTCGTACTTTCTGACCGTACGACCTTCCTCTTTCCATTTCTGTATTGTAGCTACAGCGCTGTGTTTCGGATACACAAGGCCTATAAGCCTCCGTCCCAACGTGTTTCGTCGACCTCCACCGCCGCTTTTCGGAACGACTTCGTAAGTTGGTACTGCTTTCTCTACCGACGCTGCCGTCGAGAAAAAACGCGACGCGATGAGGGACGAACGAGCGCAGCGCATCAACATTGTGTTTTTGTTGAATCCGCAAGGCATTTGATCAGGGTTTTAGCTTTAGGGGAGAAGAAATAGGGAAGGCAGATCAAACGGCACCGTTTGTTTTGCGCTATCCTGCATGGATTTAAAATCCAGCAATATCAGGGGATTAATTTCATATTTTTGGGCTCCAAAAGGCCCAATGGACTGAAACATACCCCAGGACCGTTAATGAAGGGTAGTACAATTCATTTTTAGTTAAAATATGCTATTCGTCCTTGTATTTGTATACAATTTCAGGTTTAGTCCCTGTACTTAAAAGTTCAAATTTTAATCCTATTTAAAAATCCTAGTCCATAATTATCGTCATTGGTAGTTTCTACCAAAATTTGTCAACTTATCATTTTTATCTCTTATTAATCATGTGCCACATCATATGAGGTCAACCTAATCAAATTTCCAAATTAACAAATTTTGATAAAAAATGTTTTTAAATAAAAAAACTATGAGGACTTTACTTTTAAGTACAATGACTAAATCTTAAGTTTTGTAAAAGCACAAAAACTAATGGCATATTTTACCATTCATTTTCTGCACATGTAATAAATTGCTCTCAACTTGGAACAATAGGTTGGATATTTGTCCTTTTTGTGAATTTTAAATTTAAATTTGTAAATTTATTTTAATATCCGGATCTATTTATTATTTAAATTAAATTCAATTATTACTTGCTATACAAGGAAAAGGTTGTTGTAGTTAGTCATGATTCACTCGAATGGCAGAGAATCGTAGGAGAATTAAGGTAATCAAAATGTGGTTGCAAGAGAGGAGATGAGAGAGGAAGAGCCGAGGAAATTAGAGGAGAGAGAGTGTATAGGCCTTCTATCTTGATATTTGTTGGCTTTTAATGGGCTATCTCTAATCATTTCCTAACATGCCACGTGTTGTCTATATATTGATTCCGGGCTCTTTGAGATTTAGTTGACCTACCAATTTTTTTATCATCGTAAGTGTGAATTATTATACCAAGATAACAAATATATATACTGTGCGAATGACAGATACTCTATCCATATCAAGGTTGTGATCTTGATGGTATAGAGTCACGAAATCTTAAACTCACAAAATGGTCACTCTTAGTAAAAAAATGTAGACTCGTGATGTTAGAATAACACGAAAATGAGCTCAAGAGATACAAGATAACAATACTACTCCATTATGGGTTCAAGATTTGTGGGTTGATAATTAAAAATGGATTAAGTGGTCCTCAATTAGCATATATATTGGCTTTACTCATTTGTCTCAAAAGAACCTGTTGAGCAACTCTCATTTATGTTGGCACAATGGGCTTCAATAGTTTATGCAAGATTCAAAGAGAAACTTAAGAAGCTTCACAGCTACCACTATAATCCACACCACCTTAGCAATCACATAACCCCCACCCAACTTTGGGTGGTCTGAGTGAAATGATTCATATCAACCTATAAGGTATCCACTTCCACAGCTCATTGAGTTTCACAGCTGTGTCACTAAAATACACAGCATGTTAACACTTCTATTAAATATCCAACACCAACTCAAAACTTCAAAACCTTTTCTGCTTTACAACTTAACCACAATGAAACCATTTTTTTTTATATTTAATATTTTTATTTTACGGTCTACGCTTGGGGTTTAGAATTCGTGATTACTCCTTTTAACAATGTTGTCTTCAAAGTTCAAACGGATTAAATCGAATAAAAAAATAGATTAGGTTGGTGACATGGATGTTTACGACACATCATTATTATTACATAACATGACAGATGAATTTGAACGCGTAGGGAAAAGTGGGTAAAATGAGAGCAAGACCACAAGAACTGGTGGGGAATATACGTATACAAATAGTGTTGATGGTGGCACGATGAGGCCTAGCCCACCACTGGAATAAAAAAATATCCCTTTTTTTTTAAAAATTTTTTATAGGTACAACAATAAATTTAGTTATTAAGGTTTATATTTTTACCAAATTTATCTTTATTTTTTCATTAAATTTGATTATTAAATTTAAAAAAAAGGATTTTTTTAAAAAAAATTGTTGTTTTTTAATGAAAATAATACATAACAATCCACATGTTAATCCACGTAAACTTCATACCTTTTTAAAAAAATTGATTTTTTTTTTAATTTACAAATTGTTTGTAAACATAACATATAAAACAAATAATGTCATATTAACATGAAATACAAATAGATTACTACGTGGATTACATGTTAATATCGTTAAAAATTTAATACTTTTATCTGTGTTTCCCTTAAAAATAAGTGGTTTGATTATTTTTTTTAAATTAATGATGAAATTTAACTTAAAAAAGATTGAAAATTAAATTAAAAATGTAAATTTTGAAAAAAAATTGATAATTAGAGATTAGAGGTGGGGTTAGAACAGAACCAAGACATTGTCGGCATATGCCTTTTAAGACTCGTTGTTGCAGTATTTTTAAGGTTTTTTATTGGTCCTCCTTAATGCGTGACATTGTCGTGTATTAATTACGAGGCTGCAACTTTACCAGGCATACTTGTTGCCTTGTCATCTGCACAGAGACAAAGACAACCTAATCTTTGCTGCAGGTTTTTTCTTTTTATGGGTACGTCGTCATATTTGTGAGCGGCTATGGGTTTTGTAATGTCGTACTAAAGTTTAAACCCTTTCCTCGTCAATGCTGATGATGAGAGATAAATTATTTAGTTGGTATTTAAATTTATATTCTGTTAATATTTTCATACTAATAATAATAGTTTATATTGACGTAATATTGATGGTCAATCTGATGATGATATATGATAATCATGAATTAAAAAAATTAAAAAGTACTTATAAATATATAAATTAATAAAAAATGTATTTTTTTCACATTAAGAATGAATCTAGACAATTTGTTATCCAGATACATTTGAATCTGGACATACATTTGTTCAGATTCATTTCAGATATTTTTTAGTAAGTTTATATGTTTTTAATTTTTTATTATAAAATATCATGTTACTATTGTTTTGAAATTTAAGAATATAAATTTTAAAAAAAATACATCAAAATAAACCTAACAAATAGTTGTCAAATTCAAATGCATCTGGATAACCATTTGTCTAGATTCGTTGTAGATGTGATTTTAGTTCTTTTTTCTATTTATCTATTTTTATAAATTTAAAAGTTTTTTATATTTATATATTATATATATTGTAATTTTTTTATATATTTTTCAATATATTATGTACTTTTTTATCTATCTTTAATTGAATATAAATTTATATATTTTTAAAATAACCATAACTTGAAAACTGGTATTTTATGAAAAAGAATTAAAAAATCTATAAACTTACTAAAAATACATCCAGAATGAATATGGACAAATGATGTTCAAGTTCAAATGTATTTTGACAACTATTTGTCTCGGTTCGTTTTTTATGTGAAATTTTTTTAAAATTTTAAATTAATTTATATATTTTTAAAGATTTTTTAAAATTTTAATTAATATCTGCCACGTGTCCCAACAAATTGGATGTCAGTGACCACGTTAGCACAAACTAATAATGTTAGTGCGAAAATACCAACCTGAATAACGAAATACAAATTTAAGTACCAATTAGATAAAAAGAAATTCATTACTAACTAGGAACTTTTAAACGGGACAAATTCCATATTTTTTGCTCAATTTTTTTATCTGTTTATTTTCATAGATACATTTATGTTGGATTGCCATAGTTATCATTAGAGGTGATCATGGGTTGGGCTACCCGGCCCGATCCGACGGCCCGCCTGAAAAATGGGAGGGTTCGGGTAAAAATATAGGCCTGAAATATGGGTTTGGGCAAAAAAACGAGGCCCGTTTAGAAAACGGGCCGGGCCTCGGGTAAAACTTTTTTGGCACAGGCCCGGCCCGAATTATATATTAAATATATATTTTATTTTTAATCAAATATACTTTTTGAATTTACATATTTTTTATTTGTTTTTTTGTTTTAATATTTGTTTTAAAATTTTTTATTTAATGAAAAAAGCTAAAAAAAATTAATATGGGCTCGGGTTTATCAATTTTCTTTCGGGCTGGGCTTGGACAAATTTTTAGGCCCATATTTTGGACCGGGCTCGGGCCTAGAAAATGGGCCTAAAATTTTGTTTGGGCCCGGCCCGGCCCATGATCACCTTTAGTTATCATGATATTAATTTTTTTTTATTCATAATATTTGGATCCGAAACTTTACTTAAAATGTATTAAACTCTTATTGCTTGACCCAAAAGTTTGGTTATTTATTTCTTATTAAAAGAAATTATTGGATAATACTATTTGTCATGTTTTATTCATGTTACTATAATGTTTTGATGAATAATTTGGGGATAATTCCACCAAATGTCCTTGAACTATTATTCAGATTTTAAATTGATTATTATATCTCAAAGCGTTTAAACTGAACTCGAAATATTAATATTGTATCAATTTTTTTTTTCTATCAACCTAACTATTAGTTTACACATTAAATACCAGCTCAAATGCATATTTAAAACCTCTGGATTAAATTATAAACACGTATGTATTTACTGTATAGACAATTTGATTTATCAGTACTATTTGAGTTTTTAACACATTAAATCTAAATTATCCATACGATGGATATAAAAATTGTACAACTTAATCCACATATTTCAAAGATACTCCAGAAGTTGGAGCACCAGATATTAGACCAAATTTTGTATGCCAGACATCCCACCCCCAATGAGCCTCACTCACATATTCAACTCAAGCAGCTAAAGGACTTGACTTATTCTACTGTTAGAAACTTTTGCTAAAAACTCCTTGGACTAAGATATATTGACATTTGTTTTATCTAATTTATGGAACCAGGACTGAATTTTAATAGTAAAAATAGATATTTGACTCTTCAGTCATCTCATGCAATACATACACATATAGGCTATTTTACCAATCTAATCCAAAAAAAATTAATATTTACAAAAATGACCTTAGTTCAAAAACATTCACTAAAATGACCTGAAATGAACAGTAAAATTGGGTTATGGGAAATAGATGGCCGGCACCACCTTCAAATGAAAAATACATGGTGCCGGCTATTTAGTGTCCAAAACCAAAAAAAATATTTTTTAATAGAAAAAAAGGTGGTGCCGGCCATCTATTTCCCATAACCCAATTTTACTGTTCATTTCAGGTCATTTTAGTGAATATTTTTGAACTAGGGTTATTTTTATAAATATTAATTTTTTTTTGGATTAGATTGGTAAAATAGCCCCATATATATATATATACATAGGTTTTCTGCAAGGTCTTAACCTGATAAGTCCTTCAATGAAGAATGATAATAGTAGTAATGAAAAAGATACCTTCCCATTGCTTTCAATCACATGGCTTCTCCCAGCCAACAAAACTACAACCATATTTGATGTTGTTTTGATAATAAAAAGGAGAAATTCCTGGGAATTGGGTTTTGATAATAAATTTTCAAACTTTAGGTACTCTGTGCATTTATAATTTGATTATTCTTAGTCTCGTAATTGTTTAAAATGTGTATTTATCTTGACTTAAGTATGGAATGATTGTTAAAACTTTTGTCAAACACTTGCTTGAAACGGGTTTAAATCGTGTACCCATTCCCTACCCAGTATTATATATATATATAAAAGATGTATTTTAGGGTGGGTTTGGATGGGCGACTGAGTGCTGTGCGGTGCGTTTAGCTTACTTTTTGTCTCACGCTACTGAGATCTCATTCTGATATCTAATCTCACCACACCATTGTTTTTACACTAACCGCAGGTAAACACACCGCCCATCCAAACCCACCCTTAGTTTTGGAGTCAACTTTCTGGTTAGAACTCATTTAGAGAGCATAATTCAATTATAATTTTTTAAGGGTTTAAAATGTAAGTTTATAATTATATTAAGGTTAAAATATGGTATAAATTTTTATATTCTTCGAAAATTTAAAATTTTATCTTTATACTTTTAGTTTCAAGAATTTAGTCCCTTTTACTTTTCTTCGGGTCCAACTGTTAACATTATTAAATTTTTGTTAAATTCAAATTCATTACAACATATTTTTTTTTGGCTACATGGTTACAAAATGAATATTTTTTGTATTTCAAAATGTCACACCAATAAACTTAACAAAAAAAATGTTAGCAGTGTTAATAGTTGGACCTAGATTCTAAAAATTAGACGGGCTAAATTCTTGAAAATAAAAGTACAAGGATTAAATTTCAATTTTTTAAAGAGTACAAAAATTTACGACATATATTAACCTTATATTAACTTTATAATTTTAAGAGGAATTAAATTATAATTTTACTATTTTTGGAGGAGCCAATGCCCGTACCAATCCCTGAAACATATGCCATAAGTCCTTGTACAAAAATAAGCCACCAAAAACTTTTAAGGGATTTATCAGAAAAAAAATTGGTCTCATGATTGAAAATATACATAAATACTAAAAATAATCAAATTAGGATAAATGAACTAAACATATCAAAAAAAATATTTACATAGTACAAGGACCTTTCATATAATTGGACCTAAAAGTTATGGAGATTTTTTGCTCACATGTGGGTGCAGGGGCATGAAAGGTTTCACAAGCACACAACGCTAAAAAGAGAAGGGATAAAAGCAACGTTTAGTATTTAAAATTCGTATTTTTTCTTATTTTATTTTTTAATTTTTTATTTTGTTCATATTAGTTTTAGACTTTTGATAATTTTTCTCATTTTGGTCCCTAATTTCGGGTTCTACTAAAGTATGATGATGTGGTACTTAGAGATTATGTCATATCATTACTTGATTTTCTTCAAAAGCAGTTTAATAATTTTTTGGGTTTGTGTATACCAGGGGTGAAGGCAGAAAATCTTTTTATGGGAGGCTGAAATTAAATTTTAATTTTTATGATAGTAAAAATATAATTTTTTTTATTTGAATAGTCAATATCTTTATAATTTTTAAAGGATTAAATCAAATTTTTATGAATTTTAGGAGGTCAAAGTATAATTTTACTTTTACTAATTTAAATTTTTAAAAAATTTAAAGAGCCTAAATGAAAAAAATCCATCTTAGGGGCCGAAGCCCCTGCTAGCCCCCTGGCTACGTCCTGGTGTATACTTTAGCCCATGTACTTAGTAATTTGTATTTAATTTGTACCTTTTTTTTTTATTTCACGTGTATAATAAATTAGATAAATAGTTGTCCAAATTCATTTAAATATAGACAAAATCATTTGTCTAAGTTCATTTGAATTTATATTTTTATAGTTTCAAAAAATAATAATACATTAATTATTTTTAAAATAAATTCTAGGTATTTTATAATTTTTTTTCATTCTAATATTTTAGATTTTTCTTAAATTTTAAGATTTTTATTTTATTTTATGTACATAATGAACTTAGACAAATGGTTATCGAAATTTATTCATATTCTTTTTTAACATTTATTTCTAATAATTTTATATTTATATAATTTCAAAAAAAAATAACATAATTTATTTTTTAAAAAGTTCCATGTTTTTAAATAAATTGGAGTGGGAGCAAAAAGAAAAAGGATGCTAGCACAATATAAAGTGCTCTTAAATGGATCTTTATAATTAAATAAAATTTTGGTTAAATAGATAATTAATAAAATTTTCTCAAGCTTTATTAAAAAAATTGAGGGTTAGCTTATTTACAAGTAAAAGGTTTAAGAAAAATATTTTCTGTATTTTTCTGTGTTTGTTTCACAGAAAACAGCTTGGTCAACGGAAAATGACTTCCAAATCAACATAAAATAAGCAATTTTCCTGTAAAATGACTTACCATTTTGAAAAGCCTAAGTCATTTTTCCGGAAAAGAGCTCATTTATAGGTAATTTTATTTTTATATAAAAATTAGCTTAAATCAAGCTTAATATTATTATATTGATAATAAATTTTATTTTTATTTTTAAATATTTTAAAATTATTAAAATTTTAATATAAAATATTATAATTTTAATCATTTATATTTTATCATATAATAAATTATTAATATAATTTTTATATTATTATTTTTTGAAATTATAAAAAATAAAATTAATAAAAACACGCATATGAAATGAATTTGAATAACTATATGTTTAGGTTTATTATGCGCGTGAAATAAAAATATAAAATTCTTATAGTTCAAGAAAAATATAAAACAAAACCTAAAATTTTCTAAAATACCTGTAATTTATTTTGTAAAAAATAAATATAAATCTACTAAAAGTACACATTCAAAATTAACCTTCACAATTAACAAAATAAATTTCATAAAATTTCCTATTTTTATAATTTTTCAAAAAGATATTTTTAAGACACATTTCAATATTCTATTGGCAAATCAAATAGTGACTTAACAAAATATCATAATATTAACGTACTTTAAATTTACGGAACAATTTTTTTAAAAAAGAAAATTAAATTTTAAAACTAACGTGAACGAATGTAAAATTTTATCAAGTTCAGTACCGAATGTGAGCTTATCCCAAGAGAAAATGATAGCATATGCCTATGTTTGACAATTTCTACGTCGTCCCCCACCTAAAGCCAACCAAAACAATTATAAAAAGTACCTCAATGTATGGATACCCAAACTCCACGGTAGGACACTATCCTCCTCTCCTAAGGGGTATGTTATCCCCAGTCTCGACTGGACCCGACTCGACTTGACCCACTAACCAATCAAATTCTCTAGTGTTTGCGACCCTTTCTCAAAAGTTACCTTTTCGACATCCCAATTTTTGTACAAATGATAAATTTTCTGTTTACCAATATCTAGCTTTGATTCGTTCCATGATCTTTCATCTTCAGTACACATGGATTTTCAGACAGACATAATAAAGTAGAGGTAAGAATTGTGAGGATATGTTTGAATGTGAAATGGAAATTCTGTCACATGACATGAAATACAGAGAGAGTAGAACAGAGATCTCACGAATCATATCAGCATCTTTTTTAACTGTTTGGGATTTTTTTTTTTTTTTAAAATCAGTGAAATAAGGGAAGCAGCAGCTACCTAAGCACATGGAAGATCATGTTGTAATGAGGTCAATTTGCATGTTGGTCCCTTTGTGGGTCCAATTATTATGACCGTGTCCCCGCATTTGTACTCCCTTCGTACAAAAGACCCCCAACAACTTGCCTTTCATCTTCCACATTGTAATTTAACTACCATAAATCCCTAACCCCATATGTTTTCTATTCGATATTCAAGTTATATCGAATAGTCACTTTTGATTCCCTCAAATTATATTTTAATTATTTATGTTTTAAATGTTATGTTTTAGTTACTTACGTTATCGTATTGTAACATTTTAGTCACTGATCGTTAATTGCCATTAATGGTGTAACGGTAAGCTGATGTAGCACGTTAATTGTCCTATATTTTTTTCATTTTGAGCAATTTATTTTTTTCTGTTACGTTAAAAGAGATGGAGGAGGGAGGAAAATAAAGGGAGAAGCAGAAGAGAATGGAAAAAAAAAAGGAAAATTAAAAAGAACATAAAAGAAAAAAATTACTCAAAACAAAAAAATATAGGGACCAATTGTATAATTTAACCTAAATTTTTTGTTTGAATGATGATTTAACGTTTATATTTAAATATTTTTTAAAAGAATTATGCTTACATATTTACTTGACTTTAAAAAATTTGAAAATATTTAAAATAATTAGTAAAAATTAAATTGAAGCAGAGCAGGATAGGATGGGGCAAAGCGGGGATGGATGTCTATAACATCCATGGAGCATTCATAGCGGAGCGGAGTGAGTGGTGGAGCAAAGTTTGCCAACCGCAGAAGAGTGATGGATTTAGCAATATTCACCCCCGCCCATTAAAAAACTTGTAAAATAATCATATTTTATAACAGTTTAACTCGATTTAAGTCATATTTTAAACTAACACTACATCTTTTTTTTTTAATGATCCATGTCTATTTTACGATTACTTTCGAAGTTCATGATCATCTCTCTCGATAATTTTATCTCCAAAATTTAAACACGCATCTCTTCTTGAAAATACCATGTCGACTTCTTTTTCATTATTACAAAAAATAATCATTTTATACGTTTTCTGTAACATAGTACAGGGACTTGTATACATTGCATTTACCGCTAACCTTAAATTAGACAATACATTGGGACGCACTGCAGCAGCTTGGACCGTTGCAGACAACCCCAACCATCCATAATAAATATAGGAACACAAGGACTATGAAGTATTTGAAAAATCTGACGGTGTACGCTTTACAATCAATGATTACATACGACTCCCTGAATCCATACGGGAATTTCCAATTAAAATCAAATGCTATCTGGGGGCAACTTTTTCAGACTTTGCTTTCATGGGTAAAATTATGGTATTCTCTTTATACTGTTAAAAATTGACGTGATTTACAGAATAACCGCACAGTGACGCTTGGCGTGTTATGTGTACCTCATATTAATTTATAGGGATAAGTCTTTAACAGAATGAGTAATTTATTTTTTAATCTAACATATAGAGATTAATTTATCTATTTTTTAATAGAAAAATTAAAATGAATTACAACTCTTAATATAAAAGTATCGATGATGCTTTTACCGCTTTCCTGTGGTAATTTCGAGGGACAAACGAAGGCTTTGTCCACTTTTAAATGGTAAAATTGATATAATTTCTTTAAAAATTATAATATTAAAAGTTAATATAATAATAAAATTATATTTTAACCTTTATAAAAATTTATAATTCAGCGCCTAAAAAAAATTAAGCTTCAAACTTGATGTAATTGACGTATATTTCCATATATATTGATATATATTTTATTTTAAAAAACTAGAAATTATGTTATAAATATATATCAATATATATGCAAATATACGTCAATTACATCAAGTTTGAAGCTTAATTTTTTTTAGGCGCTGAATTATAAATTTATATATATCTATATATATATATCTATATTTATACATCCGAATACTCATATATATCTATATTTATACTATATTTAAGATTCTTACTGAGTTCGCGTCACCCTTCAATCAGGTACTAACTCAGTAGAGAATTTACCAAAACTTCCTTATATTTATAAAGGCATAGATATTATTCTGAGGGCAATCTTGTCTTTTTATATAAAATTTAGAAAAATGCTTACATGTGACGGAATTCGAACCCAAAAACTCATCATTAATTTTAATCTCTCAACTTTACCATATCAACCAAAACCACACTAATACATAAAAAAACAACCACTAATATATATTATTTTTTATATAAAATAATAAATAATTATCATTACAGTTTATCTATCACTTGAAATAATTAATTTATTTTAAAATTAATTTTCTTTCAAAATAATATTATTATAATGAAAACCACTATTTAAGAAAAAAATGGTCTCACCCACACATTGGGTGATAAGGATTCTATCATATATCAACGAATAACATCTCAGGTGAGATCTTTTTAAAATCAGCGACTATGGTTAAAAGATAAATATGAGGAGACTGTAGCCGTTTGATCAAGTCACGTCGGAAACAAAGACATTGTCCTAGTGATTTGGAACACGGTAAATCAATTACCGAATACGTTGCTTTTATTTGGAAATCAGTTTCTCTTATTCTTTAGTGTCGAAACGGGTTAAATTGATTAAAAGGTAAAATCACATTTCTTAATGCAGATCTTACATGACATGATCAACGATGGATTAATGTTTCTTCTTCTCATATCTCATTATAACGAGATCTTTAAACAGATGATACATATCTAAACAATAAAGGAAAAAGACGAATAAGACCTTGGGTTTAACCTTTAAAATATCTCATATAACCAAAATTGTAGAAACATATAGCAAGGCAAGAAGAAGTTGTTGATACCAAATATGTAAAAAGGTTGAGAGTAAGGTGGTAAAATTTCAATTTTGGACCGTACCATACATGTGGTTGTGACCTTTATATTTCCCATCATCTCTGGTATTGCCTTTTTCTTAAATGATATATGGTCCAACAAAATATGCCCCCCATTGAAAGCGATGAGGAACATAAATTACAGGAACCCCATTAATTGATCGGGACCATCCATTTCATCTAGTCTTGGTGGTTGGAAATTTAAGCCTACATTTCTACTTCATTGCTGTCGCCATGTCTTGTTTATTTCATAATGATGTTGTTGTGTTTTGTGTATAATCTTGCTTATGGTCATGTAATTAATCTATGCCATGTGAAAGATAAAACTATACATATGAATTAGGGTTTTGTTAGATGATGATAATTCCGGGTTTGAGTCAATTTAATCGGGTCATTTTGAATTATGAATTATTTGTTGAAGTCATTTATTTTAGAGTTTTGGGTAGGTGCGCTTAAATCATTGACTTTTTATAATTAAGTCGGGTTAAGTTGAATTTGGGTCAGAATTAATTGGATTAGGTTTTTTTATTCTAGCTAAAATTGGTATTCTCTTTGAGAAATTAGTCTATCTATTTTAATTTATTAAAATTCGGTCCCTGTATTTTATGAAATTTAACAACTTAGTTCCATTATTGGTAAACATTATAATTTAAGAGTAGTGCATGGAAGAAAATGGAGGGAAGATTATTGGTAATCTCAAACTTTTTAATAGCTAAAAATTAGAAAAATGGAAAAAAAATTAGTGACATTCAATGCTAGTAATTCTCTTTGTTGGGGTTGAGAAATATTTTAAGTAGCCACCAAGTATGGCTCCCAATCGAGTAACCCTTTGTGCCCACACCCATTTCCTTTGCAGCTTATTAGCCTTGCCAATTTCCCATTTCCAATTTGATCCCCAATATTCCCATTCTTTTCATCCAAGTCCTCACCTCCCCAATAACACTTTTCTTCTTCAACTTCATCTTCTACAACACCATTTTCTTCATAATCTATATCTTCTAAAATATCATTTTCTTCACAAAGTACTTCATCTTCTACAACATCATTTTCATCCTGTACAACACCATTTTCTCCATAAAGTACTTCATCTTCTTCAACAACATCATTTTCTTCATAAAGTACTTCACCTTCTTCTACAACTTCATCTTCTTCGGCCACCTCTTCTCGTTCTTCTTCTTCTTCTTCTTTGTCATCGAAAATTGGGGTATTAGCGGTTGTTTCTTTCAAAAGGCAAAGCCTAAGCCTGCCCTCACTTCGTTCTACATGGAAGTACGTTTGACAAGAAGGGACATTAACGGCTTGAAGTACTAACCGGCCGCCTTCGCGGTGAGACGTGACTTGGACGCCATTCGAACCGCTAATGGACGTCAAAGGAGGCGGAAAGCTGCTGCTGCTGCTACGATTCAGCCTTTTCATCACCAAAATTTCCCTTGTTTTTAACGGATTATAACTCATATTTGAACCGCTAATGGATGTCAAAGGCGGTGGAAAGCTCCTACTATAACTCATTCGTCTCGTCACCGAATTTTCCCTATGTTTCGATGGACTGTAGCACCCAAAGGTAATGTCGTCGCTGATATCGCTTCCGGTCTCACTGCCTAAGCTTTCGGTGCACATTTCAAGGCTTTCTTTACTTAGGGCAGAAGCTGAACTTTTAACGAGAGGGTGCACGTAAACTTCGTTATTCTTCGTAGAATCTTTGGGACCGGCGAGGGATTGAAGGAAACTCCACACACCCATATCAGCATTTTGCTTGCTTATATTGTCGCTGTTGTTGTTACCGTCGGTAATGTTAATGTCGGTGTCATCATAATCATTGTGGTATGAAATGGGTTCGGGTTCGGAAGGGTTAGTGAAACAGGGCGTGGGAGTTTCAATGGAGTCTTGAAAACTCGTTGGTGGAGCCAGTTTCAGCCTCAAAAAATGTGATTCAACGATCCTTGGCTCAAGGCATAATTGCAAACCTTGACATACACTTGAGAACATTTTTTTTTACCCACCAGAAGAAACAAAAAAAAACAGAGGAAAAACAGGGGAGCTAAAATGAAAAAAAACCCTTTTTTCTTTTGGAGAATTTTCTGAGATCAAATAGGGATGTTGGGGGTGTAAATGAAAGAGAAAGCTTACATGAACAACAAAAAGAAAGCAATATATTTGGTATTGGAGGAGAGGAAAATGTAAGCAAAAAAATGAATATGACAGAGAAGGGAATGAGTTGTAGGATGATTTATAGTTGAAGAAACAGAGGAGAGGTGATGACCTTTTAAAGCCCACTAAAAACTTTTTACCCTTACCACACATTCATTACCAAAAGGAAATAACACAATTTTGTAGTGAAATTGTTTGGTAAAAGACATATTTTGCTGTCAAAAAATAAATTAAGGTTTAAGTTTTAACTTCTTTCCCATTTTGAGATTAAAAAAACACTTAACAAAGTTAACCCAAACCCAAATTCCTTTTTGATTTTAATCAAAATAAATTAGGGTGGGTTTGGATGGACGGTGCGTTTACCTGCGGTTAGTGTAAAAACAGTGGTGGCGGTGAGATTAGATATTGTAGCGATACTGTAGCGTGAGACAAAAAGTAAACTAAACGCACCGTGCTGCACTCAATCGCCTATCCAAACCCACCCTTAATTTGGAGGTGTGGGTTATTAAAAAGAAACAACCATGGTTAAAAAGGCTGGATTTCTTCTTTTAACTGCTTTGGCCATTGCTTCAGTTTTTGTCTTAGCTTTTTGCCTTTCCATTTTTTGGTTAAACAAACTTGGTTTTGCATTCAAGTGAAAGTATACCAAAACCCTCTAATTCTTTGCTATTCAATAACTGATTGCGGTATTATAGAGGTTCTTGTACTAAGAGTCAGATTGTATTTTATCCTCTTTACTAAAAAATAGGTAAATTAGTTCCTGTACATTATATCAAAAGAGCAAATCGATCCTTTCTGTTAAAAAATTCATCCATTTGTATTGTTAAAAACTGGTGTAATTGACCCAAATAACCAAACATTGACACACGGCGTGCCACATATATCTCATGTTGACGTATAGAGACCAGTTTTTAATAGTAGAAATAGATGGAATTTTTAATAGAAAAACCAGTTTACTCTTTGATGTAATATATGAATACTAATTTACTCAATTTTTAGGACCTTCCTTTACATGACACCTGTCCATTCATTTTTTTTTCTCTTTTTTTTACATGAGAATATATAATTGCTAAATTTTAGTTCTAATCTTTTTTACTTTTTTGAGATTATATAAGAATGGTTAAATTTTAGTTTTAATCCTTATATTTCGTTCAAATATGAGATTTAGTTTATATACTTTAATTTTTACATTATTTGGTGCCTCAACTTTTATAATGCCATTAGTTACTCTAAATACTTTATCCTGATTAAAATGTTGATGGGAACTTTTAAGAATTATTAACACTGTTACAATTCTATATCAAATTCAGGTCCATTACAATGTCATTTTCTTGTTATATGGATACCAAGTGAGTACTGTTGTTTTTAATTTTAAACACCAGCAAATTTAATAGAAGAATTTTAGCGGTGTTAACAAATAAACCTAAATTTTTAAATTCGAAAAATAAAAGGACTAAATTCTTAAAAATAAGAATATAAAGATTAAATTCCAAATATGTGAAGAGTACAAATATTATAATTTTTAAACTTTTTATTTTATAATTTAGTCAAAAAAAATAAATAGTTAACCCATCATGACCAAAAGTATTGCTAGTTCATGGTAATTATGTGGCCATAAATTTTGGACTTACATACATGGTTTAATTTAGCCTTAAGTCTCTTTATTCTTAAAGACTTTTGTGAAATTTGAATCTATGCTATTAATTGGACTTTTATTTTTAATTTGGAACGTTGAATATTAAAATGTCATATATTCAACTTTAACGAAAATTCATAAACAGGGTTACCAATTGAACGTTAATTTCAAATCGAATAAGTAAAGGAAATAAATTTCTGGAAGAGAAAGGATTGTATGAAACAATGACGCCAAAATCTAAATTAAAATCCTGAAATTCAGGATGAAAATACTGATGTGGCATAAAACTATTGAAAAGGGATACAGATGACATGGCGTCACTGTTTCATACAATCCTTTCTCATTTCTGGAAATAAAACAGAGATCAAATTTTCAAAATTCCAGAAAAAAGGTACAAGGACTAAGAGCCTAATTAATCCCACATGCACTCTCAAGTTTTGCCACTATTTTCAAATTAGTCTCCTTAATTTTATTTTTCGAATTTTAGTTATTTCAAATTACAGATCCAACTATTAACACCGTTAGAATTCTTCTTACATTCTGAAATAAAAAAAAAATTACTCACCAGATAGCTATGTAACAAAGAAAACAACATTGTAATAAACCATAATTTAACAGTATTAACAATTGGGCTCGCTTTTTCTTTTTTTAAATCCAAAAAGTAAGACTAAGTTCCTTCAAAAAAAAATTAAAGGATTAAATTCTAAACTTGTGAAAATACAGGGACTTGGAGCATAAAAATCATTCAATAAAGGGTTAAGTGATGTGTGCAAAATGGTATTTTAATTGGATGGTGAAGAAAGCAACAAGAACCAATAATCTTGTTTGTAAGTGTGAAATGATCAAACTAATTTTATTATGCCATTGCCAGATGCTAAGATCTCATTGGCAGCCATTTTCATTTATGCTAAAATCTTAGAATAATTTAACCCATAGATTTTAATGTCTTGTTTTTAGCTATCAATCATATAAAGCTTACAAATCATACCTTAAATCTCACTTCAATTTAATACTATGAATATATATGTATTTTATTTATAAAGTGAATGCTAAAAAAAAATTAACCCATAAGTGGTAGATAGCTACATTACACTCTCGAAAATTTTCGGAAAGATTATTCTCTTTATGAACCATAAAACGAACATGGAAGATATTTTTGTTCTTAAAAAAAAAAAAAAAAAAACCAAAAGCTATATGTCAATATATACTTGTTTTAAGTGTTTTACTGAATTGGTAGCACGGATTAACTAGACATCGCCTCAGTTATGAAATTACAAAAATGGGTTACATTTTTTATTTATATGATACGGTTACTATTTATGGATGTGGCGTCGTAGATAGATCCTCATGCATGCTAACACGTACCCTACTTTAAAATTAACATGTGTTTTTTATGTGAGGGTTCATTTGCATGGTGGTGCGAATCCACACCGTGCGAGCTCATTGAAGGACGTGAACACCTCACGTACGAACTCAGGGTGCCAATAATGTAGGCTACGAGTCGAAACCAGACCGAATAACCGGATAGTGGATCAGTAATAACAAATACCATAACATTTATCATCAAATTTTACTAAAGTTTCTCAAGCATTAGCAGACATGGAAGGCCAAAAAGTTCTAAACACAAACAAGCAATCCAAAACCTTATAATATATATATATATATATATATATATATATATATGCATGCACCCCCATTGGGTGAGACGTGGTGGTTTTTTTTTTCTTATACCAATCTCATTTTAATATCATTTGCAGAGGCGATTCTAGGGGCTGGTATGGTCCCGGATCTGAAAAATTATTATTTAGACTCTTTAAATTTTAAATTTTACTTTGGCTTCCTCTAAAATTATAAAAATTTGATTTAATCCTTTAAAAATTATAAAGATATAGACTATAAAAAATTAAAATTTCATTCGGCCCCCCTAAAAAATTGTTCTGGCTTCGCTCCTAAAAAATTTCATTCGCTCCTGATCAAAACTAACCTTAACCTAAACCCAAAAAATTTAATAAAAAAAAATTCGATTAATTTCGAGTTATTTTGCCATCCCAACTAGTTTTAATATATGGTATGGGTTGGAAAACTGGCAAAGAATATGTACCTATTGAAGATACTCTTTGCCCTAGCCATCGAATTTGCTTTCAAAATCTTGCCTTTGTTTTTTAAGCTATGGTTTCATTAGCCAACCAAAGGAATAAGACAGTTGAAACCTAAGGAAAAAGGGGCCTCTTTTGCACCCCTCCCATTGCCATTGGCCATTGGACAAAATTTAAACCCTAAATCCCGCATTGAAATTGAAGTCATGCTTGTACATGTGTCTCTCCTTTCGGCTTTAAACTATGATTAAACCAAAAGAAAGATGATGGAATCAAATTCTTGGCTACTCCATAGCTTTTGTTTTTGACTATTTCAGCTCCCTTTCTTAAAAAGTATAGTTTTCTACCCAAAAAAAAAAAAAAAAAAAACCTTTAAAATTTACATTTCTTTAATTAAATTTGACCATCAATCTTATAAAATAAGTTAAATTTCATCATTTGCTTTCCAAAAAGTGTTAAATTGCTATTTTTTAGTGGAAATATTGATTAAAATATTTAAGTTTTAAACACAGCTATCTATATGGATGGTAATATTCTTATAATTTTAAACTTATTTGTCGATAAAGATAAATAATATTATGCCAACATAAAGTCAGGGGCAAAGTCAGGACAATTTTTTAGGGGGGGCCGGATGAAATTTTAATTTTTTATAGTTTATATCTTTCTAATTTGTAAAGGATTAAATCGAATTTTTATAATTTTAGGGGGGCCAAAATGTAATTTTACCTTTACTAATTTAAAATTTTAAAAAAATTTCAATGGCCTAAATAGTAATATTACCTTTTAGGGGGGCCGGGGCCCATGCCAGCCCCCCTGGCTTCGCCCCTGCATAAAGTACACGTGAGTTAACATCATGAAATCATAAAAAAAAAATGAATGTCTTAGCCGACATTTTCGTTAAAAAACTATTTAACTCTTTTTATAAAGTTAAAAACGAAGCAAACGTTAGCCACAGATTAAGTGTTGGAAGTTATTTAAATAATATAACAAAGGCGTTGACATGAATAGGACCTTAATGGAGGGTATAATAGAAAAAATAATAAGATAGCATTGTTGAACTCCACTCTCTAAAGCTTATAGATAGTAGCTAACCCACACAGCAATTCCCAATATTTAATACTTTGATTAAATTTCTAAGTCAAAATACCCATTATTTAATACTTGATTGGAACTACTATTTATTTTTAGTAGTTCATGTAGATAAAATAATATTATGCTACAATAGGATTTCAAACTCTCAATAAACTTAATTTAAGGATTAAATTATTTATTGAAATTTTAAAGATTAACAATCGAATAAAAATATTAAATTTTGTTGTATATACTCAACCAGAGATATCTCCACCTCCTTACTCAGTTACACATGTTAAGCCATGGTCACATCTATTAGTAATCTCTTCCGCCACTAGAGCTACTCAACTAAGGTACCCAAGTCAACTATCCTTAACAACCTAATCACTTTAACGAGACAGCTATCACTTGTCATTCACATATCCTAAAACGTTGGATCAATAAAAAAACACAAATCAACCTATTAAAAATCAACACGTGGCATGAAAAGGTCAGCATTATATACGCTTCTCTCTCTTTCCCCCCTCCCCTTCCTTCAACCAAGGATCCAGCCCCTTAAGTGGCAGACATTATAGGTTCATTTTTTAAGAGAGTTTTGGGTTTTAAACAAATTCGCCATAGTTGTGTCACGGGCTGAAATTAAACCATGACAAAACGATGTGTTTTGGAGGAAAAGATTAATGAAATGATGCGTAAAAGGGTTTAGTTAAAAGAGGCGTTTAGCTTCATTAGTTGATGTTTAATTTACCGTTTGTTTTAACCAACTTTTAAAGTTGTATTTCCATTTGGATTTTCTTTCCTTTATATTCGGTGACAAGGACCAAAGATAGTTATGCAAAAATGAATGCTATTGAGCCAGATTTCTCTCAATTCTCTTTGTCTTTTCTTTCTATCGTCTCTTCTCTCTCTCTTCTGTCAAAAATCGTACCAAAGGTATCAAAGCTAACGATTAGGGACGGCCAGTGACAGGGTGACCACGAGGCTACAAAAGGACGTTGTGGTGCTTCAACAGGAAATTGTGAAAGTCCAGAACAGACTTTCTCAGTTGGATTCTTAGTGGGATACCAAAATGGAGGTTCGGTTTCAAGGATTTAAAGAGGAGTTTCAAATGGAGATGCATTCGTTGTTTGAAAAGTACATGGGTAATACGACTGCTTCAAACACCACAACCACTGTTTAAGCCAAAAGAAAGGAGGTCATTGGAGGACCACCCCTTGGGTTTCCAGCCAAGGACAGTTTGGACGTTCCTCCACAAAATATGGGGCAGTCGAATCCCAGCCCACCAAGAACCCGTGTGATACGAACCGGCTCAGTGATGATTCGAGTCGTTTGTTTCCCGATCGTTAAAATGGAGAAGTATCGTTCGGTTTTGAAACTAATGGGTGATTTTGGCTAAGAAAAGTATTTGGTGAACAAAATGGTTCAAAATGGCTAAGAAATGAAAGTTGATAGTTCGGTTAAGCAAATAAAATAAAGGAATAGGAAATTAAATGGATATTTGTGGATGGAATGGAGATCTTAAGGACAAAAAAAGACCAACACTATGTTAAAGTGTTGACCCGAGACTTATACGTCACTTAAGGTGGACCTTAACCCGTTACCTATGAAGGTAGGAACCAAAGGTATAGTTTGGTGAACGCCATACTCAGAATGAGTGATAAATTCGAAAGAAACAGAATGACGCCACTAGCAAGCTAGATAAGTCACGCCGAGTCTAAGACAAAATAAGAGAGTTGAAAAGCTCACAAAATGTTATAAACATTAATCAAAGGAGAAAAAGTCCCTACAAAGTGATTTGAACTACATATTTATAGTCTAAACATGGGGTAGCCGAATGGGCTATTAGGGATGCTAAATGGACGACACATTGAAGCTAGAAATGGGCTGAAAATTTCCTTAAAGTTTCTTGAACGTCCCTAGAAGCTTCTTAGCATGAAAAACACAAATGGACAGCTTCTAGATGATAATCATTCAGCTGGACATTAATTGAAAGGGTGGTGAGCTGAATAGCCTTGTCTATGTTCGGCCAAGGGGACTAAATGCTCTTTAATGGAGCTGCTTGGTTGAGCTAAAAGGTCTTGAATTTTAATGATCAGCTTGGGGCACTTCAATGGTCCTCAAAGTGTGAAAGTCGAATGTGAGTAGTCCCTTGGTATGAATGCACAAAACCGATCAGCCATTTCATGTGAAAAGGATCTCCAGCAATGTGAACACTATAAAATGCTGCTTTGAAGAGCTGGACGGTCAGCCTAGAGGAAAGAAAGCATCAGCTATCTTTTGGCCCTTGGTGTCACCGAAGAGTTGCTGGTTAATAGCATTCAAGGGCTGACAATATCCATGTCGTCCCATGCAATGTACCTGCAACAAATTAATTCAGCGAATTAACTCACCTTAAGACACGTTAATTCAGCAGCTCAAAACACATTAAAATTAAGCTTAAACTAAGACATAATTATAACACATATTTAAGCTAAGTTACTAATTAATTTCAGCTGTAACTAGACATATTTAAAACATGTAATAGGCTGGACATATTAAAAACATGTGATAAATTAAGGCACATTTAAATTCAGCTGAAACATATTAAAATTATGTATGAACTAACACTTAATTAAAATGACCAGAATTTAGAAACATTTATTTAGACTAAACTATATTAACTAACTTAATTAAATAGCTAGCAGCTTTAGAACGCGTGGATTAATTGAGCTGAACCAAATTAACTAATTTAGCTAAGCAAGTAATTATTCCAGCAACTAAAACAAAATAAATTTAAAATAAACTCAAAACGAGCAAACAAGCTTATTGAGCTAGAAATGAGCTGAATTGAGCTCAACGAGCTGAGATTAAGCTTCATTTTGCACTTGGGCCCCTCGAGTTTAGGCCACTCTCGATGACATCGAGTTATGTCGAAACATGATGCGACTAGGTTCGCATCACCAGGGTCCTTCAAGATTGTATCTACAGGTTGGAGTGCCATTGTTCTGATGGCACTGATTTCTGGGGCTGGTGGTCGAAACCGGAACAGTATTTCGCTGCGGAGAGAGCACTTGATGGTGACAAGGTACGAACGGTGAAGCTTCATCTTGAGGGTCATGCCCTGGACTGGCACCACTTCTATGCCCAAAAGCATGGGGGTTTCCCTTATTGGACTGGGTCTGTTATGCCCACGCTTTAAGGGAGCGCTTTGGAACAAGTATTTTCAAGGATTCAATGGCCGAGTTGGTGACCTTGAAGCAGCAGGGCTCAGTGGAGCAGTATCATGACCAATCTGTAAAGTTGTTAAACCAGTTGTAACTGTCTGAATCGTCTGCTCTTAGCATATACGTTAGTAACCTGAAAACAGACATAAGACAATACTTACAGTTGTTTAGACCTCAATCCTTAGTAGAGGGATTCCATATTGCTCAACGATGCAAAGTATCCTAAGGACTCCTTCTAGAAAAGAATTTTTAGCTGAAACTAACACTGTCACAAGGTTCAATCCAAATCAGTCCACTGTAGTCTCCTCGCAAACTCTTGTCTCCAACTAGTCAAGTCTTTCAGTTCACCCACCCTCAAGATGACCAATGACCTCTAAAGCACCCTCTAAGGGGGAAAGCCCTGCACTAATGGCAGAAAAGAAACAAAAGGGCATTTGTTTCTGGTGTGGGGCCAAGTATCACACTGGCCACAAATGTGTTAAAAGCCAACTCTATCAGATGTTACTAGATTCACCTAGTGAAAAGGATGTTGAGGAGTTCCAAGAATGCTCAGATCAACTAGAAGATCTTCCTACTGAAAAGGAACAAGCACAAAGTACTATGTTGTCCTTGCAATAAAAGGGTCTCAAGGTCCCCATACCATGAGATTTGAAGTAAGAATTGGGGTGGCCACTGTTATTTTCTTGGTAGATTTGGGGAGTAAACACAACTTCTTAGACTCCAATTTTGTGTCCAGATTGTCTTTACCTGTAGGGCAACAACAGCAAATGAGGGTCATTGTAGCTGATAGAAGACATTTGTTTACCACTGGTGTTTGCAAAGGGGTAGGATGGGAGGTTCAAGAGGTCAATTTCATTGCTGACTTTATGGTTTTACCTCTTAAAGGATGAGATGTGGTTTTCGGGATACAATGGTTACTCTCCCTGGGGTCCATAAACTAGAACTTTAACTCCATGACCATGCAATTCACATCAAAAGGAGTTCCTTGTACTATCAAAGGCATCATACCTAGTAATATTGAAATGTTGAGTCAAGGACAATCAACAAAGTGTTTTTCCTTGGTGGAAAGTGATTTAGACCCTTGTGCCTTAGTTCTGACCAATTTGGAACAGGTGACACTGTCAACAGTCTCAATTCAGTCAGTACTAGAGGAACTAAAGCTGCTCCTTGGTGAGTTAAAATATATTTTTCAGACTATCTCTGGCCTACCTCCTGCAAGGCTTTGAGACCATAGGATACCTCTTAAAGATGAAGGGGCAGTTGTCAAAGTAAAGCCCTATAGGTGCCCTATGATTCAAAAATTCAAGCTTGAAAAGTTGGTTAGAGAGATGCTCAATGCTAGGATAATAAGGGACAGATCTAGCCCTTTTGCCTCCCCTGTAGTCATAGTAAAGAAAAAATATGGATCATGAAAGCTCTTTGTTTATTACAGACATCTTAACCAATTGACAATCAAGGATCGCTTTCCTATTCCTATCATCGAGGAGCTGCTAGATGAGCTTAAACATCTAGAATCCTCTCTAAACTGGATTTGAAATCGGGATATCACCATATTAGAATGAATGAAGCTGACATTCCAAAGATTGCTTGAAAAACACATAAGGGCCACTATAAGTTCTTAGTAATGCCCTTTAGGCTCATTAATGCCCCATCTACCTTTTAAGGGTTAATGAACTGCATTTTCAAACCACTGTTGAGGAAGACAGTATTAGTGTTCTTTGATGATATTCTTGTATATTATCCTACTTGGTTAGAACACTTGAGTCACCTAAGTGCAGTTTTTGAGCTATTAAAACAACATCAGCTCTTTGTTAAGAAGAGCAAATGCTAATTTGGGATTGAGCAGGTGGAGTATTTGGAGCACATCATCACCAAGAGTATTGCTTCTATGGACAAGACAAAGGTAGAAAGTGTAGCAACTTGGCTTATTCCTACTTCCATTAAGGAGTTAAGAGGCTTCCTGGGACTTTCAGGGTACTACAGAAGGTTTATTAGAAATTATGGTGTCACTACAAGACCCCTCACCAACTTACTTAAGAAAGATGCTTGGGGATGGTGTGACCAAGCCATTGCTACTTTTGAACAATTGAAACAGGCCCTATGCTCGAATTTGGCCAGGAATTCTATGTAGACACTGATGCCTCAAAATATAGGGTGGGGGAAGTCCTTTAACAACAAGGAAGATCTGTAGCCTACTTTAGCAAAGGATTGGGAATAAGGCATCAAGCCCTTTCCACATATGAAAAAGAAATGGTTGTTGTACTCTTGGCTATGAGGAAATGACATTCATACCTAGTGGGAAAGCACTTTAAAATCAGGATTGACCATCAAAGCTTAAGGTTTGACCAAATGGCAGTCATTCTCTTCCAGCAAAAGTGGGTAGCAAAAATGCTTGGGTATGACTATGAGGTGGTCTACAAAAAGGGGTCTGGTAATCTAGCAGCAGATGCTTTATCAAGGAAGCAAGACTTGAAGGAAGGGCGGTATCTACAGCTCACTGTAAGCACCATCAACTCTAATCTCCTAGCCAGGGTGCAAGCATATTACTTAGTGGATCCTAATGTTCAAAAACTCTGTTCAAAAGTTCAGCAGCAAGGCTCTAACCACCCCAAGTATTCATAGGATGGTAGATTTCTTAGAAGAAAGGAAAAGATTGTGGTAGGAAATGTTGTTGGTCTCAAACAGGAACTATTTCAACTCTTCTATGCAAGTACCTTAGGATGACATTCAGGGGAACATGCTACTAGAAAGAGGCTGACAAGCCTTTTGTACTGGAAAGGCTTAACCACTGATGTCAAGAAGTGGATGAGGGAGTGTTTTACATGCTAAAAATGCAAGTCAGAAACAGTAACATCTCCTAGCCTTTTATAACACTTACAATCCCAGATCAAGCTTGGTCTTCCATCTCCATGGACTTCATTGAAGGACTCCCAAACTCGAAAGGTAAAACTATCATTTTTGTAGTGGTTGATCGTCTCACCAAGTATGCTCATTTTGTAGCAATGGCACACCCTTTTACTACTGTGGTAGTAGCTCAAGAGTTCATGGATAATGTGCATAAGTTGCATAAGATGCCAGATTCAATAATTTATGATAGGGATAAAGTCTTTGTTAGTAACTTTTGGCAAGATCTCTCCAAAAAGGTAAGCACCAAGGTACATTTATCCACTACCTATCACCCAGAGATAGATGGACAAACTGAGGTGGTGAACAAATGCCTTGAAGGATACTTGAGGTGCATGACAAGAGAGAGGCCACAAGACTGGCAGAGGTAGCTCCCTTTGGCCTAATGGTGGTACAACACCACCTTGAAGAGATGGGCAAAACTCTCCCCCCTATTTACCATACTTAGCTAGAACATCCCTAGTAGCTATTGTGAATAAGGAACTACAACAAAGAGAGGCTGTTAAAAAGTTGTTACAATTTTACTTGAAGAGAGCCCAGGATCGGATTAAACAACAAGTAGACGAGTACCGAACAAAGAGGCAGTTTGAGGTAAGAGACTTTGTTTATCTAAAACTCCAACCCTATAAACAACATTTAGTGAAGAGAATCCTAAATCAAAAGCTAGCTCCTAAGTTTTTTGAACCTTTTAGAACGGAAGACAAGGTTGGAAAGGTGGCTTACAAGCTCAAACTTCTTCAAGGGTCTCGTGTGCACCCCACCTTCCATGTTTCACAAATGAAAAAGCATGTTGGTGCAGCTCCTGTTTAGGCTTACTTACCAATCATTGATGAACAAGGAACTTGGGCAAAGGAACCTGCTAAGATCTTAGAAAGAAGAATAGTGAAAAAAGGCAATGTTGCAGTTACCAAAGTTTTGGTAAAATCAGCACACTCGTTTCCAAAAGACGCCACATGGGAGCCCCTTCAACTCAAAAAAATCTTCCCACACCTTGATCCTTGAGGTCAAGAATCCTTTCAATCAAAGGTTATTTGTCACAAGCTGAAATTAAACCATGACAAAACAATGCGTTTTGGAGGAAAAAATTAATGAAACGATACATAGAAAAGTTTAATTAAATAGGGCATTTAGCTTCACTAATTGTAGTTTAATTTACCGCTTATTTTAACCAACTTTTAAAGTTGTATCTCCATTTAGATTTTATTTCCTTTATATTCGATGACAAGGACAGTTATGCAAAAAAGAATGCTAATGAACTAAATTTCTCCCTTCAATTTCTCTCAATTCTCTCTATCTTTTCTGTCTATCGTCTCTTCTCTCTCTCTCTTCTGTCAACAATCGAACCAAGTTGATGCCCAAAAGTTCACCTATTCATCGTTTCAGTCATTCATGGTCAATTACTGCCGGCTCGGTCTAGAGATTTGAATGCCATAACAATTACACTGCTGGAATGGAGACAAATAAAAGGGAACTGTGGAGCTTAAATGATTATATTGGTCTAATCATTTTATTATGTTAAAAAATCACAATATGAAAATATAAAAATTTGGGCCTACTAGTAAATTATAAAAAATACTAAAACAACCAAATCATGTACAATACCTAATAACAAGCTGATGGTGTAACCTAATTCCTACCAATTCCTAAGCTATCTGTACAATACCTAATAAAAAGCTGATGGTGTAACCTAATCCAACGGCCATAAAGGCGAGCTTACATTAGAATCATAACACTTTACAAGTGCACTTACGAAGAAATTCCTTAAATCTGGAATGACGCGTTGAATCAAACGGCCACACCTGCAAGTTTTACACACCATGGAGATCATCAGATTCAATTCCCATAAATTTCACCCTTCATGACAAGACTTTTCAACAATCAAAACACAGTTTAGGAATTACATACCATGGTTTGGTACTTATTCTTTCAAATTGCTCTAATATGAAGAGTAAGCATGTTTCTCGGAGTGTGGTGGCATTGAAGGCCTCGGCTAGTTCGTACATTAGCATAACATCCTCCACAGAAATATCCTTAAAGACAATTAGAACAAATAAGCATGTGTATCTGTCGTGTAATTAAAAGCTATGGTACTCGAGATTCGGGTTTCAGTGACTCAAGTATCATTTATCTTTTTTAAGTTTTTTCGCGTATCATTATATCGGTAAAACATACACACCTGTGCTATGGCATATTCACAAAGACGCTTAAGGCCTTCAAGAAGATATTGGTCGGCAGCTCTAAGAAGTTCTTGAGCATGATCAATCTCGACAGTTACTGATCCTGTGTATATATACCTAGCAGCATGGACCAGGACAGCATACATGTAAGAACTTTTTCGAAAACACTTGGTGTATTTACATGCAAAGGCAAATTCAGGTTTGTCGTTTGTACCTCATCATTAACACAAAAACATCCCATCTGATATTTGGAATCTCTACATCTTTCGCATCCCTCTCCTGCAAATCAATTTTCATATTAATCATCGTTCTATCAACTCCCCTCGGATCTATGGTATTAAATCATTCTGTTCTATTATCTAGCAATGTGCTCCTCAAATTTATGATAATTGAAGAAGTCCACGGGATGGTGATGACAAAGTAACATAAGAAAAACAGATGACAGGAGCGAAATACTTGAACTGACTGACTCACCCGGTAACCACCATCGAACATGGCCCGGAATGCATCCGAAGAAGCAAGAAGACAAATTCTGTGAGCATAGAATCGTTTACCTGAAAGAAGAATGTGGAAATTGAAAGTTAGTACATTATTAAACTTGTGGAAAAGTCCATGCACATGGGTAAGGATGTTTCAACTAGCACATGGGTAAGTAGCAGAATCATTCCAAAGAAAAGATCCGTACCTTCAACCAAAAATGTAACATCAGAAAGTGTAGGATTATTTACATACTGCTCGCCCAAATACACCTACAATTGTGGATGGGAAAAGAACATCCAAAGACCCAAAATTTATCAATCTCAAAAGACATTTTGCTAGATATATAAATAAAAAATTGGTAAAATATGCCTATGCATCCAGCACTCCTATCATCCTATGTTACTAAAGGATTCCCAAAGCAAATGTAAGAACCTTCTCCCTGTAAACCAGCAGATATAAACAGACCTGTGGGGTTGGAGATACCGGGGCGGCATCCACAGATGAGAGTGAAGTACCCCTTGTAGCCAGCTTATACAAGGCCTCTGAACCATCTTTTTGCTGCTTGAAACTTTTAGACTCAAGAAGGCCCAGTAGCAGCTCCAGCCCTGGAATAATTTGACAAGAACCCAGAGAGCAGTTAGAAATTGCAACCGGGAGAGAGAAAAAAAACAGAAAGAACTGCTCACGGTAATCAATGTGCAAGAATAAAAAGGAATGATGACAGTTGAAATAGAAAACTGCTATACCATTGTTGTCAACAAAAACAGTTTTCCGATCATTAGGAGCACAAAGATGAGCAAGAGCCAAAGCAACTCGTTTTTGAACAGCCTTGGGTGCTGTCCGCATAAGGTACAACAGATGATTCAATGCCTGTTAAGAGGACGTATCAAATAAACGCCACTTTCTAACTCTAAATGCTACTGGCTTAACCTTACTGTAAAAGTAAGTAGGAAAGGGTCTAAAGTTAGGAAAAATTAAACTCACTCGTCCATGAATTTTTTCCTCCAATCTCTTCAAAGTCTTTGCTACACAATCTTTTGTTGGCTGCAGTTTTACAAGATAAATTCATGAATAACAAACTGGAAAAAATCGTACAAGTCTTCTGACAATATATTCTAAGGGTATGTAAAAACAAATTAACTTGAAACAGTAGCATCCAAAAAGCAGAAGAATTCTAAAGCACACCTGAGCAATGAACTCCCCTTCCAGGAGTTTCTGAACACCTCCAGTCTTGATAAGATCTACAACATTATCCTATAGAACAGACTAATTAATCGTCAATAGGCTCACCATGTAAAAACTGCAGTTCAAGGTGAAAATATTACGGTAAACCAGTGCCCTTTACCTCACTCTCGGCAAGGCCGTATAGGGCAAATGCAGAATTATGCTGCAATGGTCCACCTTTTGAGTCAAGAAGACTAAGCAACGGTACTATTCCACCACTCTGTACAATTCCAACTTGATTGTGTGTGTCCTGCAAGAAGAAAATCGTTAATTGACAAAGAAAGTAAGATTTCAAAAAAGAAGAAAAGAAAAATAAAACTGTTAAGCATTTGGGACAGTTTAAAGTGAGAATTTAGCATGAATTCATATGGTATAAGATATCAAATAACTGATGTTATTCTTCAAGTCCTGCCAGAGGAATGATGCTTGCAGTTCCAAATACAATCTAGACAAGCAATTTTAACCCAGAAAGGCAGCAAATAAATACAAACCTGGGCTAACCGCCCAAGTGCAAATGCAGACATTTCCTTGAGCTGTACATCTGAAGATGTGAGCATTTCTATTAAGGGTGGAACAGCACCTCTTTGGACAATGTGTACCTGTAGAATCCCCAACTTCGTAACTTTTAACAGAGAGACGCATTTGCATAAACACAGAATCATATGCAGAATTATACCAAAAATCTAAGCGTCTAAAACAGTATTTTGTTTCAGATGCTTTGAGTAGTGATCACAACATCACAATGTAAGTGCCAAATTAGAATTAAGATGTCAGCCTACCTTGCAATCTGAATCAGCAGCAGCAAATTGACCTATGAGCAAAGCCGCTTCCCTCTGGCTCTCCAAACAACTAGAACTGTTGGCAAAATCATAAACATGGACATCATATGATTAAAACTGAAACCATCCCGAGCAAAAGTGAAAACCTAATGTATAACTCGGCATTACCTAAGTAACCTAATCACAGGCTGCAGTGCTCCAGCAAGAAGAACGTCTTTCTTTATGTTTGGAGAGGAGTGGACAAGGTTCCCAATCACGCCAACCTGAACATCCTTTGATGTCAGCTTATAAGGGAACGGTAACTCTCCAGAATGTGTATTAAGATGACCAAACAGAAAAGATAAAAGTTAAGAGAACTAACTGCTTCATAATGTACTGTAACGTCCTCAGAGGAAAGCATTAGTACAAGGGTTGGTAGAGCATTGCATTCAACAATCTGCAAATACAAAAACTATTTTAAAACCCGCAAAAGAGCACCAGGTAATGCTACCGCAAAGTGCAAAAACAACCTGACCTGATTTTTGTTCTCGTCGTTCTTAAACGCTAGGGTCCTTAAGGCCCCAGCAGCTGACCTCTGCACCTTTATGTCGTGATACTCCAGCAACTGAACGAGAGGAGGAATTCCACCCTCAGTCCTATTATTTGTAGATTGAAAAACAACCTATAAGGGTGTGAAAATTAATGCTAACAAAATAAAAAATAGATATCCAAAAAAGCCAACCTGATACGGGTTTTAATGCGGGCATTTTCGTGAGCAAGATTAGTTATAGCATCAGCAGCTTTCCTTATAACACCATTCATTTCCCGAGAATTACAACCACCCTTGTGCATTTTCAACAAATTCACTAGACAGGGCAGAGCCCCGGCGTCAACCACTAGTTGTTGATGCTCTGCCTATTTTGACATAAATACAACATATTACCTACAAAATTTTAAGTAATCTAAAACCAAGTAAATGAAAGTCTACACAATTACCTTGACCGCGATTAGTCCAAGCGCAAACGCGCATGCTTTCTCTACTTCATACTCGAATGATATCGGATCCGATTCTGCCAATGGAGGCGGCGTTTGAATTTGCTTTACCAGAGCAGGAACGGCCCCGCACTCCACGATCAAATCCACGATATCCTCTAAAAACAGCCAAATAATAAACAAATAACAAATAAACACCGAAATCCATACCGCTACAAATAATCGAAAATTTAAAGATCCGAAACGTACCGTTCATGGCGATTTCCGAAAGTAACTGAGCGGAACATTTGGCAGCGGCGCGATGGGCTTCTGTAAAAGAGATGCAGGTCTTGAGAACGTCGACGTGAATTCGAACATCGCGGATGATATCTTGGTGAGTACGGCGGGACTCGACGACGGCCGCCTTGCACCGACCTGATTTATCTTCTTCGAATTCCTGCTCCAGTTTCCGCTTCAAGCTTCTCCTTGTTTGGGGCTTGTTCTGGTGATCCATTGGAGGAATGAGGGGAAATGGAATTTATGAGAGAGAGAGATCTTTATTTTGCTCTGAAATAAATTCAAGGTATTTTAGTTTTTAGCTTTTGGTTTTTATATCGGAGGGTTTCAGTTGCTTAGTCTGAGCGGAAAGAAAACGCGCCAATTTAATTTCGAATTTAATTTACTTTAATGAATGCCTCCCTCCGCTCGCGCCTTTTTTTGGCCTTTGCTATTCATCTCCTTAAGAGTGCGGATATGAATATATTTTTAAAGGTATAATATCAAAATTTACCCCTCAACCTTTATATCTTTTATTAATTTTACCTGTATTTCTTAAAAGGTAAAATTTCACTTCAACTTTTTAAAAAGATTTGATTTTTAACATTTCAAAAGATTTTAACAGAAATTCTTATTATTTAAATATGGTTATCCGCATGGCAATTTACATGTATTTCATGCTATTTTAAAAATAAAATTATAAAATTGATATTTTTTTTAGTTTTTAAATTATTTGTTGATGTGGCGCCATATAAAACAAATAGTGCAATGTTAACATGAAGTACGTGTGGACTGCCACATGGGTTATCACACTAATATCGTTAAAAAATTAATGTTTTAGTTAACATTTCTGTTAAAAAATAATTTGACTCTTTTTAAAAGGTTAATAACTAAATTGACCAAAAAAATTGAAACATCATAAGCTAAATTTGATATTATGCCTTTTAAAATAAAATTTAAAGGGGTAATAATTTGGATATCTCAAGTTGTTATCCGAACCGATAGTAAAATTTGTCAAATCATTGGTTCTTAGGTTTAATTAAATAAGTTCTTAAAAAATTCATAAAAATATTAAAATTAGAGAAAACCAATTGAACCGGTTTTTTAACACAGATCAATAGGTTTTGAGCAATTGGCTAGTCATTTTCTCTAATCCCTCTCTTCGGACCGATGCCCCGATCGGTTTCAAGTCTAACCAATTGATCCATTCCAGTTTAAACAACATTTATTAAAGCAAATTTAAATAATGTTATCTTATGATACTTGTGAGAATAGTTATTAGAATATCCGAATTTGCAATATCCGAATTTAAAAACAAAAATTCAAATATTTATAAATGTTAAATCAACTCCGTTAAAAATTAAAATGTTGTATAAATAGAAAGATTAAGGCCCCGTTCTTCATTCCTTTTTTGATGGGCTTTAGTGTTTTTTCTTTAAAAGCAATAGAGAACAAACAGCAGTGTTAAAATTTTTTTAACTTAAATTAAGCACTTTTACACAGATAAAAAAGGAGAAATTTTTGGCTTTTCTCAGCCAAAAGTGCTTCTTGGCTGGTATTTTACTATTTTAACCTTGTTACTTCTTGGCTTTTACTATTTAATAAATAATTAATGTTAATTACTTAGAAATATTTAAAATTAATATTATATATTAAAATATTAGCAATAAGTTATAATAAATTATTTTTTATATTTTTGCTAAAATATCATAATATTAATTAATTTGAACATTATTTAAATACATATTTGTTACTTTATAATATCATGTCTAAAATGGACATTTTACTTCTCAAAAGTACTTTTTGACAGCAATACCAAACACTTAAATTTCTCAAAAGCACTTCTCAAAAACACTTTTCCACAACATTTTTCAAAAGGACTTCTCAAAAGCATTGCCAAACTGGTCCTAAGTGATGCTGAAAATTTAAAAGGAAGCGATGGGTTCTGTATGGGGTGGTATTGCTATCAGAGAATTGGGCCTTTTAGACTAAACCGGAGCAAAATCCAACTCGTGTTGAAGCAAACAGCCCAGGCCCAATATAAAGTTCCATGGAACCTTTATTCATTTAATTATGTGTGTATATATTTTTTATAAAACAATATATCAATATGGATATGTAGGTGGAAAGGATTATGTTTTTTTTTTTCAAAAAATATAATAAGATATTTGGTGCTCTAATTTTTTTTTTATAAAAATAAATTTATTTTAGTCATTCATTTAAATTTTTTTTAATTCTTAAAATTTTGCGATGTTTATCAAATTATCTCAAAATAGATGAAAAAAATTAATATCTGTTTATTTTAGAAGTAAGTTTTCTTTTTGGTTTTCTCTTTAAAGTCGTGGAAGAACTTTTCACTCCCCAATTTATTAGGGTTCGGCCTTAGGGGGTTGGTTAGAGTCATTTGTGAAGTTTGTTGTAGATCATTCTTCAAAAGGTTTCATAGGATTTCGTCTTTTTCGCCACTTTTCATCTTTCTCGAATCTTTGTGTATATTGATTTCGTTCAAATTAATTATTTTTCAAACGCTCGACATTCTTTTGAAATTTCAAGTTTCAAAATCGAAGGATTTCCTTGCAAGAAACGCAAATTAAACATCAAGAGTATGATATTTCTCAATCGGTTTGGATTTTTTTTTTTCATTTTATTTTTCTTTAGTTTTGTTTTTGTCTCTTTGTTTTTTAAGTCTGTTTGGTTTCTTCTTTTCAGGTTAGATCCGAATCCCCTCTTGTCGAACAACTTGAATATGATATTGGTTTGCTGTCCATTATCACATAGATTGTCACGTTAGAAATTAATTAAATTTTTAAATGTAAATTTTCAAAAAAACATTTAAAAAGTGTAAAATTTATAAATATATATATATGGAATTTATTAAAAAGATTGTTACATTTTTTTAAAAATTAATTAATTGCAAGAAAGTTAACTGACATTAACTTTTTTCTCAATTTTGGAGTGCTTTGATAAACAATACAAGTTTAATGACTAAAAGAGGCAATAAATTAAATGAATGGCTAAAATAACTTTCTTTTGTAAATTGGAGAGTCAAATAAGTCATTATACATTTTCAAAATAATATGTATAAATTGGTTGATAGTTTTCCGACTGTGTAATCCAGTTTACGGGTATCATGAAAAATATACATTTTCCCCCAAAAGAAGAAAATGAATAAAAATGGGTAATTCTTAAGAGATGTTAGTTTGATTAAGCTAAAAATTTGTCATTTGATTAGCTTGACCACTGATTTAGTTATTAAAACTTTGTGTTAGCCTTAACCACAACACAAGGTAAAAGTACTATAGAAGCCTTTGTACCGTTAAATTAGGGATGGCAAAATTTGAATCGCCTGATGGATTATAAATTAATTAACTCCAAATAAAACTTTGATTGAGTGGTAAATTTAAAGTTTGATCAATTCATTTCGTGTGGGTTCAAATCCCATCATATGTTTATTTTTGTTATTGGTTTTTCTTAAAATAAAAAGAGGAAAGTGCCCTAAGTTAATATACCTTATTTTAAATATGAAATGACATTTTTTTATAATTTTCTTAATTGAATTAGTGTCCAATTGACTCGTGACACTAACCCAATTAAAGTATTGATACAACATTCAAATAAATCATTTCGTTATCGAGGATGAAATATTATATAAAAATTAAAACGTAAATCTAATTGGTTCCTTCCAATTACGTAAATCAATAGTTCAAACCGCACTCAAATGTAGGGCATTTCCCATTTTTATAGGAACTTCTGTACCAGAAACAATGGTATCTCCGGTTATAGTCCTATGGGATGTAAATTTATCTCTTTTCACCATCCCCATAGTGTATGAGACAAATGTATGCATTTCAATTAGGGTTGTATTCTATGCTTACGACTCACTCATTTTCCATTGCTACTTGTTAGGTCATCATCAATTAATTGGATCGGGAATCAGTTAAAGTATTGGTTTGAAATTAAGGGTTAGAGTAATTGACTTATGAATTGGTTGAATCAGTCTGAAAAATTCTTATTTTTTTAATACATCTAAATATTTACTAATTTTAATAATTCATTTAATTAAACCAAATGGATTAATTAAATTAAAAATTTATAGTTTGATCTGTTCGACCACTGATTTACTTATAAAAACCACCATGGAGGCTCCTATACCGAGAGTTAAATTACATTTTATCCTCTATACTAAAAACATGAATGAATCAATCATCGTATATTAGATCAAAAATCAAACTAATTATTTTTGTTAAATAATTAATTTATTTATACTTTTAAGAACTGGCATGATCGATAAAGTAATAAAATTATTATATATAACGTGTCACATATACATTATTTTAATAATATTAAAAATTGATACGATTTCAATAGAATAACTTATTTTTAAATAAAAAATAAAATATATTCCTATTTTCAATACAAATTATTTTGTCTGAAAGAGGCTTGGGCATGGGTGTCGGCGAGGAAAAGTAAAGAAATAAATTGTGGAATACAAAGAAAATACGCATAACAATTAAGAAGCTTCCACGTCCCCTAGTGTTTGGTCGGCTCCAATCCTGTTTCTTTTTATACCCAAAACCGACAACAAAAAAAGTCAAATCGATTAAGACATTGCCAGGTGTTTTTCTCTTGGAAATCATGAAAGTGACCCTTCCCCACTCATCTACTGTTTGCCACGTGACTCTCCTACTGTCTACTGTCATCTGCCCACTACCAAGATCAGATCATATAGACGATATATTTATTTGTAATTAGTATAAAAATAAAAATAATAAAATTAAATATTATAATAATATTATAATATGATAAAAAAAAGTTAAACGTATTGTGTTAAACTCCCAAATTTGATTATTATAAATAATCATGGGTTGGTTATGCTCTATGATCATTAATTGTTTTAGGGTGAGTTTAGATGGGCGATTGAGTACGGTGCAGTGCGTTTAGCTTACTTTTTATCTCACGTTATAATATCGCTACAATATTTAATCTCACCGCTACCGCTGTTTTTACACTAACCGCAAGTAAATGCACCACCCATCCAATCTCACCTTTAATTTTAACAACCAATATCATTTTGAATCTTGTTTGACTTAATGCCATTTGAGAGTTGACTTGCTAGACCCAATCAAACTTCAACACATTCACGTGGTTTTGGATTTTACGTCTAAAGTTTTCTTTATTAAATTTGGATTTAAGTGGAGGGGAATTTATTTAAAAAATCATGTATTTTTAAATATCAATGTTTTAAAGACATCTTGTTCAAGAAATATAAAATTACGAATAATATATTATATTATATTATTTGATTCATTCGATTGAAATTTAAGATTTAAATATATATTTAGTCGATTAGATAAAAGATTATTTAAACAAAAATTTTATTAAATTGTTATTGTTAATAATTTTAATAATTTATAAAAAAAGTTATTGCATCACCGAACATAATTAATATACTAATAAATATTACACCCATAATTCAATATAATGTGATAAAGGGATCGTAATGAAATTACACTCTTATATTAGGATATTTTAACATAATTTGAAAATATAGGATTACAAGGTAGTCGAAATGTTGAAAATCTAAACAACATTTTTTTTCTATAATGTTAGATTTGACCAACCAAACGTACAAAAATAGCATTAGGGTATGGAAATTAAGAAAAACTTGGAATTTGGTGTTTGAATTGTCCGATTGATGACTAAAAAAAAAAAAATTATCCAGCATCGGTTGTATGTGATTGCACAGGAGGTCTATGGAGCCACGATCCGATGCTCCCGCATGGTTGCCAAGTGTTTTCCCGTGTGGTGAACTTGGGAGATTGTGAGGGCCATAAACTAAGGATCAAATACATGTTATGCACCACACATCGATCTGTTCCTTCTTCGAAGATTCTCACACTATTCTGCAAATTCTTTTTAAGCAATCTCAAGATTTCATGAAGGAATTAACATGTTTGGCATTGTATAGTTATGACCTGATTTATTAACATAACGTAATTTATTAACATAACATGTTTGGCATGCGGGAAGCCTAAAAGGAAATAAGGAAGTAGCCGTCTCTTGGAAAGTGAGAAAGCTCTCGTTGGCATGAGCCATGTGGTGTAGTTGGCACCTGTGTTAGGATTTCCTGAGCCGAATGTCATCTTTAGTTTGCATGATGATGCGTGGGCATACGAGATGATATGTATGGCAGGATTCCAGTCACGATTTAAGTGATGAGTATAAATGGAGTGGACATCTAAGTAGAAACATGATATCTGTCGAGTGTTTTTTTTCTGTGGGTATTATTCGTTAAAATGACATACTAACTTGCATATAGACATATATCATACTCTAAATTTAATACGTATTTATAAAATTTTATATGAGCTTGGCCTGTATATATAACATCGCGGGAAATTAAGCTCAACCTGCGAGTCGATACTGTGAGCTTATTATCAACCAACCCAAATCAATTCGGACTTTGGGTCGGTAATGATAATTATCCTAACAGTATCATTTTTAGTTATAGCTTTATTTCTCGACCCACAAACACTGGTTTCTTTTTGCACCTTGAGAAATTAAGGTGATTGAAAGAAGTGGGAAAAGGGGGTAATAAAAGAAGTGATTTTAAGTGGTTCTTGTAGTACATTTTGTAATACATCTCAAAGGTTTTGTTTTTTGGTGGAATCTCGTGACAGTCCCAACAAATACAGCAAATGAATCCCCATATCTAACTAGCTTTTTACATAACTTTGGTTCCCACTTTCTACCCTTAACCATCGACAAAAGAAACAATCAAAAGATTTCCAGCATCTAATTCTTATGCTTACTATTGATTTTCATTTGGTGACAAGTCACTTTCTCCTCTTTATAGTTTTAGGGTTTTCCTTTACTTCGAGTCTTCAAACAGTTGACTCCAAAATTTTCCATTAATCGGTGAGAAGCCAAAATGGGTTAGTAAAAGATCCAAAGAGCATGCTTTGCTTATGAAATGAATCCCACCATCAGAAGAAGTTAATGCCATCCATCATTGCATAGGAAGAAAATGGAAGTATCTTGGTGTTAATCCATCATTTATAAGAAGCGGACCGGAAGTCGAACCGATTAAACCTCATGTGTTAATCACTTAAAAAAATAATTATAAAAATTGTTCAATCGATTACCAAAAGAGAGAAAATATGTGTTCTTTTCTACAATTGCAATCAGTCTCTCTCTCTCTCTGTCTCTCTCTCTCATCAATGGTGGCTTGGTGTTGCTTTTTCACGTTCTTAATTTCAACTATAGGTTTATAATGGATTTCACACGAATCCACTATAATAGAACTTTGTGTATATTTCACCCAAAATAAAATAAAATAAAATAAAATGTAACACCCTAAACCCGGCCTAGACGTTATGGCCGAATTTGGAGGAATTACATTAGTTTGTTTAAAAATCCAGAAATCAAAATCCAGTTTTAGAAATCATGTGATTAAAAAATATTGCTTTTGACAATACTCTTACATGTTATTTATTTTACGAAAAGAACTTAATTTGACACTTAATTTTGTAGCAGAAATTTCGGAGTTGATATTTGAAACTCGTGATCTCGATAAGCGAAAACATATAATTTTGCCGAATGTGCGTATTCTCAAACTTATGTAATTTAACTTTCGTAAAACCTATTTTAGATTTGCAATGGAAAAACCTTAATTTGTTTAATTTTGGAAACCAAACATTTATATTTAATTGGCAGAAATCATGCGAAAATTTATAAGGAAATAACAAAAACCATCACAAAACCCAAAACCAAAAATTAAATCCGAAAATTAGTCCAAAACCAAAAGTCTAGAAAATTCAATTATTAAAAAAAACAAACCATTTTATGCGAGAAGCCAACCCGAGTTCCCAAACGCCGCCCAATCCTAATTTTGTCGATTGCCTGAAATGGTGAAATGAAAAGGGGTGAGCTATAAAGCTTAGTGTGTAACTAAACTCAAACAGAGACACAAATAACATAATAACAGAGCAAAACATTACAGAGAATTTCATCAAACTCAAATAAGCAAAATTGTGCATGAATGGTTATGTGAATGCAATAAATTTTCGAAAAAATGAAATGCATATTTTTTAGAAAATTTCCTTCCCAACCCTACTACACACCAATTAAGAGTTCCTTAGAACTCGTCCATCCAAAAACACACCAACTAAGTCATCATGGGTTGCCCGACAATGATGACCTATCAATTTGCAGTTAAACTGCTAGATCAGATATATGTGGTCAAGCCACTAAATTGCAATCAAGCTGCCAAAAAAGAAATGTGGTTATATCACCAAATAGTGCAGATTGTTAAACTGCTACATCTTTCTCCTTACCATATTAACCCAACCCCACGCAATGTGACATGACATGCAAACACAGAATCAAAACAATAAGCATGTTGAACATGCAATCATATACTTATAAAAAATCAGTAGGCATGAGGTTTCATGCTTTGCAGAACAAATATGTCAGATTTCAGTATTTACAAATCCCTTAAATAAGAAAAACCACAATGTCACATGTAATGGGAATTGAACAAAAATATACCTTATCAGTACTCGTATATACTTAACTAATCAGAATATAAAATCATGCATTTAAAGATTGCATAAATAGTAGCAGATTATTAGTTTTCATACTCATATCACAAATATATCGCATTATAGAACCTACAAGATGACTAATCTCAAATTGTACTTCAAATACAACCCTAACCAAAATATGGGAAAACGGGCCCATACGCCCCAATTGGCCTAGCCTGTGTGGCCCACACGATCTGGCACACGACTGTGTGGCTCACACGGTTTGACACATGGCCCTGTGACGTTGACAATAAATTTTTTGACTTTCTACTGTTTGTTGTATTTATGAGATCGAGTCACATACCTGATCATTTTCTGATGCAATCACAACAGCGAGGATTCTCACGCCTAAATCAACAATCAAAACAAGCAATTTCAACAATGGAACACTAAATTTAAGCCACTAATTCGACCCCAAACACTAAACGTTAAGCCTCAACGACACTAAAAAACCACTAACACAACAAATTAATTCACTTATCAAATCGGAACAGCAGCCTTACGAGTCCCCTAATTCGTCGTCGATAATCCGCGCTTCTCACAAACTTCCCCTAACAGAACCAAATCAATTAGTTTAAAACCTACCTCATTGCAATGAAATAATGGCATGCTAAGAAGGAGATATACAAAGCCTTACTAAACCTTTACAATACGCACCACCAACACCAAAGATAGAACCACGACAAGACAAAATCACAAAATAGAAAAAGAAAGTCTTTAGGTGAAATAAAGAAAATCAGCACAGTTGCTAATTTACTGTAGCCACAAGGAAGAAAGAAAGTAAAAATATTGAACAAGAAAGGAAGCAAATTTGAGAAAATGGAAAAATGGCCAGCAAAACGAGGGAGAGAGGGAAACGTGAGAGAATTTTTGGGGAAATATTTCCGTTTACACGCATAGGGATTCAAACACAGGACTAAAGGGTAAGCTAAAGTCTTAGCATTAAAACAGTGAACTCATTCTATTATCAGTTGAGTGAAAATAATATATAAGCTATAAGTTCGAAGAAAAGGAAAAAATTTGAACCCAAAACCTCTCACATATAAGTAACACACTTAACCACTAAACCAGATTAAATTAATTGACAAAATTTTCACAACCTTAATGCAAAAACAAGACGTGACCACTCCTGATTTTACTAACTTAATTTCTACTAACCTAGTTTTTGGGATGTGACACGAAATTTTGCTAATAATAACAAAATCTTTTTTTAATCGATTTTTCTTGTTTTCAATTTTTGATTTTTTACCAACTCAAAAAGGTTAAGCTAATTCCGGTTTATATGTCACTAGTTGAACTTTTAATTTTCAGTTCAATCGACTGATTTAATTCTATTTTGACAATTTTGTAAGCCACACCATATATGAACAACCTAATCAATAGATTAAGTTGATAAATTTTAACAAAAAATACTAACAACATTAACGATTGAACTGATAAAAAAGTACATATATTTTTAATATTTTTTTCAAGTACAAAGTATAAAAATTAGTTTCATATTTTAACCAAATTAATTTTGTCGTTATCGTGTAGGAAGAAGAAGACAAAAATGAGAAGTAATGCGAAGGAGACAAGATCTTATCATGATCTATATGTATAATCGTTTATTACAAAGTACATTAAGACTCACACATTTCGTGGAGTAACACACGTGTGCTTAAGAGATGTGGGTGCAATGGGGGCATTGTGTTTCCCCTTTGTTTATCGCCTTCAAAAGAGTGTTACAAAAAACTTGGCTTCTTATTTTACATTTAGTTTTGTTTGCATATGTTGACTATTCAACAATAGCCAGCTACCCAGCTGATCTTTCTTTTTGTCATCGTCTCCCAAGTGTGCCCATTGCGCTCAAGTCTCAACATGTTGCCTTGTCTCACTCACTCACTCATCCTAGTTGTTGCACCTGATATGAATAGAGAATCTGTGTGCTATCTGCTAAAACACTGTGAGATGATGTTTTGGGAGTAATGCAAGCAGTGGGCAAAGATGTTGTTGCCCATTCTTATGTTTGAATCTGAATCTAATTCTACTCGGGTTGAGAATGATATTCAAGTAAAGCCCTCATTCGAATAAAGTTTGTTTGCACAGACATTGATATTTAAATGTATTGCACTGTCATTTCAGAGCAAACAGTGTAGCTTTAGGTAGAGAATTCCCTTCAAAAATCAGCATTTTAGAGCAAATTGTACATCCTTATATGGAAAATTCGCTTCAAACACCTCAATTTATTTGCTTAAATTAACCTGAACCCTTGAATCTAAAAATCCTGAAAATTCAAATTGTCTAAGGGTGGGTTTGGATGGGCGGTGCATTTACCTGCGGTTAGTGTAAAAATAGCGGTGGCAGTGAGATTAGATACTGTAGCGATACTGTAGCGTGAGACAAAAAGTAAGCTAAACGCACCGCACTCAATCACCCATCCAAACCCACCCTAAATCAACCTTAACCTTCAAATATAAAACTACCTTTTCTTTTAGAATAAATTTCTACATATATTTGGTTACTAAATATTCAGTTTTTCTTATGCTCTCTTTATATTTGATTACTCAATGTTTTAACTTTTCTTTTAAGGTAAATGCTCTTAAGGTAAATGTTCTCTGTATATGTTATTACTCAGTATTTCAATATACCAATGAGATCGGAGAAGACCTCTATTTATAATTAAGCTCCCCTTATATTAACAGATTGAATTACATCAACAGTTCATATTTAAACTTATCTAGCAGATAAAGTTCTAAGTAATTATAAACTCTTTATTATCTTATATTTATAATTCAAGCTGACCTATTAAATTATAATATATTTAACTATTTATCGGATCACTATGCTTCAAAGTAGATAGCTTTTTTAAAATATTCAAAGAATTGAGTCAATATTAATGTAAGCTAAATTTACTCAAATAATCGTAATTAGATTAGATCTAGTAATTAATTCATCGCATTCTATAGGCTCATTAAGGGATAAGTGTTGGTACGATGTATAAGTTTTTCATCCACCATTTTTTATCATTATTTGAAGCCTAAACTTGATTACTTTTTTTCATATTGGGGTTTGAATTTTTCTTTTGTCTAAGTTAAGCAATGAACTTTGCATTTGTTCCCACATTGGGATTTGGACTAGGCAATTATTTGGCTTGAACTTTTTTTTGTTCACGTTAGTCTCTGAACTTGGTGATCGTTCCCATATTGAGGTCTAAACTTTAAGGTTTTCAAGGACTAGACAAGAAAAGTTCAAACCCCAATTTGAGAACAATTATCAAGTTCAATGCCTAACTTTGATAAAAAAATTCAGACCCCAATATAATAAAACTTGCTAAGTTCAGACCAAAAAATTGATTTAACCATTTTTTGTTATGTTGATGAGTAATAAATTTGATATATGGTAATAAATTTCTGGTTTAAATCTTATAAAAAATGATTGAGAAAATTTTATTTTTCATTTAAGAATTCCACCCTCAATTTTAAATGTAATTGAAATCGAATGTATTTTAAATAGAGAATAAATTATATTGGGATCATCCTAAAAAGTATAGTTTTTAGGCACCAATAAAATAGTGTCACCTCATTAAATTTTAAAGGGAATAAATTCTGTTAGGATCCTCCAAAAAAAAAATTTTAGGCACCAATAAAATAGTGCCACTGATGGGCTCGAAACTAACTATTATTTCGACAAAGGCAAGCGCACCTATCAAACAGTAGTATAGTTGTGGTGAGTCCGGAATATCGTATCCTCAAGGACTAAAATTACTAGTAATAACTATCTTTTTATTATCTAGCCTAATGATTAAGGGGATTTATTTTTAATCTAAACTTAACTAACTAATTTAACTAACTAAATAATTATGAACGTGACAGAGAGTGAATTGGGAAAATACTTTTGGATAACTTATATGAGATATGCAATACCTAAGGAAGAATCCACCTAGACTTCACTTATTACTTTTGATTCATATGATTTATTCACTTGACTTAATCCGTAAAAATCCCTGATTTATGTTAATATCTCTTTCAAGACTAAAAACAACTGACTCTAGGTTGATTAATTGAAATCTCTTTCTAATTAAAATCCCTATTGTCGCATTAACTCGATCTATAGATTCCCTTATTAGATTTGACTCTAATCCGGCAGATTTTCGTCGCCCTATTTCTAGGTTGCAATCAACTCCGCTTAATTGTGTTGATCTACTCTTAAACAGAGACTTTTGCTCCACTGAATAAGCACATTCGACTTGGATCAATAACCTGAATTATCAAAACAAGAATAAGAACTCACAATTAAGAATAAGAACAAGTATTTATCTTATAAATCAAACAATAATAAGATCTGTCTTAGGTTTCATCCCCTCAGGTATTTGAGGGATTTAGTTCATACTGATAGAGGGAAACATATTAGAATGGGAAAACAACAAAACATAAGAAAACCCAAAAACTTCTAAAGAACTTGATGGGGGATCCTCAGTCTTGATGGAGATCCTTCTCCTAAGCTGCTCCCGACGGCTGTCTTGGAGTATTTTCTGCCTTCTACTCGGCGTCTACTCGACGTCCTGTTGACCTCCCTTTTTAGGTTGCCCCCTAGGGTGTTTATATAGGCTTTGAGACGCCTTACTTGGCCCACAAGTATTCTATTCCGAATAGAATTCATCCTGATTTCGGCAGGGACACGCCGTGTGAGACGCCCGTGGTGGACTCCTTCGGCCGTGCTCGATTCTGCTCGCCACACCCGGCCGTGTGATCTACCCGTGGACGATGGTCCAAGCCGTGTGATTTCTGATGTAGGCCCATTTTGTCCCTTTTTGGCCCGTTTCTCATTCTTTTCGACTCCCTAAGCTCTCCTGAGTATAAAACATGAAATTAAGGGATTAGGAGCATCGAATTCATCAAATCTAATGAAAATTCATCCAAAATTATGCCAAGCATGGGGTTAAAATATGTGTAAATTATGGTTTATCAGCCACATCATTAAATTTTAAAGATAACAAAATATTATTATACACTCATCTATATCTAATATCTTCTCCAACTTAATTTAACTTTAATTAAATTACTTAAAATAACTAATTTTTAAATTATAAACAATCATCTTTTCTTCTTTTACAAATTTTAATCATTTTGTTTTTTTTTTCTCTCCATAAGTTAATATTTTTTTTTATTTTTGTGCAACAAATTTTTGTGCAATTTTTTTTCATGTCATTGGTACATAATTTTGGTAATTATTTTACCTTGAACCATGAAACTTAAATCTTGAACCCCGAATCTCGAGGTTCAGGGTTTGGGTTCGAGATTTAAAGTTTAGATTCAAGGTTCGAGGTTACAAGTTTAGGGTTCTAAGTTTTGGGTTTAGAATTCGGGATTCTAGATTCAGGGTTTAAGTTTTGGATTCGGGATAAAAAAATTACCAAAATTATATGTCAATAACATGGAATTTTTTGTTGTTGAAACGTTATAAAATAATTGAAAATGTACTATGAATAATGTGGTAGGAAGGGTCGATAAAATAATTTCTTTATGAATAAATGTATAATAACAATTTCATGTATTTAAAATTTGATGATGTGAAAAATTCTGACTAAAATTATTCCCTTTTAAATAACATAAAGTTGAAACCGACCTATGTATTGGTAAGGAGGCTGAATTTAAGATGGCGTGTAACCCAAATCAGGTCGAATCTATGGCTGATCACGACATCACACATTTTGTGCAAAATCTATATACATGAATGGCTTTGGAAGTCCATTAATTAACTTAGGTTAATTTTGGTAAAAGACTAAACAATAAAGGGACCGGAAAAAAATATTAATATGGACTTTTGTCTTTGTTTAAATATATGAGAAAAATCGAGAAACTAGTAATTGTATCACACGCATATATCATGGGAGATAGAGGTAAGTAGTTATTTTGGGCTTCTTCAAAAATTTTAAAATTGTCTTGGGAAGTTGATATCACGGGTTCAAATATCATCTTATAAGCTTTTTATCGAACATATTAGAAAAAAAGAGGTTAAAAACTATCTATAATTTATTTTGTGTATAAAAGTATTTTTTAATAATTTCTTCAACTTAATTAATATTTAATTAACCCGTGATATTAATTCAATCAATTTAATCAAAATCCAATCCATTTCTATAAATACAAAAAAAATAGTGTCTAGAAAGCGATATTTGAAAAGAGGTATTAAAAAAAAATCAAATAGTTAAAAAAATATTGATTTTTTTAAACAATCTTATTATAGGTTTTGATCATATCTGTTCTTTTTGACATAATGCTTAGAACTACCCATAACGCCTCCCTAATCCATAAATAGGAGGATCATATACTTCAGCGTACTCGAACTCATGTCCTCCTACATTGACAACAGTACCTATACCAATCGAATTAAGACTCAATTAGCTATATTTTGGTGACAAAATGGCATGCCGATCCCAACAAACAATCGATTAAATACATGGAGTTAAGTTAAAGTGATGGAGATGGAGTGATTACCAAACTTCACAACCAATAAAAAGTTGAACCAATAAATTTAATTTTTGTTTATGCTCTTAGCATTATTTTCATTGAACTCCATTACCTTTTTGGGGTAACAATGAGGTAAAAATACATTTTGTCATTCATTATCCACCTAATTGAGTGATTTCCAAAAGCACCCAAAAAGAAAGAGAGATGGGCATGTATGGTCCTCACTTTTTTGAGTGTGTACCCTACCTAGCTAGGCAAATGAATGGTATTCAAAAGCTTTTAGTAACAATTATGATTGAATCAATACTTTAAAAGGCAAATTCCCTAAATAAAGGGATAAGAATGTATGTATAATGTCAACTAATTATAAGCCAATTAGGGTAGTTAGCTTGAAACATTTTGCAAGCATTTTTTTAATATCATTATCTTTCAATAACCTTTTTGGCTTCCTCTACTATTGGGTGCTTGGGAGGGGCACTAATTAAAATGTTCTTTTTATTGCTTTGGTCATTATATAGCAAAAGTGTGTACATGAAAGAAACATTTTTTGTTTTGAGTTGGAAATGGACAAATATTCTTAACGAAGACTATATAAATTGATGAGGATGGGTTTGAATGGGCGATTGAGTGCGGTGCGGTGCGTTTAGCTTACTTTTTGTCTCACGCTACAGTATCGCTACAGTATCTAATCTCACTGCCACCGCTATTTTTACACTAACTGCGGGTAAACGCACCGCCCATCCAAACCCACCCTCAAGTGGGTGGTCTTTGATTGTCTCCCCACATACACACAAAAAAAAAATAAAAAAATGTATCACTTGAACCTTACACCACTCTTCCTCTCCTTCATATATCATATTCTACACTTGAAAATAACATTGCTCTTAATAGTATTGGAATTTCTTATATTATGTGGTTTTCATCACTTGAATAGGATTGCTCACCAACCATTTTCTTCCACTTTATGATAATAAAAAAAACAACAACATTGTAGATGTTAAGGTTTAAACTCAAACTTATAAAATGTCATATTTTATAAATAATTGTATAATCAACCAATGCTAAACGTAATGATAAGTTACGTTGTATTCTTTTCTTGAAAGTAACATTATTGGGAAAAATAAATATAAATATCAAAATGATTCTGTAAAATAAAACCTATTTTTTAAACCACACTTCATCATTATTTCTTTGTTTTTTTTATAAGGTGGTCCAACTACGAATTATTATATAATTAATTTTTGCTTAGCAAGCCAAGGCTAGAAACCTAACACCCTTGATTCCCTTATCCTTTTTCATGATGTTATGTACCTTCCACTAAATCTCTTTTGGTAGAAGAAAACTAGTTTATTAAGCTTATCTTTATAGAGAAATAAAAAGGGTGGTGGAATCTTGCTTTACTAAAAGAATAAAACAAACTCTTAAGTGCCCCTTAAAATAAGCACCCCATGCCCATTGGATAAACCAAATACTTAAGTGGTGATGAAAAAGCCTACTAACAATAAGAGAGATGCTAGCTACTCAAAAGCTTTTTCAACCTTTATTTATAACCATAACCATATTGCTAACAATTGTCCAAGAAAAAAAATCTCAACAAGATTCATACATGTCAATCTTAAGTGGAGCTTCCCTAGGGTGGAATCTACTCTTCCTTTTCACATAGTTCTTAGTGGCTTCTTGGTTTTCATTTTTAAATTGAGTTAGTTTGGAGGTCTTCTTGTATATATAAAAGTTAAAAGAAAACACTTTCATATGTGTTTTAGTACAAATACTTGATATTTTTCATTGATTAAATCCTAATCATTAGCATTTCACATGCACTAATGGTAATGCTTAGAAATTCTTTCTTTCCTTTTCTTTTTTTTTTTTAGAAAGTTTGATAGTTATCTTTCCAATATTGAATTAAGAGTTTTTAAAAAAGATTTAGCTTAATGATAACTTGAGATTTCGAGAATTTTGATATCATTGAGTTTCACATTGCGTAATTCAAATTTGGCATTAGAACAAATTTGTCAATAATTAGTGATGAATTTTTAGTATAACGCTTAAAATAATGTCATAAAATATACTACAAATGTGACGAAAATAAATAATCTTCACGTTTAATGATTGATTGTATATCTTAGATGAAAATTTCAAAAAAGGTCTTAAGTTTTCATCACAATATGTTTGGAGCCAAAGTTTAACTCAAAAATTTTGGTGGGAAACGTTTTTGTGACGTCTTGACAAAATTGTGATGATTTTTTTATCATCACCAATGTAAATTCTTATTAGTGACGAATTTATATTATTTTATATTTTAAGAATCTTTTTCTTCTTTATGCCATTATTATTAGTAGGTTTTGTTTGTGATAATTTGATTCGTCGTATTTATAATACATAAAAAGTGACGCGTTACTTTTGTCACAAAAAAAACAAGGTTTAACATGACAAACACAATAAATTGTCACTCTTTGTTATTTTTTTTATATTTTATATAACGATTTCATGAAACATCATGGTATTGTGTCACTTTGTCAAATCCCGAAAATCGGGTTAGTAGAAATTAAGTTGGTGAAACCAAAAGAGGGCACGTCTTGTTTTTGGTTTAAGGATTGTGAAATTTTTGTAAAGTAAATTGATCCGGTTCAATGGTGATGTGTTATATATGAGTGTTTAAGGTCTTGTATTCAAATCCTTTCCCTTGAATTTTTATTATTTTTGTCTCTATCTTTAAATCTGAACGTTTGACTTAAATTTAATTCTCGTGCAAGTTTAATAAGAATGTGCTGGTTGGTTCAATGGTAAGGCTTTAGCTTACCCTTGGTATTGTGTTTAAGTCCTTGCATATGCAAAGTGGAAATATATTTTTGGTCTCCTGCATTGTGCTGCTTTGTGTTAGTTGTTGAGTTTAATTCGAAATTTGGGAAAAACCTGATAAGTTATCAAAATCAACCAGTTGGTTGGATATTACCATTTATTATTATTATTATTATTATTGGGATGTAATACCCCAAACTCGGCCCAAATGTTATGACCGGATTTTGAGGAATTACATTGACTTGTTTAAAAACTTTTGATTTAATCAAACTTAGAGTGCGTTTCGAAAGCATAAATTTTGGCAAAACTCTTACAAATGTTTAGAAGAGCTTATGTTCAAAAATGCGTATTTTAAACCCATAATTTAATTTCAAAATCGTGTGTTTTGAAAGTATTAATTTTGGCAAATCGTTTCCCGTTTTAAGGAAAAGTTCGTTGAAAACTATTTATTCACTTACAGAAAAGCACTTAAGTGTTTACTTAATTTTGTAACGGAAATTTTTCATAGTTTTAGTTTTGAAAACCAAATTTTAGTTTGATAATTTAAACGATTTTGTAGTTTAACGTTGAAAATATCAAAATCCAACAAACATAACAAAAACCAAAACAAAGCCCAAAAACAGTTTTACAGTCCAAAAATCCAAAAAAAAATGAAAACGTAAACCATCATATTAAATTAACCGAGAAACAATCTGAGCTCCCGCACGCCGTCCGTTCCTAAACTCAAAGAATACTTGAAAAGTCAGAGATAAAACAAAGGGGTGAGCTATAAAGCTCAGTCTATAACTAAACTCAAACAGAGATCACACATAACACAATATACAAATTAGAGTATCACGAAGAAATTCATAATGATCAATTAAACAGAACAAAGAATGCATGATTATGTCAATGCAGTATTTTTCAAAAAATCATTATGTAGATTTTTTTCAGAAAATTTCCTACCCAACTCTGCTACACACCAAAATAGAGTTCCCTAGAACTCGTCCAACCAAATGACACCAACAGATAATTGTGGACAATGCAACCAAAGTTGCAGTTAAAACTGCCAGATCAGATCTATGTGGTCAAACGACCATATTGTAGCCAAGCCGCCAGACAGAATTGTGGGTAAATCACCAAATAGTGCAGATCATTAATCTGTCAGAATTTCCTCCTTACCATTTTATCCCAACCCCATGCAATGTGTCATGACATGTATATACAGAACCAGAATGACAAGCATATGAGACATGCTGATGTACAATAACTGAAATCAGAAGGCATGGGAGTCCAAGCTTTGCAGAACAGATTTATCAAATCTCACTGAAAACACATCAGTTTTGCGATGAAGTCACATGCATGGTTATATAACAGATTCAGATATATACAAATTAACATATTCTGACTTCACATGTTCACATCCAAATATAGTAACACAGAAACATACCATCAGAATTGACAGAACACATATCATATATGTATAAATCACACACCTTAAACACAACACATACAAAAACATATTAACAGATATCTTGTTTTCAAGTCTTATTTAAGTAGTATGGACCCTGCAGAGAGTCTAATTACAAATCACGAATAAAACTTGGCTTAAATGGAAATTTTAGAAAATGGGCCCACACGACTTAACTGGCCAGCTCGTGTGGCTCACACGGCCTCACACACGACCGTGTGGCCCATAGGCTCATGTGGCCCACACGACCCAATTAACCTAAACCGTGTGGTTCACACGGTCTAGCACACGGCCTGGTACACAGCCATGTGGCGTTGACAATCTATTTATCAAAAGTTTTTAAACTGTTTACCGCGCGTTTCCCCTCACATTTATTCTTTTCTTTTCTTTTATTATTTTTTCCCTACGTTTTGTTCACTTTTGGCTTTTCTGTGATTTTTCCTTCTATCCCCTCTTCATTCTACCTAGATTCATTCTTGTGTTTGCTACCTTAGTTCCTATCATCTTCAATCTCATCGTCCTTTTGCCAATTAATTTGTGGTTACTTTGCGTGGTAAGTATTTCAGAATTAGATTCGTGAGTTCGTTATGGGTAAAAGCTTCGAATGTTTTCGTTGAGTGTTTTTATCGTTGAGTTATAATGGGTATTTTGTAATGTTGGTTAGGCAAGGAACGTGGATTGTTGGATCCTCCAGTGAATTAAACTCTCGTTGGCTACTATTTTTGCAAAGGTAAATGGATGAAAGTTCAATTAAAGGCTGGATTCATTAGTTTGTGTTAACAGTTTGTTTGTGGTCTATGTATCGATGGTTTTTAGAAAAAGATTTACTTATTATTTATTTGGGAATGATGATTTAGGTACTAGAATGATGATTTAGGTACTAGAATTGCTGTTGTGGTGTCAACATCGAAAAACAGTCAGGTGTGTATCAAAAAACTTGAAAAACAGTGAACGACGCGAAGTTGTAAAACTCACTATCGACGTCACACGACCGTGTGTTAGGCCGTGTGGGTCATATGGCCGTGTGGCAGACCATGTGGGTCACACGACCATATGGTAGGTCATGTGGGTCACACGACTGTGTGGACTACACATGTTAGGCTATTTGGGTCGTGTAGGTCACACGGGTATGTGTAGGTGGTGAGTTAGGCCATGTAGGCCACACGGGCATGTGGGCCCATTTTCAAGAAAATTGTCACTTTGGGCCATTTTGATCTGTGATTCGTAATTAGACTTTTCGTAGGGTTCATACTGTTTAATAAGACTTGAAAAAAATATATATGTTAATATGCTTCTGTATGAGATGTGTTTAAGGTATGTGAATAATATCTGTATGATCTGTATTTTGATGGTATAATTTCATTTTGCTATGTTGAGTATAAGCATATGATGTCTGAATCTGTTAAATTTGTGTATATTTGAATTATGCTATATGATCATGCATGTGACGTTATGGCGAAATTGATTTATTTTTTTGTGGCCCGTCTGTTCTGCTAAAGCATGGAATGCCATACCTTCTGGTTTCTGATATTGTATGACTGCACATCTTACATGCTTTTCATTCTAATTCAGTATATGCATGCCATGTCACATTGCATAAGGTTTGGATAACATGGAAATGAGGAAGTTCTGGTAATTTAATGATCTGCACTATCTGGTGGTTTACCCACAGTTCTGTCTGGCAGCTTGTCTACAATTATGGTGGCTCGACCACTATGTTTGTTCTGGCAGCTTGGCTGCAATATAGTGGTTTCACCACATATATCCGATTTGGCAGTTTTAACTGCAACTCTGGTGGCATTGACCACATATATTCGATTTGGCAGTTTTAACTGCAACTCTGGTGGCATTGGCCACAATTATCTGTTGGTATGATTGGATGGATGAGTTCTAGGGAATTCTATTTGGTGTGTAGCGGAGTTGGGTAGGAAGTTTTCTGAAAATTCTGCATTATGTTTTCTGAAAAATACTGTATTGGCATAAGCATGCAATCTTAGTTTTGCTCAGTTGATCGATATGAAATTCTCTGCAATTTTGTGATTTAATTGTTGTGTTATATGTGTTCTCTGTTTGAGTTTAGTTACACATCGAGCTTTATAGCTCACCCTTCTATGTTTGATATTTTAGATAATCAACAATCTTAGGATCGGACTGTGTGTGGGAGCTCGGATTTTTTTTCTCGTTTATGTTGGTTTGATTTACTATTAATTAAGTTTCTGGACATTTGGTTTCTGGACTAAGTTTTCGGATTTAAAATTTGGGTTTAGGGTATTGTTATTTAATTAAAGTTTTTCTGCATGGTTTATGTTAATAAACAATTAACGCTGGGCTTTCAAAATTAAGCAAACTAATAATTTTCTGCTTCATTTCTAAATAAATGATTAAGTGGTTATGTTGTGAAATAAGTGATTTTGAAACTTGAGATTTTTTTAAAACTCGTATGAGGTTAGCTAAAATTTAAAATTCTTGATCACATGATTTCTAAGTTGTAGGAAAACTTAGAAAAAGAGATGGGATTATTTTGAAAAGCTCATAGAATGATTATTTCTATCTCTAATTTTTGCGTAATTAAACTGTAAAAAACCCTAAAAAACGAGATAAATAGATAAGGATAATCTTTCTCGATTCATTTAATAAGCATGAAATACAGGTAAAGCGATTTTGAATAATATATAATTCACCTTAATTAAAATAATATAAATTACTAATATATATATTAAATTTCCATGTATGTAAACAAATCAGATAACCTTTAATAAGAAATTATGAACTATATAAGATTTTAAAGATCATAAATAAAAATACCAAATGAAATAGAAAAAGATTTATGATTCAATAAAAAATAAGTTTATTTATTTAAAAATAGAGACAACCCAATGAAATTTGCATTCATGTGGATGGTCAAAATGCCTAAGATTTACATCAAATTTATAAATTTGATCTTATTGTTCGATAAAATGTCTGAGAGAGTTAGTGGTTTTGACATTGCAAAGTGTTTATTTATCTATTTATTTATTTTAATTGAAGAGCTTTGTAGTAAGTATCGGGATTAAAGGTGGGTTTGATGGGTGGTACATTTATCTGTGGTTAGTGTAAAAATAACAGTAACGGTGAGATCATATATTTTAGTGATACTGTAGCGTGAGACAAAAAGTAAGCTAAACGCACCCCACTGCCCATCCAAACCCACTGTAACTATAGTACTTTGTAACCTTCTCAAAATAATGGAAAAGAATATTACAAGAAGCAATTTAATGAGTATGTACAAGAGTTTTGAAGGAAGTGTCTATTTTTATACCCTTGTTTGATTAACTAAAAGGTAAACTATCAAAATAATCACTTTTGTTTACCTGTGATTATATTTTAGTCATTTATGTTTGAAATGTTACGTTTTGGTTACTTACGTTAACGTGTTGTAATATTTTAGTTATTGAGCCGTTAATTGTTGTTAACGGTGTAACGGTAAGTTGATGTGGCACGTTAAATCATCATTTCAAACAAAAAATTTAGGTCAAATTATACAATTGGTCCCCATATTTTTTCGTTTTGAGCAAATTAACTTTTTTTCTTTTATGTTCTTTTAACTTTCTTTTTCATTCTCTTCTGCTTCGTCCTCTGTTTCCTTCCCTTCTCCATCTCTTTTAATGTAGTTTTTTTATGTTTTCCATTTGTTAAAACTAAAGGGGAAGAAGAAAAGGAAAATAAAAAGAAATAAAAAGAACAAATTAAATTGTTTTTAAAAAATAAGTATATGGACTAATTTTAACAAATGGAAAATATAAAAAAATTACGTTACAAAGGGAGAAGTAGGAGAGAATGGAAAAAAAAAGAAAAAAAAAAGAAAATTAAAATAACATAAAAGAAAAAAATAATTGCTAAAAATGAAAAAAATATGGAGACCAATTGTATAATTTAACCTAAATTTTTTGTTTAAAATGATTATTTAACGTACCATATTAGCTTACCTTTACATTGTTAACGGCCCAATGACTAAAATGTTATAACACATTAACGTAAGTGACTAAAACATAACATTTCAAACATAAGTGACTAAAATATAATCCGAGATAAACAAAAATGACTATTTTGATAGTTTACCCTTAACTAAAAGAATAAGCTTGCTAATGATTATATTTTTCTTTTACAATAAGCATTTCATACCCTTGATTCATTATTGACGTGACATCCATGTGGCGATCCTTATGTATGCCGCGTTAGCAATTAATTACTTAAATTTTTTTTAAAAAAAATTATACTTTTAAAATAACGTTAATAAATTTTAAAATAATTTTTTGAATTTTTAAATTTTTAAAAATTAATTAATTACTGATGTGGCATTCATGTGTATGTCACGTCAGTAAAGTTAACAAACGTTAACTTATTCATCTATTTTTGCGATAATTTGACAAATAACATAAATTTGAAGGCTAAAAGAGCCAAAATTTTTAAATGGATAGTTAAAATGATTTTATTTTTTTTTTTTGTAAAGTTGAAGGATCAACTAAATCATTACGTTACATTTGCGATGAAGCGCCATAACAATACAAAAAAAATACCAAAATAATCAATCAGCATTTAAAAGAGAGTAATCAATCAAAGATTTTTAAGATTTTAATAGGCGGAGAGAGATCAATATTTTTATATATAAATCAATATATCTTATATAAATTATATTTTTGAATTTTATGGGATCAATTGACCTCGCAATCATGCATGTATTTTTGTGAATGTATGCAAGTATATTGTGTGTATTAGCCGTTAATATAGGAATATACTTAATGTCCTAATCAACCCAATAGGTTTGATCGTAGTAACTTTGCCCAACTTGTCTAATATAAGAATACAGCTAGTGGAAAAGGGGGATTAACCTAACTAGACACAGGAAGAGTTCAGTTAATGCCACTGAATCCTAGGTTAATAATTATATAGATTGAACAACTGAATGAGAGAGAATTGATTAACTGGATTAGGCGAAATTGGAGTTCCAAGATTTTAAAATCGAATGAGAAAACTTATGGATTTTCATTGTTTTAGTTTAACGGAATTTTCATAATTTCCTTAGTATAATTTCAGCAGTAATTAAAATTTATTTTCTAAATCCGGATTATATAAAATTAAATAATTGATATTTAACAACTTAAAATTTATATTTTAGGTTATAAATATATAATTTTTCAAATGATGACAATATAATACTATCAATATAGAAGGCGAGTTGCCATTGGATCTATTGACCGTACTCGTTCACCGCATAATTCATGTTGTGAGTTTGCGGCATAATGAATACTAGCTCGTAGTGTATGTGTGACACCGATTTATTTTCATTGAATACGAGTGAGTTGTATCCCAAAATATATGTATATATAATTGCACATAAAACCAAAACAAGACCTCAAATGAAAGGATAATCGTAAATATAACAACTGGACTTATAATTGTACCTTGTAGCATATTGTAATATGAGTGAGTGAATAGTGGGATTGTCTCATCTCATCTAATGCCAACGCATGCAACGCAAGTGGGGGAGAAGGGAGAGAGAGAGAGAGTAGATACCTGCAAATCATCACCCACCAAACTTACCTACCAAAAGTAGAACAAAAAAATTTTCAGAGGAACATGCTATAAATGAAATGAGTCAGTGTAAAAATTGCCCCCTTTTTGTTAATGATTTTACAGTGTATGAAAGATATTATGTAACAGTAAGAGGATTTGATTCCTTTTCAAGGTCTATTCTTGTGTTTGCATCCACAACTACAGAAAAGAAAAGGGTTGAGATTTGGGAAATAATGGATTGGTTAAAAAGGAAAACAAAAGTTTTTGTAGTTAATGCTGGACCCATTTGGCATCCCAATTGGGTTTTGTTTGCCAGTTCGTCCTCGTCCTTTCTGCTTCAACTTCCAACCTATTTTTCCATAGTTGTGATGAAATTGGGTAGCTCAGCTGTATGCATCTGGATTCTAGCTAAAATTTTCAATTCCTTTATTTACTTATTTCAACCTTTTAGCTAAATTGCTGAAATTTTAGTACACCACTTGCTCTAGCCAATTGTATGTATATGTTGGTCAAGGCATGTCATTAGTGTCATAGAGGGCTAAATATTTCCTACTTACAAGTCAATCACTAAACAATAGTATTCATCTTTTGCTAGTTTTCGTTTCAAATCATAATGAAGTTTTTTTCATACAAGGAGTTGTTCAATAAGTTTTTTATTTGTCTTCGACACTTCGCTCTTTACGAAATTACACAAAAGAAAAATTCTGTCTAGGAGAGTGGGTTTTAAGCGAGACCGTTTGCGATCCTTCCAATCTTTCTTGGGAATTGAGCTTAGCGTGGTTTCGTCAATTTTCTTCCTGTTCATTTTCCGATCAGATTTCCGATCAACTGCTTTTGTTGTTCGGTTTCCGTTCCTTCTGAGAAGAGCAATGTCAGTTGTGTTCCACCTTTTTTATTCGGGTGTATGAATATTGAAGTACTGTGTTAACTTTGGGGGGCAACGTCCATTACATGATTACACCGATTATGACAAAATTTGTTTTGCAGTAGTATATTTCCAACATTTTTACTATTAAACTAACTCACAATTTTAGAAATACCCCCTGGCACCGTCCTTTCTCAAAGGTCTGCTCTCAATTCGTATTCCTTTCGTCCCAATACTCAACCAAATCAATTGCAATAACAAAAGTTACGGCATTCCTAACAAAACCATTCCTTGATTTATCAAAATATTAATGAATACTCGATAAACCGAATCAGCCCGTATTGAGATATATAAGAATTTCCGGGTAGACTTATTAATATTATTATTAATTCATGAATTGTTGTGTAGCCATTAGAGAAAGATATGGGGTGGTCCTTAATTTGGAACTTGTTTATAACTTGAATGTAGGGATGTGATGGAACAACACTCATTTTTAACTTCTTATGGACTCCCTCCCTAAACTAATAACTATGAATCCATCTTGCCTAGAGGACCACTTCATAATTCTCATCATTTGCACTTCACGTTTGGTCCATTTTTAAATGGCTATTTGGCAACATGAGAACTATCTTATAGTGACTATTTTTATATATCATTTATATTATTATATTGTGAATGAGATATTTTTGTTTATAACACATAAATTCTTCAACAAAGTGGGAGTGTTTTTCTTTTTTAAGAAAATAATGTAAAAATATAAATTACACCAACTAATAGTAATGATTTTAATACATATGTTTTCTTATTATACGAGTAACGATTAAAATCAATTATATACAATGTTTTTGAAACCGAATTGGTAGTCAAACTAGTTAGACCATCAATTTTCAGTCCGATCAGTTCAAAGTAAATAAATAAATATTAAATAAAATTATAAAATCTAATTCAACTAATTAATCTATCAATTTTATGAATTTACAATATCAACCGATTTTTGTCACTCTTCGAATCGATACCTTAAATATATGAGGTAAGACTTAAATGAATTAATTAGTATTTATAATGATATATTTTGAAATTTGGAGTATTTTGAAATACTGGTGACCAGTGGGATATCCAACATATTCCTAGGGAGTACAACTTAACGGCCGATCAAATAGCGAAGCTTGGTCTTTCTTGACAAAATTCCCTTCGAATATTTGAAATTCCGCCTAAAGCGGTGGTCACGGCTTTTCAGCAGGATAAAACTTTTAATTATCTACCCTTCAACAACAAAAAAAAAAACTTTAATTTGGTAATATAGTGACGTGTCATTCATTTAAATCATCATTTAACTCAATACTTCAGTACATTTGACTAAGTAGCAGCTATTTTTTTCTCCAAAGTAGGGCAGTTAAAAAGTAGAACTTGAGGAGGTTTGTTCCATATTACAACTTACAAAAGGAGGGTTAAAAGAGGAAAACCAAAGGAGTGGGTAAAAAGAAGAAAACAGAGGAGAACAAATATTTAAAATGAGTAGCTAACGGCCGTTTGCTAGTGGGCTGACGGCTGATTCCTTGCAGGGACTTGGGGGGAGGCTGGTTTTTCCGGAAGCAACAAGGCGTTGCACAAAGCTTTCAATTCTATTTCCGTTAGTCTCCGTCAGTAACCTCTTCCCGCCAAACGGTAACGACTCGACCCCTCTTTCCTTCAGTACCTCCTCCATTCTCATCCTTCCACTCCCCAGTCCGTTTGCCTGCACGTTACAAACCGTCAAATGTGGTGTGGTGGGTCAAATATAAAATCCAAAATTAAAAAAAAAAAACGTTTAAATCTGTTTGGCTACCGAGAAACCTGAGGAAAATTTACGTTGTTTAACAATGGATTAAAAAGTTTCTTTAAGAACCAAACAGAGCATCGAAGGGAGTAGAAGAAGAAAAGGTTGATGATATGTATACCTGAATTCGAACATAGTCAGTACGGTTCCAACAGAAAGCGTTCCCCAACATCTGGTCCACCGTCTCCGAGACACCGTCGAGCACAATGTCAACGACGGAAGAAGTGGAGCATTCGCCGTTACTACCGACCTTCGACCTTCCGCACGACGGACCGTTGCCTAAAGACAAAACCATCAAATCCTCAACGCCGTTAACGGAAGGGAAATCTCTCTTGTTATGGAGCACGTGCGTTACCGCGGCGGCGGTAGGGTTGTTCATGACCAGACCGCCGTCCACGGCGTAGCACGATGTCTTGCCGTCGATGGATGACAATCGGAAAGGTTTGAAGAGGCTTGGAGTGGCTGACGTGGCGCGGCACACTTTCCAAAGCTCGAAGTTGAAGCTAGGTGATTCGGAAGCGTCGGCGCGAGAGAAAACAAAGGGTGCTGAACTGTTGAGGTCAAAGCAAGGAACCAGGAGAGGCTTACACGTGTCCTTCAGCGTCAAAACCGTTCCGTCTTCTCTCCTAAACATTTCCTTCAGCACCTTATCCATGCTCTTACCGGAGAATTTTTTCCGACGGTGAAGAACTCCGGCGAGCTTATTGACTCTAAAGAGCCGAGAGTTGTTCAGCGTGATAAACTTAACAGCTTCTCTAGCAGTGAAAAGTGGATGGCCAGTTCCATCGTCGGCAGAAAGCATAGCAGCAAGGATAGCACCGACGCCAGTGCCGGCGATCATATCGAAGAAATCAGCAATTTGAGCATACGGATCACCGGTTTTGAGTCGGATCTGGTCTTCAAGGTGGATAAGAGCAGCAGCAGCGACAATGCCAGTCGTTCCACCACCATCGATACTGAGGATTCGAATCTTCTTAGTAGGTTCACAGTGAGATAGCCATTTCTGCTCCAGTTTCGTGAAGATCTCGAAAGTTGCCTTACTTTGCTCCATTTTAGAACAAATTAGTTTTCCTTTCGGTCACCAATTAGCATTAATGGTGACAATAAGCAAGAAATACAATGTTTCACTATCTCTCCGACTCCAAACTGTGATTTATCAGTTTTGTGTGTGAGCACTGAGTTGAGTTAGAAACGGGGGTGAGCGAAGGGACGAGTGAGGAGGATATATGAATAGGGGAAATAGGACTGTTTGTTTGGGATTTAGCTCTGTGCTGCTGGTTCTCTATATATATGCTGAGTGCTACACTGCTTCTTCGATTGTTCTTTCCATTTTTGTCGTTTTATTTATTTATTTAATTATTTGTGTATGTTTTACCGAGAGTTTACTTTCTCAGTGGTGGTGAGCTAGTCGTACGTGTTTGGACTGTCCTCGCACGTGTTCTTATCGGGTTAAGCGAAGCGCCAACTTCGGCTCGGCTTCCGCTTCCCTCCTTTCTTTAATGCTTTTGTCAAATCTCTTTTACCTTTATTTTTTTATTTTACATAATAAATATGTTTAATTATTTCTTATTAATTTATTAAAAATATTATCACACGCGCATAAGCGTAGAAACAAAAAAATATGGAAGATAAATGTGTATTTATAAATAATGAAACACATAAAATATATACGATATTAATAATAATTTTATTATGATTAAATTTTTATTAATTTATTATATTTGAAACTCTACATTATGAGACTAAAATTTGGATACTCAAAAATCGAAGACCTTAGCTTTTGACAATTACAAAATATTAAACAATAGAAAATAAACCGTACGATCTGAAACTAACAACAACATACAATAAGTATGAAATTAAATGAAAAATTAGTTTAAATCGTGAGTGAGAAGAAATTAAATAGATAAATATATACTACTAATGAATAATAAATGTATTTTGTTCATTATGATGTTGTCATTTTTCTATAGCACGTCACAAAGTTATCACGTTGGTGAAAGGAAGATTCAATATTAAAAATCTAAATATAAAAAAAAAATCAATATTAAGTTAACTTGTGACAGTATTTCAATCAATGACATTATCTATACTAAAAATTTTATCACGCGTGTTCACGTATGTTTAAAACAACATACAATAACTAATGAAATGCAAAGTTTGGAATTAATAACAGTAACACGTATGCAATATGTCAAAAATAAATTAAAAATAGTTTAAATTGTGAGTAAAAGGAAATTTCATTTATTATGGTATTTAGGGGCGAATCTAGGGGGGCTAGCACGGGTTTGGCCCCCTCTAAAATAGAAAATTTTTCATTTTGGCCGTTTAAAATTTTAAATTAGTAAAGGTAAATTTACACTTTGACCCCCTAAAAATGATAAAAATTGATTTAATTCTTTAAAAATTATATTTTTACTATCGTAAAAATTACAATTTAAATTTGGCCCCCCTTAAAAAAATTTCTAGCTTCGCTCCTGATGGTATTGCCATTTTTCTTGAGCTGGTATCGGAGTTTACTTATGACACTAGCTCAATAAATATACAAACAATGCGGGTGAAACAACTTGTGTAATAACATTGGAATGCACCAAGATATCGGGATAATGCTTTGTTAAAGCGGTAAAATAAAATGTGTAGATGTTAATGATATGGGTTTAAATATCAACATTTACAATTTTTCGTTAGTTTCTTTTAATAAGAAAAAAAATAAAAATACTATCAGAATTATAAAACTTATTTAAAATATATAACGACAAATTAGTAATTTCATTAATTGAGCTGATATCGAATGAATTTATTATTGTCGAGTTGATTGAATTATGGGATTATTGTAAGGAAATATTTAATAATATTAGACCGTAAAATATATTATCCCATGTGAAACAAACAGAATTTTCTTAATTTTTAATTTTAAAATATAATCAATGTAGAAACACAGTTGAAGCAGCTCATTAATTTTTTATTTTTTTTTAAGAGTTTAATGGCTTGGATTTAATGCTATCGATATCATCGCCATTTCAGTTTCAAATTTTGTTGTTTTGAATTTTCAAAACTTTAATTTTAGATTATTATTTAAGAAAAATATAATTACTCTTAATCATTTTTTAAAAAAATTATTCATTTTTGTTATTCCTTGCTGAGGGGTGAAATGTCTATGTTCGATTTTAGCTTTGAGTTTTTGTCTCTTTACTCTGAGGAGAGTTTAAAAGGGTTCATAGAGTAGAGAGACAAAATCCAACTATAGACACCCTTCGTATAATACTTTCATTGTTTGAAGATCCAATCAAAGATTTCTCCTAAAAAAAAACCGACTCAATAGGTTGGAATTTTGTCTCTCGAGACTGGATTAAAGTTAAACTAAACTATGTTAATCAAACCATTTACAATAATAATAATTACCTAAAATGAGGAAATAGACAAAATTACATGTAAGTAACCTGTTTTTTTTCACTCTTCTTTGTAGTGTTAACTTGATCAGAACTCAAATGCTTGAAATTGTTACAAGAGATAGTGAGTTTATCAAGGTAGAAGCATATTGTCGGAATAAATTATGCGCGGCACATGATCATCTACCAAGAAAATGTAAGCATTTGTGTTTGGCAGAGTTTGAGCTCGTGCCTTATAACATATAAGACATTTACAACACGTTTGGATTGGAAAAAATATGAGGGAAAGCTGAGTAAAGTGAGCGAAAGGGGATTACTTTCCTTTGTCTGGATAAGTTATTTTTATAACGGAAGGGAGTTGAGAATCTTCACTTTCTTTTCCCCAGTTTAACCGAAGAAAGGGTTTCCTTTATAAATTTTAACTATCCAAACAATAACAGGTTTAAGTATGTTTATCCAAACATAGGCTTACGGGTAACTGATAAGCCATAAAAGTAACATGTTTTAATCCCATTCTTGATGCGTTTTTGGATGATTTATCATGTGAATTAGTGAATTTGATGCTCCTAAACCTTTAATCTCATGTTTCTATACTTCGGTGAGCATAGAGGAGCAAAAGGAGCGAAAAACGGGCCAAAATCGGACAAAACGAGCTACTTTCAGGATCCACACGGCCTGGGCACTCCCACACGGGCTAGCCACACGCCAATGTGCCAGCCCGTGTCGATTTCGAACCTTGTTTCCCTAACACGCAGAAAAAGCTAATTTTTAGGGTTTCTGAGCATTCTAAAGTTTATAAATACACACTAGAAGAGGACCTAAGGGAGGACAGAGAGTAGAACGAAGAAATTACTCGAAGAACGCCGTCGGAATCAACTCAGAAGCAGGATCTCCTTCAAGATTGAAGATCTCCATTCAATTTCTTTAGAAGTTTTTGGGTTCTTTATGTCTTGTTGTTTTCCTAATTTTGAGATGTTTTCTTCCCAAATTATGAACTAAATTCCCTAGATACCTAGGGAAAATGAAACCTATGATGAATATTATTATTTGATTTTTCTGAGTTACATGATAAATATTTGTTCTTGATCTCAATTATGTGTACTTACTTCATGTGTTAATGTTTTCAGGATATTAATTCATGATTGATGTGCTTATTTCAGTGGAGCCAAAGTCCCTGTTTAAGAGTAGATCTGGCATAATTGAGTGGAGTTGCATGCAATCCTAGAAATAGGACGACATAAATCTACCGGATTAGAGTCAAATTTAATAGGGGAATCCATAGATCGAGTTAATGCGACAATAGGGGTTTTAATTAGAAAGAGATTTCAATTAATCAACCTAGAGTCAGTTATTTTTACTCTCGAAAGAGATATTAATATTATTTAGGGATTTCTACGAATCAAGGCAAGTGAATAAATTATTTAACTCAGATTCGGAATAATAAGTGAAGTCTAGGTGGATTCTTTTCTGGGTATCGTCTTTATCATTGGTTTTCTTCGAATATTTTCCCAATTCATTCTCTGTCGAGTATTTGGTAATTAGTTTAATTTTAGATTAAAAACAACCCTTCAATTTATAGGCTAGATAAAAGAAAGATAGTAAGTACTGGTACTTTTAGTCCTCGCGGATACGATATTCCCGACTCACCAGCTATACTATTATTCGATAGGTGCGCTTGCCTTTGTCGTGATTTTAGTTACTTAAGTGAATCATTCATCAGTAACTATGTTGCCACTTAGTATTTAGCAGGTAGTTGTTCATCGCGCACAGTCAATCTAGATAAACCGTTGCCTTAACCAATCTCTCAAAGCACTTTGGCTCATCCAAAGAATTGGGAGACAAAACTTCAATCGGGGATAATATTAACAGGTTTAAGTATTCGTCGGCTTCAAGCATACGACATTTCAAAGACTTGTTTCGAAAAATTCTCTCTATTCAACCTTGTGGTTATAATTATATGTATAAATGAAAAGCAGAGATTTGGGCAGTGCATTGATGTGGAATCTATATTAACAAGCAAACATATTTATGTAGAAAGTAGTTATTATAAGAAAAGGAGGTTTCCAACATTTTCCCATGGAATATGTAGCTGAGCTTGGGGAAGCCAAAACACTTCCCTCACCATTGCTTGCAAATTTTAGAATATGCAATTTCCAATGGGCAGTGGCGAAGTGAGGGGGGGCTGGCATGGGCCCCGGCCCCCCTTAAAAGGTAAAATTTTTATTTAGGCCCTTAAATTTTTTTTTAAAATTTTAAATTAGTAAAGGTAAAATTGCACTTTGGCCCCCCCTAAAATTATAAAAATTTGATTTAATCCTTTACAAATTGAAAGATATAAACTACAAAAAATTAAAATTTCATCCGCCCCCCCTAAAAAGTTATCCTGGCTTCGCCCCTGGCAATGGGCCATCAATACAATATCAATGAATTGTTTCATGCTTTGTACGGGAAGAATCTGCAATGATTTTGTTGGTAATATTGGGCCAAAACATAAAAGGGTTTAGGGTTTAAGCCCCCTTTTTCAATTGTCATGATTAAATCATGGAATCATTCCATATATATACTAATCTTCATGTAGGCCTGAAATGTAAGTTTTAAATTTGATCCAAATTTGTTTATATTTATAAATAGCTCATTTAAATCCATTTAAATTTGACAATTGTTTTTACGTTAGGGTCTGAACTTTTTTTGGTCCAAGTTAGACCCTAAACTTGATAATTGTTCCCACATTGGGGTTGAACTTTAGGATACAAAAAAAAAAAATTCAAACCCCAATATGAGAAATTTTAAAGTTAAGTGACCAAAACAAAAACACGTTAATAATTGGGGTGATATTGGTTGAATTTACCCAGAATAAATGAATATTTAACCCTTTTTTTTTAAATGTGCCATAAGTCCCTGTACTTTTCACAAATTTGGAATTTAGTTATTGTATTCTTATTTCCAAGAATCTAATCCCTTTACTTTTAAGATTTCAAAACTCAAGTTCAATTGTTAAGACTATTAAATTTTTTTTTTATTAAATTTATTGGCGTGATGTTTTGAAATTTAAGAAAAGTAAACACTTGTTAGCCATATAAAAAAAAATGGTGTTATGATGAACCTGAATTTAATAAAATAATTTTAACAGTGTTAACAATTGAACTTGAATTTTTAAATTTAAAAAGTATGGGACTAAATTTTTAAAAATAAAAATATAGAAATTCAATTCCTAATTTACGAAGAGTACAACAACTTATATCGAAAAAAATAAGAAGATATTAATCAAGAAAGGATGGAATCCTTGTGGGTTAAGAGAGTTGGACCCAACTCGCTCCAACAGTCAATATTAATTAGTTGTTGCCCACGGGCTACCCATTTGGATTCTAAACTTTAGCCCTTTGGTAATACCTCTCAACAAAATTCATTTTCAATTTAGTCCCTATACTATTAAAAAGAATTAATCATGTCCAAATTGTGATAGAGTTAAATATTTATTGTATAAAAAAATAATTTGAAATTTATGTTTATCAACTGTAATTTAATTCCAAACAAAATATTTCATTTACAAAATTAAAAAACTTTAAAAATATTAAATCTAAATAAATGATAATTTTTTAAACATTAATGTCTCATTTGGTTATTAGTGTAAAAACACGAGGAGAATGTTTATTTATTATATATGTAATAAAATAGTTGGTCTTAAAATAAAGAATAGCCAGTACAATTATAAATTTGAAATTAAAAAGGACGAGTAAAAACTCTTGGAAAAAATAAGAAATCTTCAAAAATAAACGATTTTTTTTATAATTTTTTATAATTTATAATTTATAAAATTATATATATTTATTTTCATATTTATATTTTTTAATGTGCATATACATTTACTATAAAAGAAAATATTTTTCTTTTACATAAAGACATCACGTGGCATTTTGTGATTGGGTATAATAATAATTATTAACGTTTGTAAAAAAAGGGGTTAAAAAATATACCGAACAATACTTTAAGTACCAAATTGAGAATTTGAGTGTACTTTAGGTACCAAATCAGGACCAATTGAAAATATAGTACAACATTTTTTAAATATGATTATCTATTTAATATTTATTTATTATATATATTGTTGTTATATTTTTTGTGCTAAATTTATAAACTCAACATATTCTTTTAATATTTATATTATAGTATTATATATTTAATTTTCGTATGATGTAAATTATATGATGTATAAAAGAAAATAATAATATATTATAAACTTAAGGTTGGGCCAGGGACAAAGACAAATGGGACCCCAAAAATGGTAAAATTTCCATTTAGTTCCTTAATTGTTTTTAAATTATATGTTAGAATAATGATAAAATTGTAATTTGATCCCCAATTATTTTTGATTCATCTCTAACTCTTTAAAGCAATTTTTTAAATTCACCCTTAGGTTGGGCCAAGTCCAATATCTCTATCTATATTTTGGAAGCCCAAAGCAATGACCCAAATTACAACAAATATATTAGCAAGGAAAAGCTTGGAGATAGTGGTCCCAGTCCAGTCTGAACTGGGCCTCATACCAACATTTCTATAGGTGGGATGGGTTGGGACATGTTGGTTCAAAACTCTCTTTTTTTTTAATAGTTTTATTATATGTTTTGATCGTATTTTTTTTTTGAATATAATGTTTTAAACTATCCATAGTTCTTTTCTAACCCATAAATAGTAAGATAATGCGCCTCAGCACACTCGAACTCACGTCCTCCTTATTTACAACAATACTCATGTCAATCGAACTAAAGGCTCGATCGGCCAAAACCTTAAAAACTTTGTTTGGGTGTGTGGTTAAAAACAAACAAACATAGACCCTGCAATAAAAGCCACAGAAATGAGAAAACCTCATCACAAACGACTGTGTGGGATGCGGTGTAAAACTAGCCAAATATTCCACACCTTTGTTCTGCCTTTGACGTGTAAAGGGAGAAATATGTGGACCATCCTCCATAACCCAGTTTGACAATGCTACATGTTGCTTCATAAAATAACTCAGATGTCAAACAGATAAAGAGTTGCAGCCCTAATTGACTTTCCTTCTCAAAGAGAGCGATGGTGCATTTCCCCTACTCACTTTTCTTCTTCTATCACCACCTGGTCTTATACCATATTAAAAAGCCACCTAATGTCAATATCGTATCAATTATATTGTTCTGTCAATCTACTTACGATTTATCAAATATTTTCGCATATTGCATATCACAAGGATCGCTAAAGGCTTTTTGTCCCTAGCATGTTCTAACAATCAAAGTTGAAGCAGCTACTTGGATGAACAATCCATGGAAACTTCCGACGAGTAGTGAAGATGGGAACTTTTTCCCTTTAAAAAATAAACCAGTAAGGATTAGTATCTATCCCATTGCATGGACCCACTAGCATAGGTTCCTTTTAATCCAAGATAGTCTCTTTCTTTATTTCTTTATTCATTTCATGGTCCAACTAGATCGGATTCCCCCCCCCCCCCCACCCCCAAACCCCTAAAAAGAAGATTACTTGCTTTTCTTTACTTCATATTTTGCAAAATCATATACCCTTTTCATCTTTTCTTGTTTTAGATAGTTCGATATCATAATATTCACATTGGGTATTTATCAAATTCGCAATCTAAATTGATTCAAATGGAAAAATCGAATCGTCGACTGAGTTTTAACTCGATTAACATCGGAGAACGTTAGTTCGAGTGTGCTGAAATACATTATCCTTTTTATTTATGGATTGGGAAGAAATTATTTATGTAAAACTCGAATTCGACACGTAATTTTAGATACATATGCTTTTGAATTTGTATCCAACAAATTTGTGCTTTATTTTTCTTTTTTAGAAAAAGAAAAAGAAAAAGAGTGATGTTTTAAATGGCATCATCACTCGTTGCTTTTAAGTGATGTTCATATAGAAAGTGGACTTAAGACTTAATAAGGTCCCGGGGGGCTGGTCGGCTGATCCTATGGCCTACCATCCAACGGTTTACACCTACCCTTATCAATGTATAAATGATTTCTTAAGTTAAAACCAAATCAGTTCTTTCAGGTAAATAAAATTCGAATTGATTCGAACAAAATTCGAATTTCAAGTATTTCAAGTCAATTCGAATAAGTAATTCGAGTTTCAAGTTCAAGTCGAATTGAATTTCACAATTCGAATAACAGATTGATGTAAATACCCCTTTAGTCCTTCTCAATTTTGAAATTGAACAAATTGGTCTTTCTCTCAACAGAAATTACAAAAAAAATCAAAGTAATTTTCAAAAATTCTAAAATTTATTTTTTTTTAAATAATTATTTTTGAAGACATAAATAAGTTAATTAATTATTTAAGTTTATCATACTAAAGTATCTTAGTTTTTTATTATTATTTTGCATTGAATTTTTTTTTTCAAATATATATGGTTTCAAATTCATGTGATCCAACATTGAATTAGTTATACTATAACAATATTTTAATTTGACATGTTTAATTTTTTAATTTAACTCGAACAATTTCACTCGATTCGACTCAATCAAACGCTCACCCCTACTCGAACTATGACTTGGATCCTAAATCAATCCTTAAAATTTATAACATTCTGATTGAGTTCTCAAAACATCAATATTATATCAATCAAATCCTTCCGTTTTTAGGTGTTAAATACTAGTTCAGATATGATGTATAGTATCTTTAAAATATGTGTGTACTTACTATATGGATAATCTGGATTATAGTGTGTTAAAGAACAAGTAGTGTCGTTAAATTTTAGGAGGGCTGCTTCTTCTTTTTTACATGTTAGATTCAAAAAGTTTGCGTTATAAGTACACACATGTTTCATACATACTACATGGCGCGAAACGGTTTGATTAACAGATTGATGTGTTGATACTTTGTGGGCATAATCAGAATGTTTTGAAGTTTGAAAACCACTTTAGAATCTAAAGAGCTAATATACTTTTTGGTACCTATATTTGGCTTGAATGTTCAAATTGGTACACAATTTTTTTTTTAAATTTGTTTGTCCCATACAAGTACTTAAGTTTGACTTCAATATTCGATTTGGTACCTGAGTTTTTCTATCCGAACAATATATATAAAATACATATTGATTGAATATAAAAGACATTGTTGTAAATAATAAAATAGAAAAATGGTCATTGGAATCAGTATATATATTTTTTAAAAATGGGTTGGGACCCAAATTGAAAAAAGAAACATAGAAAAAGACATTGACTTGTTTACTTTGCCAAAACCATTAGGTCATGTTTGCCGGTTCAAACATCGTTTCTCTTCCCACAATTAAATTAAACATTTCCCTCGTATACTGATTTTATTTAATTCGACTCAATTATTATTTAAATCTGATTGATTCAGTTCGATTTTCGTTTAATATAACCTAAAATGAATATAAAGTCAAATAATACGAACCCGTCGTTCGCCCATTTTTTTTTACTTTAAAAATATATATATTTTTTTTGTTTTTGTAAAGACGAAGAAAGAAATAATCTCTCCTATTTACTCCGTCGACGAAGAATCAAATTATCACTATATTTATTCTTTTTTTTACTTCTTCTTCCAAGTGCAGGATAACCCCAAGGGGTTGAGGGTTTTTTTTACCAATTGGAGCCCTCCCTTCACCACCCCTATGGGGATGGTCTACAGGGTTCATAACTACTCCTCTTACTACACTACAGGACGCTTACCTAGCCAACATTTGGATCCGACTCTACCCAAACTTTTCTGGTTCACCCCAACATTCCCCACCTGTCTGACTATTATTGAGCAGTTTTTGGATATCAAACGGACCTCTTAAAACCCAAAACCTCTATTTTTTTTGAAGTAGTAATCCAAACGAAAAGGATAATATATATATATATATATGATTAAAGGGTAGGGTTTAATAATAATAAATCAATGTAAGATGATTAGTTTAGAAATTGGTTGTTTGACCATGTTATGTACCTTCCCGAAACCTCCCTTTGAGGGCCACTTCATTATGGAACACCGTATTAACAAAATAAAATTTTATGTTTTCCACTTTTGTCTGTTTAGCCCACTTTCAATATTTTATTCTTTTTTTTTCCTTTAAAATCACGAGTTTTATATTTAAACAAAAATCTACCCGTCGTTCAGATAAGACTGTTGAAACTGAATTGAACCAGTCGATTAAATTAGTTATAACCAATCAAATGAAATCGAAAATCAGTAATCTGACCAGTTTAACTGATTTTAATCGGGATATATAAAAAAATAATAATAATTGAATTTTAAAATGGATTCAAAAGCACTTGTCTCTATCAAGCAGTGTTTTATTATATTTAGTTGTGCATGTAAATAAAATATGAGGAAAAAAAGCAAGGTTTAAGTCAAAATTAGAATAGTAATCACATGGGATTAGAGGTTAATTAAAAACGTAGCTACAAGGTTAAGGCTGTTGGGGGTAGTGGCAAGAAGATGGATATCTTTATCTAGGGTTTAGGATTAGTTTTAGGAACACAAAGTATTGAAAAAGCCAAAAGAAACATGCTTTTATTGTTTTTTTATTACTAATAAAATAAACTTAAAATTAAAAGGTGGGAATAGTTTAAACCCATATAGAATAAAGGATTCTGGTGTACTAAGATTTCTTTTTATTTTATTATTTTATTTCTTTTATTTAATAAACAAACAAAGCTGCATTATGTCTCATCCTTTTTTATTTATCAACCTACTTCTCCACCTTCATTTTTTTTTTACATTTTGGTCCTTGTATTTTTCTGGAACTTAAGAAATTAGTCTAGAAAATCGGTTGGACAAGTCATCGATAGTCTCTGATCAAACCGGTTGAATCAGGGGCGAAGCCAGAGGGGGGCTGGCATGGGCCCCGGCCCCCCCTAAAATGTAAAATTATTATTTAAGCCTTTAAGTTTTTTTAAAAATTTTAAATTAGTAAATGTAAAATTGCACTTTGGCCCCCCTAAAACTATAAAAATTCGATTTAATCCTTTATAAATTATAAAGATATAAACTATAAAAAATTAAAATTTCATTCGGCCCCCCTAAAAAATTATTCTGGCTTTGCCCCTGGGTTGAATCCACTAGAAAATCGAAATTTGGATTTAAACGGGCTTCTTTTTTTTTGTCCAAACTTAAATATTTCCAATTTTCGGACGAGCATCCATGAGCAGGTCTAGTTTGAAGGAGTAGAATGGGCATAAAGTAGATTATATATTAAAATTTGTATATTCAGTGAACATAAAGTAACGGAGTATTTATTTCTTTAAATATTCTACATGCAAGTTGATAAATGTTGGTGGCATTAAAATTATTGAAAAAACACATAATTTTCTTTTAAATATTTTAAATATGAATTAGTTTTTAATAAATTATAATAATAAAATTTTATGATAATTTTACGATATATATTCAAGCTCGGAACTATTTTTCTAATAATATAATCTTTAAAATTCGAATATGCAGTATGAAATAATTGTCTTAAAAATTAACTAAAAAAAGCCTAAAAGGCTTATATTATTAATTTAAAGCTGACGTGGCAATAACGAGATCCGAGGCCAGTAGCGGTTTGGAACCAAAGAACGAGGCAAATCACAGCCCCCCCCACGCTCACTGTCGTGATTGCTTTTTTCGGATCCTGCCCTATTTACACGTGTATTTTCCCATCTACTTGTCACCCACTCTCTTCCATTTCTGTACTCGCCATGCTACACACACACTTCTTCCTGCCTTAACAATCCTGCCTGTCACAATGCGAGTACAGTGCACATCACTTACGACATTAATTGGATTCGCTAGATCCATTTGAACACATGGCGAAGAGTGACATGCAGCTAATTAACTGTAGACGAAGAAATTTCTTGGATGAATTATAGTAAAGAAAAAATTACCGGGGGTTAAAGTTAAAATTATCATGGTAAATATGGATAAATATCAAAATTATACATGAATTATAGTTTAATGTGGAATTGTATACATGAAATTTTGATTTAATCAATTTTTTGTAAATTATTAACATAATTAATGATATAATATCATTTTATGTTTATATATTTCATACATAAATAATTATATTTATTTAATATAAAAATAAATCAATATATTTATTTTTTAAACATGTATGATTAAATCAAAATTAAAGTTTTAAGTATATATTTGAACCACAATTGGAGTTTGACATGTATAATTACACCAAATTAAAATTCATGTATACAATTGCACATTAAATCAAAGTGCATGTATAATTTTGAGATTTATCCCTGGTAAAATTGATGATATTTTATTTTTTTTATATTTTTTCTCTAATTAATTTAAATTAATTGAGAGATAAATAATAAAAATATATTATCACTAATTAAATTTAAAATAATTAAATAATAATATGAAAGGATAATTTTATGTTTAATTAATTAAGTTAATAAGAGATAAATAATAAATAAATTAATTTGATTTATAGTAAAACAATCAAATGAAGCAATTAAATTTTACAAGAATTTTCTTTTATTAATGTATTTTGCACTATAAAAAGAGGTTTCCAAGTCATTCTACATATTCACAAGTTCAATAACAGCAGACAAGTTCTAAAGAAAAGGCGCTTTTTGATCCAGCTCAACTGTAAAAAAGAAGACAAAAGTCGTTTTTAAAGAAAATCTCTTATCAATCCGTTTCAACTAAAGAAATAAGGTCCAAACCTATTTCAAGAGCAAGTCAATGTGACACTTGAAATAATCCACATCCATTCAAGATCAAGTCAGACGACCCTTGAATTAAAGTCAAACGAGATAGAAGAATCAAAAGATATTTTTCTTTGCATTCAATAAAATTCCAAAGATTGTAACTTTTTTTTTTCTTTCTAAGAAATCAATAAATTTTAACTCCAAATTTTCGAATCGATTTTTGACATGAAATTTGCGTGTACATTAATAATTATGTTTTAAAATCTTAAACAAATTATTATGACCAGTAATTTGGTATTTGGTTTATGCTATCTTACATTTCGAATTGAGATTTTATTTGTTCGGATTCTCAATATTTTAGTGATTTTGGTATCTCACTTTCTTAAATAGTGTCAAGACATTGTAATATACGCTATAATCTCAATATCACCAATTCTTTGAGTAATCTTAAATTACAAGCAGAATCTGAAATTTCGAATCAATTTACTACTTATTTTTATTATTTTAATTAAAATTATAATTTTTTTAAAGCTTAGTTAAAAAAAAAATTGTTAATAATGAAACAATATATGCTATAATTTAAAGTTAGAATTATCATATTTACTATAAATAGTTATTTATTAGTATTTTAATTATGATTTATAAATTGATTTTTATATTACTTATTAATATATAAATTGTAATAAAATAAAAAAGTATCATAATTTATGTAAATTAATATTAAAAATATGAAAGAAGCTAAATTTATTAGAAAAAAATTACACAACAAGGACAATTTAATAAAAACGTGTTTTTAAGTAATTTTACATTTAGTTAAAATACTAAAATCTTATATTTTTTGAAATAAATACTGGATTATCATTGAACTTAGGCCCAAACAATGTCCAAAAACAAAGAACAAAAGAAAGCCCAACAAAAGTCCAACAAATAAAGAAATAAAGAACGAGCAAAAATAAAGCAGTAACAAAAAAATCGGCCCAAGCAGCTAACCTAGTAGCAGAAACGACAGGGTGCTATTGGGAAATGCTTCCCAGCTGTTGTCTATCCTATACCCCCGTATTGAAAACCGCTCATTTGATGGGAATTTATCAGATATCATTTATGATTTCCATCATTTCCAATACCGTCTCAGATAAGCCATGCCAGCTTTCTCCCTTCCATTTCCCCATGAAAAGCATACGAACTTGCAGATCAGTATTCCTCCCTCTCTTTCTTCCCCCTTGCTAGTAACGTCGCCTACTCTCCTCCTGCGCATATTCCGTCCAAGCACGATCGTCCGTCACCGCCTCCACAGCACTAGACTAAAATCTTATATTTTAGTCAAGCGAATTAAACATGATACCAATACTCCACCCATAATTTTACATTTCACATTTATTACCAAAAAGATAATTTCATTGAATTAGAAAGGAATAAATGAATAGTCAAACACATAAAAGGTTAAACACCCACATTTAAAAGTATATATATATATTTTGCAAGTACAATAAATGGTTGATTCAACGGAGTCTCAACTCAATTGTTAAATTATTAAAAGATTATTATTTTAACAAAACAATAAACATCATTCAAGGATAGTTTTATCATTTACATAAAATCTAAAAAAATAAATGCGTATGATAAGGGGCGGATACAAGGGGCAAGTAGGGGACCTAGCCTCCAAAACTGAAAAATTGTAATTCTATAACAGACTCGTATATATTAATTTCCATATGTACCATTTCTTTTTATATATTAATTTTTTAATATTTTACTTTATCAATAACAGACTCGGCACCGTCCTAACTTTATTTGTAGACTTTAAAAACTTTACTAACAATGTATCAAACATTTTCCTTCAATTAAATACATATTTACTATATATTAATTATTATAAAAACATATTTATTAAATAATTATGTTTTTCACCTCTACCATAAATGTAATAGAATTTAGGGATAATATATAATTTACCTCGTGAACTTGTCCATTTGTACCTAATTGATCTCTAATTTTTTTTGGACTTAGTTGATCCATTAACTTGTATTTCGTCAACCAACTTGGTCCCATTGGCATAGCATTTCTAATCAATCTTGTGGTGCCATGTAGTGGTTTCTTAAAATGCCATGTGACGAGCATAATTTATATATTTATATTTGTCAGGTGATATATTGAGGGGCTGCCACGTGGTACTATCGAATTGGTTAATCGTACCGCACCAGCACAATTAACGGTGCTAGTGTGAAGATATCAACTTAGTTAGAGAAATACAAGTTTATAGACCAATTAAATCGAAAAAAAAAATTTAAAGACTTACTAGGTACAAATGCACAAGTTGGAGGGCGAAATTATATATTAAACCAAAATACTTCCATCCGAAAAAGCATATCAAATATATGTAAATATCTAAATTCCTGGTATCTGTTATTACCGCTTTATTTTTGGTAACGTCATGCATAGATGCCACGTCAGTAAAAAGCTCCAGGGGGACCCGCCATTCTCGCACGATTTCAGCACTCTCTGCTGCCAAAACATTATTGGCCGTCGGATTCGACGGTGGTTGTTGAATCTCGGTTCCAGGTCTGACTCGCTTTATTTTCTAATAATAAATCTAGTTCGTGACAACCAAGTTAAAGCCACGTCGGATTCCGATCCAATGGATGACATTTCCCTATCGGCGTCGGACAATAAATCTCTATCCTCAATTTCCTTGTGGGTCCCATTAGAAAAAAGAATTTGTCCGACCGAGCGGTCATTTCGGACCCCACCAATTACCACGTGACTGATCTGCTCTTTTTTTTTTTTTTTCCCTCCACTGTACGGTAGGGGAAAAAGAACGATATTTCGTTTTAAGTGGATCAGCGAATGGGAAGTCGACAAGTGTACTTTCTGAAGTGGGATCCACCTGGTTAAAATGCGAATCCATTTTTTTCCTTCACATGTGTTTACTCACGCGCCAAACGAATGCGTGGCGTAGAGAGTGATTGAGAAATTGAAGAAGGTGAAGGTGACTATGTGAGCCCCCCCCCGCCTTTTCCGGCCCCACAAAAAGATAAAAAAGAGAGACGCCAAACTAAATTAATGATTATTTGTTTATTAACAACATTATTTTTTATATTTTATTGAATTTGATTATTTATTAGAGCTGACACATAGCTGTAAAATGAAAAAACTTTTGGTTAAATTTTACTAGAGTCAAAATTAAATTGTAAAAATATAATTTTAATATTTTAATATTTTATATTTTTATTATTATTATTAATTTAAAATTTATAAATTATAAAAAAACATAAATAAAAAAAATTATTTTAGGATGACCGGGCCCTTGGTAAACCCCAGGCTCTGTTTACCAATTGATAAAAAATTAAAAAAAATAAAAAATTAATTTGAATAGCATGTATCTAAAACTCACACTTATAATTAAGGGTGAGCAAAATTCGATTCGATTTGAAAAACTCGATAAAAATTTTAAATTTTAAATTAAATAGTTCGAGTTATTTGAGTTAATCAAGTTATTCGGATCAACTCGAATAAAAAAATAAGTTTTTCGGTTTAACTCGAATATGAATTACACAATTCGAGTTATCCGAAAATCCGAATAAGAAAAGACAAAACTACTCCGTTTTGATAAATGTTTACTTTTTTAAAAGTTAAAATTTAAAATAATTAAGTTAAAAGGTAAAACTACGTCGTTTTGATAAATGTTTACCCATTAAGTTAAGAGGCAGAATCATTATATTGTTCATGTAGTTAAATAATATTGTACTTCGTCTACTAGTTAAATAATCGGTCCATCCAATCGCAACATTAAGTATAAATAATAGGATTCGTTAACTAGACTCGATTTGACTCGAAATTTTTTGATTCGATTCGATTCGAATCGAAAAAATTCAAATTGAGTTCGGTTGCTAAAATAGGATTTGTTAACTCGACTAACTCAAAAATTTTTGACTCGATTCGACTCGACTCGATCGAATACTCACCCTTACTTATAATTGCGTATAATTGTGCATGAATAATCTCGTGAAATATTTATGAATAGGTTTTTTTTAAATAAAAATAAAAATAAAAATATTAGATTAAATTGGTGTTGATATTTTGTGGAATGTAATTTGAAAATATAACGCCTGAAACGTGGCAAGTTAGTGGTGATTTACCATATTCCATCAGGAAAGTGACGTATCTGTCACGTAGGCATCTAGAATGCCACATCTGTCCAAATATCGGACGGTGAAGATGAAGCCATTTGTCAGAAGTAAAAATCTGGAGCGTCAGAATTCAATACCGGCTCCTGAAGTAGGTTTCCACTTTGACGCGAGTGAAATGACCAACAACATTAAAAAAGGGGTACAAATTGGGTCACAGCTGGGCGTTTAAAGTTAGTTAATAATATTTATCATAAAGTTTCAAAATAAATAAATAATATTTTAACTTTTTTAAAATTAAAATATCAGTGTCTGGTGAATATTTCCCATTAAAAAAAGAGAGATAAGTTCAAAGGAAAAGGGAGAGAGATATTTTTTAAGCTATCGCAGAGGAGGAAATAAAGACGAAAAGAGAAAACGGGGAACTCTTTTTTATGTATTCATCTCTTTTTACTTTAAAAGAAGTTTGAAGCTTGAGGTTTTGAAACAGTTGTTTTTCGCCGGAAATTATGGCGGATTGTTTAACGGCGGGGTATTGTTTGTTTTTGAGGTTTAATTGAAATAAAAGTTCTATTATGGAGAGAAATAGAGAAGGAAGAAGATCGAACATAGCTCAGTCAAACGGGTTGCATAAACGTCGTCAACGGAATAATAATATCCGTCAGTCACCTGATTTCAGACTTTTTTATTTTATTTTATCTCAGTGTGAAGGTTTTTTTTTTTGGAGTTTGATTGATTGATATATATTTTTTTTGTTTGGGTTTTGCAGAAGATGGAGAGATGGAGATGCAAGAAACGGCGAGGTTAAGAGAGAGAACGAGTAAGAGAGATAGAGAGCGAGATTTGTCGAATCGGAGCAAGCGTAGGCGGTCGAATAAGGTGGTTTTACGTGAAAGCGATAAGAGAGAAGACGGAGAAGAAAGTACGGAGGAGAGTTCAGGTGGTGAAGAAGAAGAAGAAGAAAACGAAACCGAGCAGCAGCAGAAGCAGCTCAGTACCCGTAAAGTCTCACCTTCTGCTAGAATTTCTGGGCAGGCGACTCATTTGAAGGCCACCGATGAAATGATGATGAGTTTTCCGGTTCCCAGAAAAGCTCGCTCAGGTATCAAAATTGTTGGTTATTTAATTATTTATGTTTTATATATAAAAGATGGAGCTGATTTCCTTTATTTCTTTTTTTTTGGTATTCTTTTTCTTTTTCAGCTTCAGTGAAAAGGTCACATGAGAATTGGGTGGCTGGAAATGGTGGTTTCGTCGATGAACAAAACCATCTGCGAGGTTCGGTGTCACCGGCTCGTCGGAGCGTTGAGTCTGACCGTGTTTCACCGTCTTCATCAAATGGTTCAGTCAGGAAGAAGGTGGTCAGCTTATGGGCCTTTTCTACCCTCTTTTCTCCTTTTTTTAATGTTTGACGAAATTGAGAGGATTTAGCTGTTTTTGGGTCTTTTGTTTTTCCCACGAAATGTTGCAGAAGACGAATCGACCCAAGACTCGGCTTCCAAAGGCGACCAAGTCTTCGAGCTCAGCTCAAGAGGATATTGAGATTGAAATTGCAGAGGTTCTTTACGGATTGATGAAGCAATCGCATAGCTCCAAGAAGGAAGATAGCGCTGGAAACCCTTCGTCAAAGCTTGAATCTGAAGATGCGAATGTTTTCTCTACGGATATTAAGACCTCCTCTTCTCCTCAGATTGCAAGCTCTGCTCTCAGCCAATCCCAGACAACAGTTTTAAAGGATCCATTAACTGGCCTTGGTAACTACTTTTATCATTAAATCCTTTTGCTTTACGGTATTCTTTTTCTTTATTTATTTTTATTATTGGCATTTGTAGCCTCAAACAAGAGCAAAGTTGAAGTTGTGGATTCTCCAACTCCACTGAAAGTTGAGAATGAACAGCAGGCAGAAATGGGAATTTGTTCACCAAAAAAGGGTCAAATTTTGGGACTTAATGCTGCAATATCTGATAATGGCGTTGCAAAAACTGCACCAGTGGTAATGGAGTCATGGGAGAATGCAATGTTGATTAAGCAAGGAGATCCGAAACCATCTGCTGTAGGAGAACCGAATTCCTTAGATAGAGTTCTGACCAAGGAAAAATCATTTACGACCAAAAAGGAATCCGCTAATTTGGGTGTTGATTATCAGAATCCCACCACAACCGAACCGTAAGTATCAAAGAATCTTGCTTTCTTTCTATCTCCTTTAATTAATGCTCTCAAGATATCTGATTTCTTTTAAATGGCGGGGACATCGATAGAGTATCGGCAATGACAAATGCGGAAAGCCAGCTTGAAGAGAAGTTCAAGATCGATTTGATGGTGAGAATCTCCTTCTGTCAAAATTAGATTACTTGGGTTGGTATTTTGCTGTCCAAATTACTGAAGAAGGAATAATGAGTAGTGCCACCTTTTCCAACAGGCTCCTCCTATGGCATCATCTCCAGTAAAGGATGGCTGTGTGGATATAATGTCCAATCCTAATTACAAGTTTCGGGATGCAGAACCGGTGAGTGCATTTCGGCTCTACTGATTTCTCCTCCTGATTTTTGTTCATGGATTAAACATATTATTTTCTCATTTTCATGCAGAAGGTGGAGACCTTGGTCAAGGATGAAGCAAAGGTTGTGGAGAAAGAAATGAAAGCAGAAGATAGTAAAGGCAAGAAGATGGATACAATTAACGAGAAACGAGAGTCGTTGAACCTTAATTTGGAGAAGCCGGATAAAGCTGCTAGTGATTGTTGTACATTTGAGCTAGGTCAAAAGCCACAGCTATCTAAAGCTGCAATTTCTAAAGTGATGCAAACAGGTAAATTTTTAATATGTTTCAGGTTTTGACTCTCTGTGCTGCTCAATGAGTTTTATTTGTTAACTTTAGCTCTCTCGGTTTGCTTGAACTATGAATTGATGAAGTTTACTAACTGGTTCTCTTCTCTTAATTCAGCTTCATCTAGTTCAGTGCCTGTGCCAAATGGTCTGCCACCACTGGGGTAAGCTACCAAGACTTTGTTCCGGACCTGCATTTTGTTTTTGTTAAATGGGGTTGCGGAATTATATCATATTGTTTCTAAGGAGTTTGACTTTTACTTTTTATAACAGGTATATGCCTCCCTTCCAGACATTTCTGCCCTTGGATGCAAGCGTCGGATCATCCATGGCATTGCAGGTATGAATTACTGATTTCCTTTCTAGGTCTAAGGTTCAAATGGCTCTGGATTTTTCTTGGCTTTTAATTAACTATTGAGTTTCTATTGAAAATATGCAGCCCTTTCGTTTCTTGCTTTCCCAACCTCGGCCTAAAAGATGTGTCATGCATCACTACATTGCTCAAAACATACAATCACACCAGCAGTATGCAAAAATGAACCATTTTTTGCCACCACAGACTGGTTCTGTTTCTCTATCTGGGGGCAAGCCCAGCAATCTCAATGTGGCACCACCTGCAGAAACTTTGATTCTTGGAAATCCATTAGTGAGTCTAAGCCCTACCTTGGAGAAAAGTAAGGTTGCAGCGAGCTTTCCTAGTCTTACCAGGAAAGATAAAATCTCTGAATGCTCGAAGGACGCGACAAAGAAGAAGCAGGTCGTGGTTCAACAGGCTTCCCAACCGGTATCTACTGGTACCTTGAAGGTATGTTTATGCTTTTTAAAGTTAATGAAGCTTTCTTGCTACTTCATTTTTTTTTTGTTTCTTTTATTCATTTTCAATCATTTTGTTTCAGAAGTTTTTATTTTCTGAGTCTTGTTTTCTGTGATGTTGCAGCATGGCCCTGCTTTCATATTCCCTTTGAATCAGTATCAAACAACTGCAAATCCATCTGGCCCTTCTAAATCTGCTACCTCAACTGGCAAAGCATCCTTGACTGATAAGTCAACACTTGGAATTTCGACTAGCTCTACGGTGTTACCAGGAGTAGCAGGAGCTGTGAGCTTTAATTACCCAAATTTGGCTGCTAACCAGGCTCCGTACTTGACTATATTACAGAACAATGGTTATCCTTTTTCTATCTCTGCACCGGTCGGAAACCCATCAGCAATTAGAGGAGGAACCCCCAGTCAGTCGTTGCCTTTCTTTAATGGGCCTTTCCATTCTTCTCAGATGTTCCATCCTCAACTTCAACAGCAGCAAGCTCGCTCTCAGCCTCTGGTTCAACCAGCTTATCAAAATACAGTCCCGTCAAGTGGTTCATCGTCATCCCACAAACAACCAGAAAGTCAGCAACCACGGGGTGGACAAGTTTGTGGCAACAATTTTTTGAGCTCAACAAGCATGCATTCGCAGCAGCTTCAGGAGCATAATGTTCTTTCATCCAATCAATCTCGTAAAATGGAGCAGGAGATGAGTGGAGAGCGTCCAATTGCAAACGCCCAGAAAAAAGTTCATTCCCAGAACCCACCTCTTCCTCATCAGCCGCTCAACTTTGCCTTCGTAACCTCTGCATCAGTTGGTGGAGGCGGAGTTGATCTTGTCCCTACTCAAGCATTTGCCATGTCATTTGCCTCCACTGGAAACAACAAAGCTTCAAATCTTAACTTCTCATCTATGGCACAAAACCCTGCAATTTTGCATAGCCTACCTGAGTTGGCTCGGCAAGGATACCAAGTTGCACCTGCACCACAAGTTGCACAGCAGAAGAATCACCAAATATCTGATGGGAAGAGTGGATCTAGTTCAACCAGTAAGGATGATGGAAAAAAGGCAAGTTCGGGGAAGTCGCATACAACAAATGGTCAGACTTATTTTTTTGACAATTCAGCTAGATCTTTGAATTTTGTATCCTCTACCGTCACTGGAAATCGGACTCCGTGCTCCATTACCTCCACTACAGTAGCCATAAGTCCTCCCATTGTTGCTAATTCATCAAATTCCCATCAGCAGCTGCTGCAACTTCAGAAGCAGCACATGGTCCAACAACATCATCAGCAACCTGCTACAGCTTCTCGAAGCAAAATTCAGACAACCAACACCATGACTGCATCTTCCATTGCTGCTAAATTTTCTAGCAATGCTGCTATATACACACAAACTGTGCCCCAAAGCAACCCTGCTGCACAATCAACCCCATGGAAAAACTCAGCTAGAGCCCCAGCTTCCCCTGCTACCAATGTTAAAACTTTTCCCCAGCAACCATTGAGGCCTCCACAAGGCCAAACACAAATATCGTTTGGGGTAAATACCAAGTCCGTGTTATCGCCACAGGCACAAGAAATACCTACAGCAGCCAGTCTGCATCGCCTATGATTGTTTGGTTTCACGTAGCAGTGGCAACTCGAGAACAAGCTCAACAAGCAGCATAGTTGGTTTCATCAGTTCCTACACTGCCATCACAACGGGACACAGATTTCTTCTGCTCGTAATGGCCAAAAATCGTCTCTGGTTTGTGGAAGAAACGTGCCTTCAATCTTTGAGCACATGCACCAGCCACCTTTTCTACAGCAGATGCCTTGTTATTACAGGAGACCCCCATGGAATTTTCAAGGGACAAGGTTTTTGAGGGGACCAAAGCTCTTCATGTATGCCGGAGGAACTAAAGATATTAATTGTCTGACAGATTCAGCAGAGGTGTAAAACCAAAGGAGCTTATGAATTGAATAAAGATTAGAAGATAAGATTTGGGTACAACTCCTGCTGGTACCAAGTATCACAATCACATTGGCTTAAAGGCCTGGGGGGTCATAGCTCTTAAAGAAGAGAGGATACTATTAGAAAAGGGCTGTTATTAAACCATGCCGTTTTGAAGTAAGAACCAAAGTAGGGGACCAACCAATACCATGTTTTGGATCTTTTTTTGCTTTGGGTTGCCCTATTAAAAGTATGGTTTGTGGGGGTGTTAAAATGGGGTCAAATTTATTTGATTGGTTAAAGGTGATGCTGACAGTGTAAATAGCTTAATCATTTGCTGAAAAAAACGATGTTCTTAATTTGGTTACTATTTTATTTGAAAAACATTAACCTTATGCTTTGTTCAATTTGCCATTGATTTTGTTGTTATTGATTGTGGGTGGAGTTGTGGGGGTGTGCCATTAGAGATATTTGAAGTTAAAAAAAAACAGCAGAACCAAAAAATTCTCAAAGGCAAGAGGTGGAGGCAACTGAATATTATTAGGCCCCTTTTTTTTTTTTTTTTTGTATTCTTTTGTTGCTTTAGAATTACACTACTTCTTTAGAATTATTTGGACATGATAGTTCATTTTCAGGCAAGGTTCCTTAAATAATTGGGAAAAGCAGGGTATACTGTCATATGGGGTTAGTTTGTTGTAGTATCTGCCAATAGTTCATTGTTAAGGACAGAAAAAGAAAGGAGGAAGGTATCCAATAATTAAAGGTTCCCACAGTATGTACCATATTTTGGACACTGAGGAAGATGATCCTGTCAAATGTTTCAGTCTCTTTAAGAATATTGATAAAATTAAGTCTTAATATGGAAATAATTACCTAGTTCAGATCGAGAACAATTATCAAGTTCAAGACTCATTTGGACAAAAGAAGTTCATACCTCAATGTGAGAATAATTTCTAGTTCAGGCCCTAATATGAGAACAAATAGCAGGTTCATGGGCTAATTTGGACAAAACAAAGTTGAGATTCCAACGTGGGAACAATTGTAAGTTTAAGAACTAACTTGGATAAAAGAGTTTAGACCCTAATGTGTGAATAATTGTTAAGTTCAAAGATTAACTTGAAAAAAAAAAAAAAATTTCAGGTCCCAACGTGAGAGTAAGTTGCCAAATTTATACCAAAAAAGTAATTTAACCTGAGAATAAATTTTAGTTGGAAGATGTGGAAAATTGCAATAAAAAGAAAAAAAAAATCCTGCTATTATATTTTTTTTTGAATTTTAAAATTTTTGTTTTGATTAAATAGTACAAATTAAATTTGATATGTCGATTTTTGCTATCAATCATATAATAAAGAAATTATTTTATGGACCATTCTCACCACATCATCCATGGTCCCTGTTCAATTATCTAATGACATTTCAACAATTGTTTTCCATGTCATTGATACATAATTTTGGTAATTTTTTTACTCTGAACATTAAACCTTGAACTCCCAACCCAAACCCAAACCCAAACCCATCGGATTCGGGGTTCAAGGTTTAAGGTTTGTGTTTGGATTCGATTTGAGTTTAGGATTACGAGTTCTAGGTTCTAAACTCTAACATAAAACCCTAGACCCAAAACTTAGAATCTCGAACACTACATCCTGAACCCCAAACGTGAACCCGTCGGGTTCAAGGTTTAGAGTTCAGTTCGAATTTGAGTTTTAGGGTCTAGGATTCGAGTTTGAGATTTGAGATTCTGGGTTCTAAGTTTGAGGTAAAAAAAATTGTCAAAATTATGTATCAATGACATGGAAAGAATTGCTCAAACGTTACTAAATAATTGGAAAGAAAAGGACCATGGATAATGTGGTGGGAAGGGTCCCTAAAGTAATTTCTTCATGTATTATGTATAAATTGTGGATTTAATTTTTGCTCTCCAATTTAATCAATATTAGTTTAAAATTTTTTGAAATTTAAAATTAAATTCATTTACCAAAATTATCTAACTTTTTTGTGAGTATTATGTGAAAATAGCTGGTTAACGTGAGATTACAAAATAATTATATGTTTGCCACATAAGAATTTTGAAATGATAAAAATTAACTAAACGGATTTAACAATTACTATTTGGGTCAAAATTGAATCCATATTAAAATATAAAGATTAAATCCATAACTTACATATAATACAATAACAAATAGCAAAATCTGAAGTGATTTCCATGGATGCTGATGCCAAGGCTCACCCTGCCCCTAAACAAATTTACCCATAACTGCAAAATGGAGCATTAGATTAAGTTGGGTATTGGTAAATGCATGAATGTTTAGCTTGGCAAATGGTAACTTATGGGGAACTTCCTAGGTTCAATGCATGTTCCGAAAGAGACCTTGTTAATGTTTTGCCTATAAAATGTGTTGTATTTAGGAATTCCTTTAGAAGATTATGAGATATCCAAATAAATGTAGAGGATATTAGGAGAAGAGAGAACTAGGCTTGGGTAAGAGCAAGCATCAAAATCAATCATCCTATTGGTCCAAGTAAATATCATCTTATCCAAACACCACCCACCCATCAAAATTCATTTTCTTTTTATCATCCATCACATAAATCTCTAATCCCCCCCCCCCCCCCAAATAAAAATCAACAAAAAGAACTCATCAACTGCAGCTCTAACATCCATCATCTACATGGCCATGGCAACTCAAGCAGGTGTCTTCACCCCCACAATCACCACCCCAAAATCTTTGGCCCCATGGAAACCAGCCTCATCATTTTCCTTTGCTACCTCTTCCAAGTCCCTCAACTTCTCCATGGCTCAAAGAACCATTAGAGCTGCAGCTGCTGATGAGGAAGCATCATCTGCTGCTGCCACAAAGGAAGCTCCGGTCGGTTTCACCCCTCCGGAATTGGACCCCAACACCCCATCACCCATCTTCGGAGGAAGCACTGGAGGACTGCTTAGAAAGGCTCAAGTCGAAGAATTCTACGTCATCACATGGGATTCACCCAAAGAACAAATCTTCGAGATGCCGACTGGTGGGGCGGCCATCATGAGGCAAGGACCTAACTTGCTCAAGTTGGCGAGGAAAGAGCAGTGTTTGGCTCTGGGTACTAGGCTGAGGTCTAAGTACAAAATCAAGTACCAGTTTTACAGGGTTTTCCCTAATGGTGAGGTTCAATACCTTCACCCCAAAGATGGGGTTTACCCTGAGAAAGTGAACCCAGGTCGTCAAGGAGTGGGCCAGAATTTCAGGTCTATTGGGAAGAATGTCAGTCCAATTGAAGTTAAGTTCACTGGGAAACAAGTTTATGATTTGTAAGATGGAAGATGAAATGATGGAACCATGATTTTATGTGATTATATCTACTTTTCTCCCTCCTATATTTTTGTACTGCATTTATGTAAACCGTTCATCAACTTTTTAGGTAACAAGTGAATTACGTAAGACATAGATGCGTAACAACTGAACAAAGAGACCCAAGCAAAACAGATGCAGACCAAAGAGAAAAAAAAGAGAGGCTTTTAAGTACATTTTCTACTCAAATGATTTCTTTAATAATCGTATTGACATCATATTTTGCAATAAAAGTTGTTCACAAAAACAAGCAAATAACAGTATAGTTTTCACTGTTGGTGCCTGCTATGCTATTCATCAACTACATGCATACAATACATAGATTCAAACATCCGGGGACGGATGCCTGGATGAACTTGTCCATTGATCCGTGTGTACGGTCACAATCTCCGTTATTGACTCCAAAGCCTCAGATGACGCAGTTTGGCCAAATTCAGATGGCAAGCTCAAGAATCTGCATGAGCAAGTAATATCTTTAACGTCAAGTCTCCTTTTCAATAGAACATAAACTAATAATCTTAGAAACTCTTTTCAAATGCTATCAGAACCATTTCCTTTTATGTAGAGCATGTTCTACTGTAGTTCGAAGTCCCTTCATTAAAAAAAAACTCCCTAAACAGGCTGAAGATCATGCTACAAGCTCTCATTCTTCTTGTTACCTCTAGAAACATTCCTAAAAATTATTCTTAAGGTTATTGCACTCAGTCTTTCTCCAATGTTCAACAAGTTCAGCAGAAACCACAAACCATATTAACAACCACCAGAGCTGGGATTCCATAAACTGTATATGAATGTGTAAGGGCGAAAAAAGAGAACACATTCTAGACATCCTATGGACATGACAAGAGAAGAAGCAAGATGCCTATTCTGCTTCCAAAACTACCACAATGCACATCATTAATCATCAACCATAACTTAATCACTGGGTCAGATCTAAAGTATGAAATCTTTAAAATAAACTAGATATAGAATGTAACCAAGCTATTGGATTAAGAGGAGAGTTAACCTAATTAACCTGGTAAAAATCTCAAAAGCCAACTCAACCAAGCCTATCCATCTATTAACATTGAAAAACTTGATATGCTCCAATGAGTTCCAAGACATGGCAAACAATTTAAGTTTCCATAACAAAATCCAAGCTTTTATCCCCTAAGGCTTAGACACTTGAAAGATGTCCAGCATTTGGACCTGAAGTTGAATCTATGAAACTTCTATCAAAACTTTAAATATACAACCAAGAACCTTTTTCCAGCTTCTGGAAATGTCGGGATAAGAGGTAATTTGGGATTTTGTTGTCCATGTATATTATTATCATAAACTGAACAGTCAATCACCATGAAGTCCAGGATACGATAAATCTATCCATTAAGTGTTTCTCTTTGTCACCTTTGGCCTCCACCGAGACCAACTTACAATAATATTCTCAATTTATGTACCGCTAATTAACACCAAATAAGGGAAAGGAAGTTGATAACAAAGCAAATTGTGCCAACATACCACAATTTTTCTTCTATTCCATATTCTAAAGACAATATAAAAAATGCTGCCTTTTTAACACATACACCCAAAATCAAGATAATGCTTTCATTGCAAATACACAAACAAATTAGCAATAAATTAATAGTGCAAACAGCATATAAATAATTGAACATACATGAGATTCAAGCATCAGCCCCATCCTTTCCAGCAAAAGGGTTGTGAGTAGGACCAACATCCTGCCCAATATGACGCTGCACCAGCCGTTGCAAATCAGCCATAACCTTGTGCTCACGTTTTGCTTTCTCTTCATAGTTAAACATAGCCAATGCCCTCTTGTCCTCTGCACTGTAAACCTGGTTTTCTTTCCTAATACGAATGGCATTCATTCTCTGATGTCTGCTACCACTCATCACAAACCCAAGGCTCTCAAACTTCTGAATCTCCTCAGCAGAAAGACCGACTTCACCTCTTCGTGGGATACGCTTCCCCTGTTGCACATATTGTGCAATGGCATCACCTTCACCAGGCCTCAGCGCACCACCATAACTTATATGTCCCTCAGCTCTTGGCAATGGTGCTGGGCCAACCATAGGCTCATTATCCAATGCAGGTTTCTTCTGAGCCTCTATCATTTCTTTAAACATAAGAGCCTCAGCAGCATTAATTTCAGCCATCTTAGGCTCATCTACCATTGTTTTACTCTTGGCATCAACTCCAGAATCCGAGCTCTTATCAGAATCTGAAGCTTGGCTATCAGTTTCTGATCCTCTCCTTTTCTTACTCCTCCTAGACCTCGAATTTGAAGAGCTTTTCCGCTTCTTTGACTTGACACGATCATCAGAAGATTTACTCACATCAGATCCATCAGTTTCCCTTTCACTTGCGCTCTCATTGGAATCACTATACCTACTCTTCTTCCTGCTTCTTTTCCTTGTACTGCTTTTCTTGCTATTCCTATTTCGCCTACTCCCCTTTCTCCTCGACTTCCTTCTCTGCTTGCTATCTTCCTCATCATCGGATTCACACTCGCTCTCATCAGATACGCTATCACTGTACGACGATGTTTTCCTACTCCTACTTTTACTTTTAGAACTCGACCCCTTCTTCCTCCTCCGAGACTTCGAATCATCTGATTCAGTTTCTGACTCGCTCTCTGATTCGCTACTTCCAGAATTTTCAGACTCAGACTTGGATTTGACTCTCTTATTGCTTGTCTTCTCCCTTTCTTTATCTGAGTCGCTCTTCCCATCCCCGTTATCCTCACCGTACTTCTCCGAAATTTCATCACCTTTATCCTCCAAATCACCGCCATCATTCCTCGGCGGACTCGGCGTGTTCTCCCAAATACAGAATCTCAAGGCCTTTCTCATCTTCTGTCTCTTCAGCCTCCTATACTCTTCAAAGTTCAATCCTTTCAACTCCTCGTCCGATTCGGATTCTGAATGTTTTCCGTTCCGATAATCCCGGTCCAGGTAGCTGCGATTCTTGCCGAATTTCTTGGGCAGAGAGTTTAGGGTTCCGTCATGTGCAGGGTTCCGCCTTCTAGGATTTTCGTCTCCAGGCGACTCCAAACGGTGGCGGTTTCGAGGTTGGTCGCGGTCGTAGACGTCGTAACTGGGACTGCGGCGACGACGGCGGTAATCAACAGAATCATCCGATTCAGATGCGTAGCGACCATTTTCGCGGTCAAAACGCCGTCTTCTTTCAGGACTTTCGACAGGGCTTCGTCTTCTAGGGTTCCTGAATTCAGATGAACCAGAAGGGTTACGCTGTTGGCTACCTTTGCGGCTCTGGTGGTCGCGTTCATAGGCTTCGTAGCTAGGGCTACGGCGACGGCGGCGGTAATCGGGGGAACCATCGGATTCAGATGTGTACCGGCCGTTTTCCCGATCAGATTGGCGTCTCCGTTCCGGATTTTCGACGGTGGATGTCAGGCGGCCCATCGCAATTCGTTTTTTCGCAATTTTTTCGAAAGAGATCAGATCATCGTATAATAATGTTCATTCAAAAATTTATAATTAACCTAAAAAAAAAAGAATATATAATAGTAGGCCAAGCCTAACCGACCTTGTAAATGAGCCGAACATCTGAACTGGCAGCAACCCAAAGACAGCAGAGTAGCCCAATTCTTATATAAGCAGGCTCGATATGGGCCCATAGCCCCATTAATGAACCCTTCTTTATTATTATTCAAAAGGAGCTACTAACCAGGATTACCACATATTTTAAAGGGTAATTTATCAAAATATACCGAAAATTAAAAAAGTTTACGGATATAGACTGAATTCTAGAATATTTACGGAAAAAGGTCATTTCCCCACAAAACGCATCCACGTCAGCGCGTTTTGGGGGGATGCAGCAGGAAAGCGCGCCCTCAAGGGCGCGCTTTGTGCCACATCAACACAAAACGCGCTGACGAGGACGCGCTTTGCTGATGTGGCACAAAACGAAAAAAATTAATTGTAAAAGAATATAAAAGAAAAAAAATTAAATTGCTCAAAACGAAAAAAATATGGAGATTAATTGTAAAATTAACCTAAAATTTTTGTTTGAAATGATGATTTAACGTGTCACGTCTGCTTATCATTATACCGTTAACGACAATTAACGGCTTATTGACTAAAATGTTACAACACGATAATGTAAGTGACTAAAATGTAACATTTCAAATATAAGTGACTAAAATGTAACCTGAGATAAATAAAAATGATTATTTTAGTAGTTTACTCGATATGAAAAGCACAAAATTTTTTTATGTCTTTCTGGATTACGGTTTCTTTGGAGCAATGTAATGTTTAGAGTGAAATACAATGATGCTTGAATCGAATTGGATTGGTTGATTATGATATTTGCTTGGAGATAGACATCAAACTAGTTAAATCAAATTAAAAATTTTGTTGAATTGGTTGAATCATATATATTTTTTTATAAATTTTATTATTCTATAATAATTTATTTAATCGAATCGGATGAACTAATTAAACTAATGAATCGGTAACTTAATCGGTTTGACTACCAATCTGGTTCTTGAAAACCTTTGTGCAATAGATTCTTTTGTTACTGATTTTCTTTTTCACTTGTATTTAAGCATTATAAATTTGTTACTTTCGAGTTAAAATATGATAATCTTTAACCTCTCTATTATTGATTATTGTAATTTCGACCCCTGTTATAACTCGAGCGATTAACGTCATCTTATATGAATTCGTTAAGTTAAATTACGAGTTTAAGTATCCTTTGTAGGAACAAGATATATAGGAAAAGAAAGTTGCTTTCTCTAAATTTAATTAATTAATACAATATTAGAGACAGTTTTAGCTCTTTTTTGAATGAAGTCGACATTATTTTTGAGGGTTAAAATTAAATTATATATTTTGATAAGGATTAAAATATAATTTTAATATTGTATTAATTAATATTTTTTAAAAACATAAATGTGATTTTCCCATTTTAAAGGGGATAGCTCTCTTGTTGCTGCCTGAGTTTGACCCTCTATGGCAGCCATCGATAAATGTTGAAACTTCGAATGAGTTTGGATAGACAGTGTATTTATTTATAGTTAGTGTAAAAATAACGGTAGTGATAAAATTAAATACTGTATCGTAAAACAAAAATTAAGCTAAAAGGCAAACCTGAAAAAAATCTCTTCAACAGTAAAATTAATATTTAATTAAGTCTACATTATCTCATCCTCTCTTATCTCTCTGTCTGCAGGGCTGAGAGGATTAAAACCAAAACCCTGAAAACTACAAAGAAAACAAGAACAGGGCAATGTTTGGTTTATGAAATTCAATATTTTTGTAATTGAAAAATAATTTATCAAATGAAAATCCTCAATTCTCTTCTCCATCTAAAAACCATTTCTTGGTATCGACACTCTTGACTGCAAAATGCTTTGTCACCTCTGCATTAACGAAGTAGATACAACAATGACCAAATTATTTATGCATTTAATCAAAGTTGGTGTAAATGTAAATGTCGATTTTCTGTCGAAGATTGTTCTTACATGTGTGACAAAAGCTGAGGAAATTATTACTCTCTGATGGTGCAGACTTGGGCTGAGTATTCGATATACTACAACAGCACTCTACGTCGCAGTCATGGAAAATATGGGTGGTCTTGGGGTTAGGCCTGTGAGATATCACGCACGTATAATCCTCTGATAGCTCCATAATTTGTTTTAGTGGAAAACACCCATTGAAGACCATAGGAGGATCCTTCATATGAACACTAGTTTTGGGAGAGGTAAATAGTGGAGATGGTGTATGAAGATTCTTGGTTTTGGTCCCAAAATCTGGTGGGATTAGTGGAATCTGAACCCTGAGTTCTGTCCCAAACAAAACCTTACAACTCTTGTCTGTGTCGATGATGGCAAGGCCGATACCTTTTGGTTCTATATTTTTTACAGGTGAGGAAAGTTTTGGGGATTTTGGATGGTTTATATCGTAGTGGAAGGATGATTTGTTATCGAGGATTGAACTGGGGCTGTTGAGAGCTTCGGTTTCATTGAGCTTTTTTGCAATGAAAGATGGGATTTGGGCAATGAAATTCTTTTGGGAAGGTGGTGTTGCCATTAAAGCTTGCTTGCTGGTCACTGATTTGGACCTATTCCTCAGCATAACTATCACTGAGTTGCAAATTCCTCTGTTCTTTTTTTTTTTCTTTTTCCTGGTGAAAACTTTACTGCAAATCCCTTTCAATCCTTACACACAAATCTATGCAAGCTTCTTTTAAGTTTCAAATTATGGGAAATTGAAATGCTTCCTAAATCTTTGTAGCCTCCATGACAGAACTGTAAGAAAAGAAAGGACTTGGTTTTCCTATTTTTATTTTTTCCTAAGTTTCTTCGATCAAGCTGCCTTCAACAATGACAAGAATCAATACCCATCATAATAATACCCCAACGTGCAAAGCACATGGTTAAGAACAGGCACGATCAACTGTTCACTGCTCTGCCATTTTTACTATATATATATATATATATATATCATGAAACCATAAGTGCTTTTACCTTATTTATAATCTAATATTTATATTAAATAATTTAAAATTTATTTCAAATGAGAAACTTTTTGCAATTCCTATGAAATGGAAGGCATCACCAAGTAAATGGAAAGATTATAAGCTTCTCTCTCTTTCTCTCCCTTATTTCTGAACTTTTAGTTTCAGTTAGTGGCAGTGGGGCTGTCTCTCATTCTTGACATGGATTTAACCCTGCAAAACCGGCACGAAAATATGCAGAACTTTGCAAAAGAGAGAGAAAAGGTAAGAAAGGAGGAGGAAAAAGCTTTCATCTTAAAAGGGTAAGGGTTTTGTCATTGCGTGGAGGCTTTTTAAAAGAGAAAGAAGGAGATGTGAATGCAACTATGCATGATAATTAATGGCCGCCTTTGCAGTAAAAGCCTGCAACAATTTCCTTTTTCTTTTGTCTCTCTGTGTTGTATATAAAAAGAACTGCAGTGATTTTTGTCCTTTCCTGATTCAAATTCTAAGGGTCGTTTGGATGGACGGTACGTTTACTTGCGATTAGTGTAAAAACAGTGGTGGCAGTGAGATTAGATATTATAGCGATACTGTAGCGTGAGACAAAAAGTAAGCTAAACGCACTGTTCCGCACTCAATCGCCCATCCAAACCCACCCTAAGTGCAGGTTTTTAAGGATTAATTACATCAAATACGTCTCTAAATTATATCATTTAGTTCCTCATTTGGTCAGCTTAGATTTTCTAAATGCTAATTTGAGTACCACGTGGAACATACTCGTGTTTGTTGTACGGGCAATTTGGATCTAATATGTTAAGTAGAACATTACTTTTATAACACGTGATATCTAAATCATCATATAATACAATAGGTACAAACGTGTTTATAATTTAATCAACAAGTTTTAAATATACTCCATGTCAAATTTGAACTCGTATTTACTGCTCAATCTTAATTTATACTAAAAATCCTATCATACGTGTATGTGTGTGGAAACTACAGATTTAGAACACAAATGTGTGTTTAAAAATAACATACAACCAAATGTATGATTTGGAACTAATAAATCATAATAGCACATGAAATATATATGATATTAAAACAAAAATATATTAAATTATGAGTAAAACAAAATTTAAACACATAAATACATCAGATAAACAATGCTAAATGCACTACAATTATTTATTATCGTTTTATCATCAATTGCGAGTTAGTGTCGAGTTAACTTGTTACACCAACTCAATTAACAATATTATTAAGATATACAACTGGCGGAGATAATAACTTGTTCATATTGAAAATATAATGTATAAAAAAGATAAAATAAAATTTTGATTGAATGGTAAATTTAAAGTTTTATTAATTCAATTGATGAGAGTTCAAATATCACTATATTGAAAAAAGAGAGTTGTTTGAAAACACCATTGCTAACTTTTTGGAGCTGATCAGGGATTTTTATTGTTGAGTTAAAATTAAGCTAAAACAGAAAAAGGGGAGCTTATTACTAAAATGTATATTTGTTAGATTAGACATCCATCAACCAAAAAATGCTATAATGGAAAGTTTTTGCAATGCCTTAAATAGATTGGGAGATTCCCATATAACTAATGTTACATGTACCAACATTGTCAATCAATACACTGAATCACTGCTTGCTTTTCCTATCATTTCTTGTTCGCTTTCTGAACTCTCGTTTCTCATCAGAATATTGCTTCTTAATTAACAAATTGCACATTGCTGTTTTCACAGCATCCGCCGCCGCCAAGAACACCTTTTCATCAACTGAAATGCTTCCCTGCAACTTCTCTAGCAGTTTAGCTCCACCGGGTATTTCACTATCCACCAACACAGCTGGTTCCTGCTCCGAAGCGTCGGGACTGCTTTTCTCAAAACCAGAGATGACTTTCACTCGAGACAAAGATGAAACGTCGGAACCTCGCAACTTGGAGGCACCTGTTACCATCCATAATAATCCTCCAGATATACTACTACCAAGGCTTGTAGGAACGAAATTCTCCCCAATGATCGAAACCACCTGCCAAAATTGGAAGTAATCCAGGAAATAATTGTTAGCTGTGCATTTCACTAAACCAGAAAGTTCGGATACATTCAGAGAATATCCATATCATATTATAACAAAGCTGAGATGGATATGCAAAATGCATGCTAGTATGATGTCAAGCAAAAGTAATGGAACTGGTCTTCCGAGGCATGCAAGTTAAGTATTCTTTTGTGTATATTGTTGTTAAAGTTGCAGTCTCTACCTTCATAACAGAAAGAGTCCGAGATGAAAGGTCGCAGCTCAACAACATTATTCCTCGCAGACTACAAAGAACGGAATGACTGTTATGATAATTGACTGAACATTTGGACCATTGAAGTAGAAGAGTAACAAGCATATAGGATACTCAGAATCTGACCTTTGAATGGCTACTGCGATAAGGGTACAACCGGGAATTGTGCATATGTCAGTAACAGTTGAACAGTTTCCTTCTGTAGTATCAGACTCAAACTGAGCCTTCAGTAAAGAAGTAAAAGTAAAACAAAGATAAAGGGGTTAACAGCAAAACTAAAATTAGAAACAGTATTCTCAAACTTTCAAAAAACCATTTTTCCTTCTAATGAATGGCACCCCAAAACTGTGAAACCAGACCATTTTTGATATATTTTGGAAGATGGAAAAGCATTAAGTTAATGCAAACATTAAATGTTATTTTTTGTGCGAGAGAAAAGGAATGAGAGGCCAAGGGATCTATTATGAACAACAGAGGTGAATGATATTTTCCTTCCCCGAAACATCATCAGTAATGAGAGATACCTTTGCACCAACTGCACAAGTATCAAGGAGGGATCCAGATATAATATCCCACATGCGAACCTGAAGAAGAATACAAGTTGATTGTTTGCCGAAATTTCAACTTGAAAACTTAGAAGACGACAGAGAAAAAACAACTTCACAGATCACTCAAACAGCATTCTAATACTCACAGTGGAATCACCGCCACCAGACACAAGAATACCCTGCGGAGAATCTGGAGTGCAAATGAAGGCAAGGCAGGAAACAAATCTGTACGCAATCAAGTTAAATGAGCACCTACCTTTGATTATGGAAATAGAGATTTATATATTCTCAGATAAAAAAAATGGACATTTAAGTAAATCGTGATTACTCAAAAGAGTCAACAGGTAGAAAACCAACCTACGACTCCTTGACTAGGAATCAAGTAAATTCAAGCATACTATTGCTTCTTAATTCAGCACAAGTTTTTCTTCAAAGATAGTGTTTTAAACCAAGTAATGCTATATAGTACCCTTTAATATGTACAATATCAAAGCAATGCAACAGAAACATGTAATCGTAAAAACTCACTCACTCCGTATGACCAAGACAAAAGCTTTGAACCTCATGAGCTCCATCTAATGGCTTCTTGGGAAACACTGTAACCTGCCGATAACAAAGTAAACATGTAACATTGGTGCTTTATCAAGCGAACAACTATAATGGTTATAGAAACTAGAAAGGTTAAGGCATGATGGCTTACACGAATTTTAAAATCTCTGTCGGCACTGACAATAAAATGTCCATCAGGTGAAAACTCCTGCAAATAAGACAGGATAATAATTTGGTAACTAACAGGCAAACCATGCTAAAGCCAGTTAAAGGGGAAAGAACGAAAAATGGTGGATATCAAGAATAAGATTGCTAATCAATTACCAGGCTAGTAATGATACTACAATAATGAGCAAGCAATGGCACTGCCTTCTTGTTAAGAGGAGCTTGAGTTTCATCAACCCCTGGAAGATCCACTACCCAAACCACTCCAAATTTGTCAGCAAAACAAACATGAAGACCATCATTGCTTATAGCAACTGCACTCACTCTCTTCTCAGAACACCTGTCATACATCATATTCATAATGCCTCACTAAAATGAAGCAAAAATTTCCCCCCAAAAAGGAAAGTTAAGTGTTTATGAACTTACACAGTAGCAATGCAGCGCCAAGACTCGGTAGACCAAACCTTGACAAGCTTGTCATCTCCAGCAGATACAAAGAGTTTCCCATTTGCTCCATATTTAATACCTCTAATTGAATCATTATGTGAAGCCCCGCCTGCCTCATCCACCAAAATCACAGCACAATCTTCTCTGCCAACGCTCAATATTTTCTTTTAAAACTACAATATTCATTTCTTTATGTTCCTTTTGGAAACATAGGTTTTAAAATTTGGATTTGGATTTCATTTTATTATAGAAATAGCAAGAGTGTAATGCATATATTATAGAGAAATTAGTTGAGATTCAATACATTACATATTTGAGAAATTATGGTGAATATTACATTGCTAACTATTCTGCCGCTCAATTTACACTATTTTGAAATTAAATTCTAAATTCTAAAATTCAACTTTTCCAGCGCTACCTATTTGAGTGAGCAAGAAATCAACTGAATATGAAAGCAGGAAGAGAAGAGAAGGGAAGATGAAAGGCTTACAGGAGATTGAAGACACGAAGGTCCGACCCGACAGCGACTGCAACTGAGTTCCGGGTCGGGTGGACGGAAATAAGGGCGGGTGCGACCTCCATGTGTTTATTGTTTTGCTCAGATTCTTCCATTTGAGAATCTTCGTGTGTATTGTTGTCATTTTCACACTCTTCGATCCGAAAATCCTCCATTTGTGCTCCTTCCATTGAAAGGTTTCTTGTTTTTTTTCTTTTAGGGTTTTAGTTAATGCCCGCTAAACGGTTTAAGGTTCCCAGTGGCATTTCAAGTTATTGGGCTTTTTGGTTCTTTTTGGGCCCTACTGTGACCAAAGTTTTCAAATTTCGGATATTTTTACAATATTAATATTTTAAAATATTAAATTTCAAACTACTTTTAGAATTAAAATTTAAGAGAATGAATCTTGAAATTTCTTCTTTGGATGCGTCATTTAGAGAAATAATTTTTTTTTTAAATTTCTTCATCATATAATTTGTTTTTTCAATTTTTTATAGAAAATAGTTTACAAAATTTATTTTTAAAAATATTTATAGCCATATAAGAAAGTAAAAATATATATGTGGAAAAAATTTAAAAATATATTTCATCAAATTAAAAATGCTAAACGTGTAACAGGAATGACCAAAATGATAGAATTATGTAACGTGGAGCTTAAATTGTAATTTTTATTTTATTTTGGGTGCCTAAATAGAAATTTTTTTATAGTTGGGTGACTATCTGTATATTTTACCCAAACTTAAAAAATGTATTTAAAACACATATTTGTGTTTAAAAATAATATACAATAAATAATGGAATGTATGATTTGAAACTAATTAATAATAACACATGAACTATTACGATATTAAAATAAAAAATTAGATTAAATTATAAGTAAAACAAAATTTAAACACGCGAATATATCAAATTAAGATTACCAAATAAATACAATTATTTATCATATTGTTGTCATCAATCCAAAATTGGTGTCGAGTTAAGTTGTGACATCATCTCAATTAACAATATTATTAATATGTACAATTGATGTATGTAATAAAGTGTGCATAATAAAATTAAAATGTAAAAAAAAAAAACATAAAACAATAAAAGAATTACAAAAGGTACAAAATTCTTTTATTGAAAACTGTATTGATGGAAGGGAAAGGATTGTATGAAACAGTGATGCCACGTCATCTGTATCCCTTTCCAATAGTTTTATGCCCCATCAGCATTTTCATCCTGAATTTCAACATTTTTATCCTGAAAAAAATCAAATCAAAATTAAAATCTTGAAATTCAGGATAAGAATACTGATGTGGTATAAAATTATTGGAAAGGAATACAATGACATGGCGTCACTGTTTCATACAATCATTTCTCATTGATGGAATCAGGTGGAAGGCTACAAGTTTCAGAATCCATAAATCGGTTGTTAATGTGACGTTGTCATGTTGATTAGGGTTGCGTTTTATTTTATATCATTCATGAATGATTTCTTTTGGTGAATGGGAACAAAACTGTAGTCATATAGCAATGGAGTCTCATATTTCCATTAAGCATACATCACAAAGCAGGAATACAAATGGCTACTGTCTACTAGTAGATAAAGAAGCTCCTGGTTCACATAAAATGCTTAATATAAGGCGATAATCGATACGTATGAAGCAATGAACAGAGTGAAGAGAGTAAGAGCAAGCGGCTTGTCCATGGTACTTCCGTTTGATATGCTGCCTTCTGTTGTAGGGACTGTTTTAGACCCAGTTCCTGCATATTTTTTTCATGTGTTCATAGGATACCATTACCACCAAAGCATCGAGATTAAGCAGATAAATAAAATGTGACAAGCTTTAAGTTCTGTCTACCTGAAGGAATGCTCGGCATCGATGATGTAACTGATGTGTCAGGCGTGTCATCGGAACTATCAGCTGAAGAAGGACTTACTGCAGAGCTCACAGGGGGAGATGCTGGACCGTTGGCAGCTGCTAAACAATCAAAATTTACTTATGTCAAAGATATTTTATGTTATCTTTCTTCGGGAATACTTTATGTTAAACTTGACCTTACCGTTACACCTGCTAACTGGTGGTGTTTGCACATTGCAAGCACCAGGGAGTGACAGAGCTCGAGTCTGGTTGATGGTAACACCAAGCGATGAGGCCCCACCATTGAGCACCGAGCAAAGACACTGAGGCTGCGATTGAACTACGCTCGAAAGCTGAGAGCAGCAAGTCGATGATGGGGTCGTCGTCGAGTTCGACGTAATGTAGTTTAAACACGGGGCTAAACCCAAGAGCACGCTGGTACAACCTGACTGAGCCATGGCTTTATAACCACAAAGCATGGTCACAAAAACCAGGGCAAGACCCAACTTGACATTTTCTAAAGCCATTTGGAGGTTCAGTATGTAGCAAGGAGATGTTTGTGTCTTCCCAAAAGGGAATGGTAGCACATATATAGCACCTTTCATGGCAAAAGATCATACTATTAGTTGCATTTCGGGTGGCCAACTTTTTCTAAATAGGGGTGATTTGGTTTAACAGTTTTAAGAACCTCAACCATACTTACATGGCAAGTCTTTAGACTAAAAATATATTTACACTGCTACTTAAACAGCTAAGCTTTAGTTTCTTAAACAAAAGGGGAAATCATGGTAGCCCAAGTCTTGAATCAGTTGGCCAGAATGGTTGACGTTAAAAAATTTTCCACTTTCCAGTGAAAAGTGATGTCTTCAGAAGAATCAGAACTAGAGGTGATCATGGGCCGGGCCGGGCCGAGCCCAGACAAAATTATAGGCCCATTTTCTAGGCTCGAGCCGGCCCGGCCCGAAATATGGGCCTAAAAATTTGTCCAAGTCCGGCCCGAAAGAAAATCGATAAACTCGAGCCCGGCCCGGCCCGGCCCGGCCCATATTAATTTTTTTAGTTTTTTTTCATTAAATAAAAAAATTTAAAACAAATATTAAAACAAATAAAAATATGTAATTTTTTTTAACTTTTTTCATTAAATAAAAAAATTTAAAACAAATATTAAAACAAATAAAAAAATATGTAAATCTAAAAAGTATATTTGATTAAAAATAAAATATATATTTAATATATAATTCGGGCCGGGCCGGGCCGGGCCGGGCTCGGGCCAAAAAAGTTTTACCCGAGCCTGGCCTGTTTACTAAACGGGCCTCATTTTTTTGCCCAAACCCATATTTCGGGCTTATATTTTTACCCGAACCCTCTCATTTTTCGGGCGGGCCGTCGGGCCGAGCCGGGTAGCCCAACCCATGATCACCTCTAATCAGAACCATATCACTTTTAAAGGAAATGTTAAGAAGAGTGCCAATTGACACCTTGTTAAGATCATCCCTTAATCCTCAATCTCATTGCTTAATTACGTTTTCACCCCTCCAACAACATGATATTTTTTTTTTCCTCATGCTTAATTACAAATGTGTTAAAATCATTAATTAAAAATAAAAAAATATTTTTTTTTAAAATAATACAAATGTGTTCATATCTAATTACAAATATTTAATGGTTATATTTAATTAATTAAAATATAGTTTATATATTCTAATTAAATTTTATAAATAATTTAAAATAAGCTCATTGAGATTTCAAATAACCTCCAATGCGGTGAATTTTTTAAGTTTGATAATTTAAAATTAAAATAATTTGATAAAATTTTAAATAAATAATTTAAAATAAGCTCATTGAGATTTCAAATAACCTCCAATGCGGTGAATTTTTTAAGTTTGATAATTTAAAATTAAAATAATTTGATAAAATTTTAAATAAAAAAAAATATGGAAAATAATAAGTAGACAAGAGTTACTTATCACTTAATGAAGAATATTTTTAATTTTATTTATTTATTTTAATATTATATTATCTTATAAAAATTTTACGTTTAAAATTTAATTTTTTTTTGTTTAAAATAAAGAGAAATATTTAAAAATTAAGAGTAGAATATTTTTTTTATAATTTAAAATCTATATTTATCATACAGTCTAATTAATTTTAAGTAATATATCAAACAAATTTTAAAACTTAAATTCATTACTTAAATTTTCAATACTTAATTTTTAACATTTATTTTTTCAGTTTGTTAAATAGCACCTAAATATTTGCATTTGTTTTTTTATTTAAAATTTTCAAATAAACTTATTAATTTAATACATTATCATGTTATCAAATTCAATATGTATTTTATTTTTACAACTAAAATTTTTAATTATTTTTATTTCCTTTAATATAAAAAAATTATATAATTATATATTAATTAATCAACATATTTAAATAAATATATGAATAATGTACATATATTTTAGTAATTTTAATATTTTTAATTATTTGTTAAATTTTCAAATATGTTATAAATTCCATTACATACAAACATTATTCTAATGTTTTCAATGGTCAATTTGTTCCTCTCATTATAATTTATCTCATCGCCACCATTGCGGTTGAATCCAAACACATATCACATCATTAATTTTAATCTTACTGTTATAGTAACTAATCTCACTGTTACCATTGTTTTCAATATCACCAAAACTAATTCCACCGCCATATAAATTAACCCTAATTAAGTTTTCAAATATACTTCAAAGGTTTCATTATTAGGTCTATGGTAATATAATCATGTTTTTGTGAAGTTTTTTTTTTTACAGAGGAAGAAAAGAAAACAAGTGACTCTAATTTCCCCTCTAAGAAAGAAAACTTAGTAAGAAAAAGTTTGAAAATGATCTCCACAATCTGAAAAGATTGTTAAAACTCTTCTAAAAGAAACTTAAGAGAAATTCTTGAAAAGAAAACTCAAAAATAATTTATTAACTCAAAAGAGAAGTTAAAGAATAATGATTTGTGTGATTTGTGTACAATGCAAAGGCCTATATATAGGCTAGTTAAATAAAACTATTAAGTATACTAGAACTCTAATTAATTTAAACAAGAAGCAGTTTTAAACTAAAGTTTCTTGTTGAGATAAAACTCTTAAATAACTTTATTAAAAATTTGGAAGAATTAAATAATAAAATAATAAGAGCTAGTAAATACAATATTGGGCTCCTATATAAAATAATAATAAAAATTCTCGTCATAATCACGTCCAGAAATTCTATTCGCGCAGTCTTTATTAAAACGATCATAACTTGAGCTCCCGAACTCGAAATCGAGTGATTCAAAGTGCGTTTCAAAGCTAAGAGATAGATATTCGAATGCCATGAAGACATTTCAACCCAGAAATGTTTGGATCCCATCCAAAAAGTCGTCGCGATTTTACTGATTTCCAAACTTGAAAATTGACAGCTTCGGTGAATGGAATTTAATAAATTTCACTCTATTTGTGCATGTATCAACAACGACCATGATTCTGTTAGAATATTGTTTGACAGTTTCAGACTCCTTCATTTTTAGGTTCTCAAAATCCTTCCTCAAGTTGATAATTTGCTACTGACTTGTCTTGTCTGTACCTTGAAACTCTTCTTTTAGTTTATCCCAAGCTTGATTTGGAGTCTCACAAGTCATAATTCTAGTGAAAATTACATCAAAAACATCATTTTGAAGACATGACATCGCCTTGAATTTCTTAGCATGATCATCACTATGCTGCCTAATCTGAGCTATCGTTGAATTAGTTCTCAACGGTGATGGCTCTACATCCGCATTCACAATCTCTCATAAATCATAATCTTGTAGGTAGATCTTCATTTTGACTACCCAAATATGATGGTTTTCATCGTTAAAAGATGGTGGTGGAGGAGGTGTAAAGCTAGTTGAAGACATTTTTACAAAAAACAAGTAAATAGAGATTGTTTTTTCTTTTTTCTTTTTTTAAAAAAAAAGGCCCTCAAAGATGATTGACTCTAGATATTAATTGTTGGGTTTTTTTTTTTTGTTTTTTTATTTTACAGAGGAAGAAATTTAACAATCAAATCTACTTGCTATTCCATTTGTCTACTTTTTGCTTACAAAGTACAACTTTAAATAAGAAAAATTATCAACTGCAAGTTGACAAGTCTAGATACATTAATTCACTCATTGGCTGATTTCTGTTTAATCAGCATCGATTACATTAACCTATCAAATTAAAGATAAATAAAATAATCTAACAACTTTTCTAAACAAGTTGACAACTTGTTAGCTTGTAATAAAAGTTTTAGGACAGTTCGCAGCATCGTCGTTTGCGTTTCAAGATAGCTTGCGTCTTGTGTGTTCGCGAGTCTATTCATATTTGGATAGTCTGCCAAATAGTTCGCCAGCTAATAGTTCACCTTTTTGGCTTACACTTTTACTGTCCGTCACTTTGGCTTGCACTTAGATTGATTGCCATTTTGGCTTGCACTTTAGATAGTCCGCCACTTTGGCTTACACTTTGGACTATCTGTAGTGCTGCATGGTTGACCAACTTTCAACAAATGTCCGTAAACCTGCTCAATTAACATTGTCATTGTATGGTTTAACTAAAGTAATTATTTTTGTTTTGGCTGTTGAGTTAGATGAGAGCTTTTCTTCTTCCATACTTGATTTGGATTAGTTAAGCTAATATTTTGCAAAAAACAATTAAGGAAACTGAGACTGGGAGAGTCCTTCCATTGATTCTTATTGATTAAACAAATTCAAGCAATGTAGTACAGCAACACTCTTCTTATTGGAAAACAATAATCATACCCCAAAAAAAACATCAATCATCAATAAACTCTATAACTCAGAATTTGGCCACGGTTGCAATGAAGACAAGGCAGATAACTGAATGAAGGGAGGCTTTTGCTATACTTGCATCGGACGATCCCACGTCGATGGATGGGACCGACTTAGATCCTGTTCCTACATATTTATGAAGCAATAACATGAAAACATGTCCCTTAATCATGTCATAATACATGAACTTTTGTTTTCTTGGTATAGTTTGATGACCAGAACAGTACAAATGTGTGTACCTGAAGGAATGTCTGATGCTGATGGTGTAATGGCACTGGCACCCTCAGATGGTGAACCAGAAGGAGATGCTGCTGGTGCAGTTGAAGGTGTTCCAGATTTTCCACCTGGGAAAATTTATATAGTTGGTATTGTAATCATATAAGCATAAACCAAAAGTTAATGAAGAGCTTACCATTACACTGGCTAAGTGATGGATTTTGAACCTGACAAGAACCAGGGAGTTTTAGAGCAAGGGTTTGGTTTATTGTAATCCCCAATGAAGCCCCGATGCTGAGCATGGAGCAAACACATTGCGGAGATGATTGAACGACCGTCTTCAGCTGCGAGCAGCAAGCAGATGATGGGGTGGACGTATTTCCAGTAATGTAGTTAAGGCATGGGGTTAAGTTGGTGAGTGCCGGAGTGCAGCTTTGAGCATTGGCTCCTGCCCACAGCATTCCCATCAGGGCTAGAGTTAGACACATTTGAAGTCCTATTGAAGCCATTGCTTGGTGTTACAACTTTCGTCTGCGTATAGACACTGGCGAAAGTCAAATTGTTTGATTGGATTTGGAGACTTGGGGTTTACTTCTTGAGTGAACAAAAAAGAAACAAACCACTGAGGTTATATAATAAAGTGAGGAAAATAACAAATGGATTTGGTATATTCAGATGACCAACTCTTACTAATTTTTCCTATTTTCTTTCTAAAACCTTCTATAGCTACAATGAACTCAACTAAAATGGAATTAAACTAGGTTGGAGTCCTTTTTTACTAAAATAAAGATTATCGTAAATTAAAATATGGTTCGGTATAAAACAGGATCCTGTTTACTTGTATACTACTAACCATTAAAACAAAAAGCATTTCAAATGGACCATATGCTGCTTGACCATTGGTGACGATAACATGCCCACCCTTGTTTTATGTGATAGTAGGAAGAAAGGGCTGCTATGGCAGCCAAAATGAACCGAGTCGTTGATGAACATAATTAAAAAATAATAAAAAGAGGAAAAATATAATGGCAAAAACCCAAGAGTTGCAACTAACACGTAAAACTACCTACCATGAGCCGCCTTTGGTTTCATCATATCATAAAAAAAATATTACTTCATTGATGAAATTAGTTTAAAGTAGTTGAACTCCAGAACCCACTTCAAAACTGCCTGTTTTCTGCTTGAACCTTCTCAAAGGTTCAAACTATAAATCTTTCCTAATTCCATGGCTTTACCATTACTCCAAGCTCTTTCAAAATCACTGAGAAAGTCATGGAAGGTTTCAAGGTTCTTCACCTCATTGCAATACTATCAACCCTTTCGATGGTTTCGGTTAATGGACAGATTTCTACAGCCTGCACTGCCTCAATGATCTCCAGCTTCACCCCATGCTTAAATTTTATTACTGGGAGCAGTGGGAATGGCTCATCATCACCAACACAAGGCTGTTGTGGTTCATTGAAGTCGCTTATGAGCACTAGCATGGATTGTGCTTGTCTTATTATTACTGCTAGTGTACCTTTTCAATTGCCCATAAATAGAACCCTGGCACTTAGTCTGCCTCGAGCTTGTAACATGGGTGGTGTACCAGTGCAGTGTAAAGGTGCAGAGCTTGATTTCTCTTGGTTTTATATTATAACTTCGACTAATTAGTCTGCCTCATATAAAATCCTTCAGTTTTCAATGAGATCAGTGACTCTCTAACACCTCATTTCCTGCATTTTGCAGCTTCTGGCACTCCTCTACCAGCTCCAGGTAAAGTTTTTGAAGTTTTCTTCTACATATTTACAGGATCATGTTCTAATACCCCTTTTTAAATATGCATCAAACGAGGATGTTGATACAAAGAAGAGTAGGTGGCTAAGATGAGTGGTTCACCCTGTCTAGGACAGGGCGCAGAGCTGTCTAGTAAGGTGGTCAGAGTAGGAGATAGGGAGGGGAAGATAGTGCTTGGCTTTGACCTTAGGCCCTGAGTCTTATATACATGTGGTCCCTTGTTTCGAGATGTCACGTGTCATGTGTCGGGCCATTATTGGTGAGTCATGGGCAAGTAGCCAAGTGGTCTAGTGCCATAAGCTTTGGTAAAGTGGCACTATGACATGTCCTATGTCATCTCAAATAGAACATTGTAATAGTTTAGACTTAATGTGACGGTTAGTGAATGAGGTAAAGGATTCTTACGAAGAGTTTCTCTAAGGGTTTGCATGTACTACTCATGGGTATTGTTTTTTAAAGAGATGCTTGGGGGTCTATTCGTACTGCTTGGGGACTTAGCCACCCGGAGGAGTGAAACACATAGGGTTTAACAATATAGTGCAGTGTATTAACAATGAATGCTTTCACCTATAATCAATCATGTATTCAGGGTTACATTAACATAAACTAATCCGAATAACATTTTTGGCAGGCCCGGTTCCCTTTCTACTTCCACCAACTTTGGCACCAACAGCCGCATCTCCCTTAAGTCCAGGAGGTGAATCTCTAATCACAGTATTTTCATTACCATAATCCCACATTTTATGAAACAAGGAATTTATTTTTCTTAAAGGAAAATATTGTTGTTTCATCACAGCTTCCATTTCTTCAACACCAGAATCTGATACTCCCCTGGACCTAGCACCTGCATCGCCACCAGAAGCTCCCTCGGCCACAATGAATCCTGGGATTAGACCAGTATTACAGCCATCGGCATCTACTCCATCTTACCTTTCCCTTCCATTGGTACTCACACTAGTGATTGGTACCACAATTTTCAAGTTCAATTAAAGTCCAAATTGTGTTCTGCATTATTTGTTGCTTTAAAGTCCCTTCCTCTGTATGTGAGTTTATTTGACATTCATTTGAATTGTATCTTCAACATTAAATAAATATATTTAGCATTAAGGAACATGAACGCCTAGTCAAATTAAACAATATTACTTGGGAAACAATCCATGCACTATGGCACAACCTAAGTACTTAACTTGGAGGGATATGAATAGATTCAATGGTGATGATGAGTTGTCACATCATCCAACAATCCCCTTGGAAAAAAGAAAAAGATTTTAAAACAATAGAGACATAATTCTCCATGATGCATTTATCAAACAAATAATAATGTTAAAAATTTCCAAATTTAATAACGAATTAAATATTTGTTTTCACACCCTTAAATATAACCCAAAAAAACTCAAATCTCGATTGACTCAATGAATCACCAACAAATAAAAATGCGGTGAACGTGGATCGAACACGTGACCTTCAGATCTTCAGTCTGACGCTCTCCCAACTGAGCTATCCCCGCACATGTATGACCAACATTTTTGTACATATAAATCCTATTTGTTGTTTCTCCAATGAGATGCCAAATTCAATCCTATTCTCCCTTGACTAGAACTGTTATACAGACCAACTTGATTTTCAATTTAGAGTGATACAGATCACGCCGTGGATATGATGCCAAATTTTCATTTCACAACATTAAGATATTATTAGATTTTACAATCGATTGTAGCTGATTAGATTTTCTGATCACCTAGAAATTTAGAAAGGTTGATAAAATCGGAAGGATTAATTTTTTTTTTCTCTTAAATTTGATATTTGAAAAGGCAAATGATGTGAAATGGAAGTGAAATGTGAAATAAAATACGAAATTGTGGAATGAGTCGGGAACGTTGATTGATTATGTTCAATGAAACCATGAATTTGGAAATTGAGATGGAATGTGATCTGGAATTCGTATTATGAAATGAAGTAATAATTGACATTAAATTAGAAATTTATATATATATATATATTTGGTATAGGGACGAACTGATATGAAATGGGAATGAAGTTTAGATGATTTAATATGAATTTGATCGAGAATTCAAACTATGAAATGAAAAATAATGTTTGGCAGTAATTTGAAATGGGATGTATTGCAAGTAAATATATTGTATAATATAATGAAATGTTGAATTAAGTGAATTGAAATGTTTTATGATTTAGTTACTATATAGTATGATAAATGTTGAACTCACCTTTTTGATATTTGATTTGCCATGATAGACAAACTTTACCCGGCTAAGTAGCACGTGATGTGGATGGCTGTGGTGGCATGGGCCCCGGCCCCCCTAAAAGGTAAAATTGCTATTTAGGCCCTTGAAATTTTTTTAAATTTTTTAATTAGTAAAGGTAAAATTGCACTTTGGCCCTCCTAAAATTATAAAAATTCGATTTAATCCTTTACAAATTAGAAAGATATAAACTATAAAAAATTAAAATTTCATCCGGCCCCCCCTAAAAAATTGTCCTAGCTTCGCCCCTGAGCACGCAGTGTATAACTATAACAAGAGGTAAGTTACTTGGTTTTAATACCTGTGAACTTACTTAGTATTGGTAATGCTTACTCCCTTGTTTCCTTTTCCCCTGTAGTGTCAACTTGCAGAACGTGTCAGGTGGATCGTCGAGAAGCTCACACTATCCCGGTATTGAATTAGTAGTCTTTCTATCATTTAAAACTTGGTTCTGTGGCATGTATATAGGTGTTTTGTTTTTGGTCAATATTAAATGTTGGTATTATGGTTCTTGATTGCGGTTTGAGTTTTGAATGACTATATGTTATGTATATAGGTTATCTTGGATTGATGGTTTTGAAGTCCTAAGTCAAAGTTGTAATGTATTTTTAATGTTATCATGTAATATGTTGAATTTAAAGATTACTATGGTATGCATTTATGGTAAATGATGAAATAATGTTTGAAAATGGTGTGCTTGATATTAGATTATGAGATTGTTTGGAAATGGTTAAACTTGGATGGAATATTGGGTATATGTGTTAGTTGATTGTTGTGGTATATGCAATCATGTTAATAAGATGTTGCATGCATATGGTAAGCTTTGATAGGTACTAAAGGAATAGTATGATTGAGTTTTGTGTATGGTTTACTTTGGTAAAAGTTAGGCATGTTTTTAAGTTGATAGAATGGTATGGTTTAAGAGGTATTTATGATAAAATGCATATTGGTGTTTGAATATATGCTTGTATGAATGGTTAGGTTGTATACTTTGAATTGGTTGTGATTGTGCCATATTGGTACATTGGTTAGGCACTTAGGTAGGGTGATTTGAGTTGTGTGTTAGCACATTTTTTATGTATTTGAATTGGTTGAAGTATAATTCAATGCTTGTTTCTAAGGTAATGAACTTAAGGATGTATAACTTGATCTAGAAGGCTCTTATAGGTACGCACAGCTGGTTACACGGCCGTGTGCCATACACGGGTAGATGGCATGGCCGTGTGGTCTGTTGATTTAGATGGCAATTAGGTTCACACGACTACAGTGAGTTACACGGCTTGATGACATGACCGTGTGACCCCTGTTTTGTATTTTTGCCACACTTTTCTGAAATGTTTCAAATTAGTCATTGTTTTGTTCTGGATTGTTTTATAGCTTTCGTAAGCTCGATTTAACCCCCGAAAATGCATGAATAACATGTTTAACTGAATGTTTGATGATTAATGAATATTTTAATAATTTTTGAATTGATATAGCATGATTCTGTTTTGTTAAGTGCGATAGCATCCCGTAATCCTAATTCGGTAATGGAGATGAGTGAGGGGTGTTACAGCTTGGTGACGTTCACGACATGGAGAAGTTGATGTCATGACATCGGCCCTGAATTTTTAAAATTTTACAATTTGGTCTTATTTCGTGCTTGGGTTAATAAAAGAGCTTTCGTAAGCTCGATTAAGGCTTGAATTTAGTTGTATATCATATCATGAAGGTGCTTAAGACATAAATGTTTGTTTAAATGATATAATTACGGTATGTTTAATTGTAATTGCTCTGACAATGATTGTAACATTCGGTAGCTCAGACCCGACATTTAGGTCGGACAAAAGGTGTTATAAAAATTAACAATTTTTTTCTTTCTTTCTTTTGTACGACATGACAATATGATGGAGAAGCAGGGGCGAAGCCAGAAGAATTTTCTAGGGGGGCCGGATAAAATTTTAATTTTTTATAGTTTATATCTTTATAATTTGTAAAAGATTAAATTGAATTTTTCTAATTTTAGGGGAGGCCAAAGTGCAATTTTACCTTTACTAATTTAAAATTTTTAAGGGCTAAAATAATAATTTTACATTTTAGGGGAGGCCGGGGCCATGCCAGCCCCCTAATTACACCCCTGTGGAGAAGATGAGGATTCTTCTCCCCATTATATTTAAATTCAAGGTTAGTGGATTTATTAAACTTAATTAATTACAAATGAATGATTATAATTATATATTAAACTTAATTAATTACAAATGAATGATTTAGTCCTTTAAAAATTATAAAGATACGTACTATTAAAATAATAAAATTACATTTTTTACTATCATAAAAATATATAATTTAATTTCGATATCCCTAAATTTTTTTTTTTAACTTCGTCTCTGTTGGCAGAGCTATTGGTGACTGAAGCTCAAAGAGGGGTTTGTTTTTTGGGCTGTTTGTGATTTACCAATGTTTTTTAGTTGTAGTAACTTTTTTGGATCAAGTGTTTCTGGGTATGTTTCGATCTTCAATCAGGTGGTCATACCGTTCTCTCCGATGATGGTTCGCGGCAACTCTCTCTCAGTTTAGGCTTAGGGTTCTTTATATAGACTTTGGACTTCCTATCTTCTGGGCTTGGTCTTTACCCATTGTGCTTTTATGTTTCTAATCTTTTTGAGGACCATTCCCTGATTCAGTGGAATCCCCATTATCGAACCTCCCCAAACAAACAGAGTGGACTCTTTTGAAAAGCCCAAAGCTGAAACCAAACGGGTTGTCAAAGAGTTTTAGTTCCCAACCCGTCGGAAACCCGATAATCCAAGGGTATAAACCTAAAACCCTAAAACCTGATATAGCAGGAGCACGATCCAGATCTTCCGAATCATTGGCGAAAACTCCGCGCTTTAGTTCTCTAAGGTACTCTCTACCCTTCCTTTTTGTGTTTTTGATTTTTCAGTTATCTGTTTTTGTTCTGAATTTCTGAAGCTTTGGGGGTAAAGATTAAAATGGGTTGGAAAGCAGCTGAGAAGCTTATTAGGCACTGGAAAATTCTTAGGGGTGACAATGTAAGCATCTGATTTTAAATTCCCATTTTTTTTTTAAATTCAATATAAATTCGAAACCAATTATATATATATATATATATATATAATTGTAATGGATTGAACAGGTAATGATAATCAGGGGCAAAGATAAAGGTGAAACTGGCATTATCAAACGCGTTATTCGCTCTCAGAATCGTGTAATTGTTGAAGGGAAAAATCTGGTCAGATTCTCTTCAAATTTTAAGATACGCGTCTTGCTCTTTTACTAGGAAGTATTAAAAAAAGAGAGTCTTTTTTCCCCCTATTTTACAGGTAAAAAAGCACATTAAGCAAGGTCCAGGTCATGAAGGTGGTATATTTACTGTTGAGGCTCCACTTCATGCCTCAAATGTTCAAGTTCTTGATCCTGCTACTGGGTATTGGCTTTAATTCTGATTGTATATTTTTATTTTTTATTTTTTAACAAATGAAAGCTTTTTTGATGGATTACTATTGTTGTAGGAAGCCTTGTAAGGTTGGAGTTAAATATCTAGAAGATGGAACTAAGGTGAGAGTATCTAGAGGTATAGGAGCTTCTGGGTCGATAATTCCTCGCCCTGAGATCTTGAAGATAAGGACTACACCAAGACCAACAGTTGGTACTTCACTATGCTTTTTGTTCTTCCCCAATTTAAGTGGAATTTTGCCCCTTTTTTTCATATATATATGGCTAGCATTTCTACCTTATTTTTGGAATTGCACCAGGAAGAGCTCATTGCCTATATGAATTCGAAATTCAGCTCATTGTCTATAATAATAAGATGGTCATTGGATAGTCAAGCTAGTTGTTGTATCACAAGGATGGAAATTGTAAACATCGTTAGTCGGTTTTCAGTTCAGTGATATTGATGAAGTGGTATCATAAGTGGTTACCTAAGAAGGCTATCAATGGAAGTTAGGACTTAGAAAACTGGTCAAAGACTCTAAATAGAACACAGTAAACTATACCCTAAAATGTAAATTTTCAAGGACCTAGAACTTCGCTTTTTTGCTATTTGCAACAGTACATGGTATGCTTTTACAATGACTACAACTAGCTTGCCTAATAGTTGCAATTCTAGAGAAGGCTATAAATTGGAATTGAAATTAGGAACTTTGATATATATGATTCTATGTTTGTAAATATTTACCTTAAATGTTTGATGTAAATTCTCTAACAATGGCACTATGTAAATATTCCAAATTTCCTTTACATGCATACTTGGTTACCTCTTATCTTTTATATGCTCATTGCCTATTGCTGTTATCATTGTATACTCATTTCAGTTCTTTAAATCCAATTCTTTAAAAGCTTGGATGTAGTTGATGGTTGAGGGAGAAATTCCATCGATCACTTTGTTTGGGGGGGGGGGGTAGTCTTGTGTGATTTGAGTTTAATTCCCTCGTTTTAAGGAATACCTGAAGGGATAGTGCATATGTCCTAATGAGTGGGTAACATATATATATATATATATATATATCAATCAGAGACTGTGAAGAGTTGAAATTGAAAATTTCTGTTTCTCTTCTGTTTCACCACTGCTTGTCAGTCTGTCATGGGTTCTAAATTGTCAGGTGCAAATGAAGAATACGACATGGCTTTTGGCATTGTGTGCATATATGTCATTAAAATCCAGAAAGATGATACTTTCTTTCGCAGTTTTCCTTTTCAAAGATAGTTGTTATTGCTTGTCTGTTATTTCTGCTGTGTTTAGTTGGGTCACGCTACCTTCCTGTAAGGTATCAGGTCCATTTGCACTTCTTAACCATCATTAAGAAACAGGCTTTTGTTCATAAGCATGTCATAGATAGTTGTGAAGGAAGTGGAAACCAGTGCAGCACAGTGATGTAAATTTGTTATATAAAATATTTCCCCAGTGCTCAAGTTCTGCCTATAACTTATTCCGGTTATTCTGTGTTGCAGCTGGTCCCAAGGATACTCCAATGGATCTTGTGTTGCAGAAGACATACGATCCTAAAACCGGGGTGGGCATGCCTGACCTTTAAAGAACCTTGTTCAATCTCATTCGAGGCACCAAACATATGGGGCAAAGAGGCTATAGAGATATGGTCCATGGTTCAGGGGCATTTGCCTATCATCAATAATACTCTTGATCAAGGTCTGCTTCTAGCGTTTAATTTGGTTGGCAGATCTTGCAATTAAATATTTTGGATTGTATTTAAACGTCCGAGGTTAAACAGTTTACTAGAGTATAGCTATTTATGGTGCCTTATTTTCTTGCATGAACCATTCACCTCTTTCTTCCTTGTGCGTTATAATGCATTTGTTAAGTTTCTCACGGTTGAAAAATGGTTATCTATGCATCTTGAATCGTCAAAATTTGACCCTAAACTCGATTTAACTGGATTTGATAATAATTTAAATTTGAAATAATTCGAACTCGAAAAAATTAGTACTTGCAATGGTCGGCTTGTAAAACTCAAGCCTATTGAACTAAAATAACCTAACATCTAAATTAACTTGAAAACATCAAAATAAAATTTCCATAAACCTACTTTGCATCTAGAGGTGTACATGGGCCGGGCCAGGTGGGTTTGGGTCAGGCTCAACTAAAAATTTAGGCCCATTCATTGGGTTCGGGCCATGTTGGGCCCAAAAAATGGGCCTAAAATTTTGCCCAAGCCCGGCTCATATAAAAATGCTAAAACCTGGGCTCGGTTCGGCCCGCCCGTATTAGTTTTTTATATTATTTTATATAATTTTTAAATATATATAATACATCAAAAATACTAAAAAATATAAAAAATATTTTTCAACAAATTGAAAATAAATTTTAAAAAATATGTAGACTTAAATAACACTAAAATAGATGTAACTTAACAAGTAAATGCCTCTAAAATAATAACAAAATTAACAAATGTCTTTAAAATAATAACAAAATTAACAATAAAATAAGTTTTATATAATATCTAAACAATAATAACAAAATAATAGAAATATAATTGAAAAATGGTAGTAAAATAAAGAGAAAAATAATAAGAAAATAATATTAAAAAATATTTTTTTTTCCTTTAGTGAATTTGGGCCGGGCCGAGCCAAAATACCTTACTTGAGCCCAGCCCATTTTTTACACGAGCCTTATTTTTTTGTCCAAGCCTATTTTTCAGGCCTATATTTTTCTCCAAACCCTCCCACATTTTGGGGGGGCCTTCGAACCGGGCCGGGCCGCCCGGCCCATGTACACCTCTATAATTGCATCTAGCCGATTTTCGAGGTTAATACCCTAGATTAAAAAAGATCATTCTGTGAGCCAAGGTTATCAACGAGGCCAAAGCCTTGTGAGCTTATAATCTCAGGAGCATGTTCCATGAGGCCCTTGACATAAATAGAATACCTGCTACATATATATATATAATATATTTGTTGTATTGACACGACAAAACATACTTATCAAGATGAGATAACAGTAGATCAATTAAGTTTACGGAACCGCGACATTAAAATAGAAGAAGACTTTCATTCTCTCCTCTGATACGTTTTGCTATCTCTCTTCCTTTTCTCGAATCTCAATTCTCTTTACCAACCGATACTCCCATCACTGTTATTTTCCTGTAACTCTCCGCCTTTCGAGTGATCCATCGTGAATCACCACTTCGATCTTGCATCAACAAAATTATAATCCATAAAACGACAACATCAAAGTCCAGATATGCAGCCTCCTACCATGTCCAACGTGGTAGTACTTTGCCATAACCGTGCGCCCACGTGAAGGCTCCGTTCTCAAGACATTATGATGCCACGCGAACGCGATCTCTCGCTCCATTCCGAACTCAAAGCGTCATCAAACAATATGGTCCCTTCATTTTTTTCATCCCATGCAAGCCAACACCACGCGGCCTTTCAGCATTCACTAGCCTTGACACGTACACTGGACACCCGTCTCCATGCATGCACGCATTTTGCCACTCTTTCCCATCCATGCACCATATATAATCCCAATCTCCATCTCTGAAATCTCTGCACCAAGTTACACTTTTTAAAATGTCTGTCAAATCAAAGCTTTCTACACTTATTTTAATCCTGTCTCTTGCGTTTCTCTATGCCGGCCGCTTAGCCTTTGCTAAGCAAGACCCTGAGCTAAAACAATGCACCCACCAATGCAGAGTCCAGCAACAATACGATGAAAAACAAAAGGAAGAGTGTGTGAGGACATGTGAAGAGTACCACCGTGAGAAAAAGGATAGAGAGTCTCTTAAAGAAGTTGGGCAAGACCCTGATGTCGAATTTCACCCTGGCGAGGGATTGAGTGAGTGCCAGAGCCGGTGCATGGGACTAGCGGGAGAGGTGCAGCAGCTGTGCCTCTTCCGGTGCCAACAGAAATGGCGGAGAGATTATGCGAGCCGGTGGGAGGAAGAGGGCAAGAAACAGAGTAAAGAAGACGCAGAAGACGAAGGAGAAGAGGAAAAGCACAATCCTTACGTATTTGAAGATAAACATTTCTCTACTGCAATCAAGACAGAGAAAGGAAGAGTTGATCTTCTCACCAAATTCACACACAACTCGGATATTCTTCGTGGCATTGAGAATTATCGACTGGCCCTCCTTGTTGCCAGTCCAAAGTCATTCGTAGTCCCAAATCATTTCGATGCTAACGCCATATTTGTTGTCACTCAAGGTTATATGATCTTAATTTCTCTCAAATATTAATGTCATATATTAAAAGAAGAAAACTTGAAATTTTGACTGAGTACTGCATTTTGTGCATAACAGGACGTGGAACACTCACGCTGATCCATGAAGATAAGAGAGAGAGCTTTAACATTGAAACTGGAGACATCATCCATGTTCGTGCTGGGACTCCTCTATATTTGATCAACAGAGATGACAACGAGAAACTGTTTATCGTCAAGTTATTGCAACCCATCAATCAACCAGATCATTACGAGGTGAAAAATCCACTCTTTCCCACAATTATAAAACATAAATCATAGTCCCTAAGCTTTACTTTCCTTTCTGTAGGTATTTTATGGTGCTGGTGGTGCAAAACCAGAATCATTCTACGAAACATTTAGCACTGAAATCCTTGAAGCTGCTCTCAAGGTAAAAGTACTGTATTTAACGTTATGTATTGAGTTTGACTGTGGCCAAGTTTTGCTTATTTCTTAAAATTGTTAAAAACCATAATTAACCAGACTTCAAGAGATAAGTTGGAGAAGTTTTTCGATAAACAAGGCAAAGGACCCTTCCTCGAAGCTTCCAAAGAACAAATCGAGGCCATGAGTAGCCATGAGGAAGGCAGCAAAGGCGGTGGTTTGTGGCCATTTGGAAGTGAGTCAAAATCAAAGAGTGCATTCAACCTCTTCAGAAAGCGTCAGCCTTCACATTGTAACAGATATGGTCAGCTCTTTGAAGTTGAAGAAGATGAATTCAAGCGCCTTAAAGACTTCGATCTCAGGGTCTCCTATGCCAACATCACCAAGGTTATTTATAATTATTCCCCCTTTTAACTATTTATAACAGGTAATGGATAGCCCAACCATGATGTTATTTTATGTTCAGGGATGTATGTCAGCCCCATTCTACAACTCAAGAGCGATAAAGATAGCCATTGTTGTGAAAGGTGAAGGATACTTTGAAATGGTATCACCTCCTGTTTCCCCCAAGTCCAGTCAGGAGGATTCAGGAGGAAGAAAGAGTGGGTCTCGTTATCAAAAGATAAGCTCACGTTTGAGATCCGACACGGTGTTCGTTGTTCCAGCAGGGCATCCTTTCGTCACAGTTGCTTCAAGAAAAAATAATCTAGAGATTCTATGCTTTGAGGTCAACATAGAAAACAACGTTAGGTACCTTCTTGCAGGTAAAACAAATACACATGATCCCCAACAGTCCTCCTTTAGTTTTTCTTTTCATCTAATTGTGGTATTTCTTTCTATAGGGGAGGGGAATTATGTTCAGCAATTCGAGAAGGAAGCAAAGGAGCTGGCATTCAAGAGCAAGGAAGAAGAGGTGGATAGGATCTTTGGTAACCAAGATGAGGAGTTCTTTTTCCCTGGACCAAGGCAACAAAGAGGCCGAGATTATGAATAAAGATTGGGAATTGTGGGGTTTAAGCTTTGAGGGGTTATGTGTGTGTGTTAAGATGAGGAGCTCCATGGCTGAGAGCTTAGCCGAGTAGTTTTTGTAAATGCTGAAGTTGTGAATGTTGTGAAATGGGAAAAAACTGATGCGAGAACGATGTAATTAGAGATGTTTGTAAGTTTTTGAGGTAAGATGAAACCCGAATAAGAAGAAGCCTCCTCCTAGCTAATATGTAAATTATCTTTGGTTTTACGAGTTTGGGCCCATGTTTAAATAAAAACTCCAGCCTTCCAACGAGCCCAGCTCTTCTAAGCTGATTTTAAATAAATACTGCACTGCACTGCATACGGGCCAAGAATGTTCGCTTCAATTTAACTTAGATTCTCACCATAAGGTCCATAGAAACCCAAATAGACATCACATCACATCAAATAGGAACATGTATTCAATCGATGATGTAGACTGCCCCTCTCAACAACCAGATGTTAGCCAATGAAAAAAATTACTCCCTCAGATGTGATTGTAGTAGGCCATCGTAAGACCCCAAGAAGACCAAGCGTCTCGTCGGTTGCCTGCTCACATTTCTGAAAAGATGCCCTTTCCCTTTCTTCCGTAGGCCGAGTGAAAATCCCAGATGCCACCTAAAACCAAGAGTCGAGTATGTTAAGGACATTGTGGACAACGAGGGTTGGTTTGACTATACCCTCAAAACAGAAACCCCAAATTATTATTATTGACAGCCAAAAAAAGAGATTTGCAAGTGGACATTATATATATAAACGAAGCATGACACCAGGTGTACGCCCCAAGCATCATCACTGCTCACTGGTAACACTGACACTACTTGTTTAACAAGCAACAAATACAAGCTTAATATGACATCACCTCATTCTAATCTGTTTTTTTTGGTACTTCAAATTTGTGGGATTGCATCAATTGGGTAATGGAAGGGGTTGGTTTGCTGCATTAGGATGGCGTCTCCCTAGGACAATAATAAAAGACAGTCACAAGGTGTTATGTTGTTGTCAAGCGTGGGGGAATGCAGTTTTGTCAGGTCTCAAAAGAACCTCCATTGCAGTTTTCACTTTGGGTTCGATCTTTCAGGTAAAAAAATATATACATATAACATTCCCCTTGCTGCAATCTCAATTGCAGCATGCACTTGGGTTATGCTCTATCATCAAAAGTAGCTTTTGCACATTGATAATTTGGGACCATTGAACCATGTTGGTCGTGCACTCATGCACTGGTGGCCCTATTGCTCGGACATGGACGGACTTTTTTACTTAGTTAAACGACCATTAAGTTGGCCTGTCTGCTGCATTTTAGTGAAGGGCAATTTTCCCCATGCACACAAGCTTTCACGCATAGCATGATTATGCGTATCCCACATGCAGCATCTGCGCCCACGTTAATCTTCATGCCCAAAAAAAAAATAAAAAAAAATCAATTTTGCATCATTCAATAATTCAATATCGAAAAACACCCAAATTGTACGGTCCCTCTCAGTGGATGACGTCAAGTGTGGATCACGTGGCAGAGGGGAACCCATCCCACCTCCCCTGGCGGCCTCAGAGATATATAAAGAAAGCCAAGTTAGCATGCTTAAGCAACGGGTGCGGTACGAGTCAGAGGCAGAGGCGTGCTTTTTTGGCCTTTGCATTTTGCTTTGTGTCCCTCCAAGGATGACGATATCAATGGCATTCTGAAACGTGGGGAACCCCCTCAAAGGCTGTCAGGCTTTGAGGGCTGCCATGATCCCTGGGCCTTAATATGTTCCACAGTCTTTCAAAATTTACCCAAAAAGGGTTATGATATTTGGTATTTAAAGAAAATAAATTCGTTGAGTTTGCTTTTGAGATGTTTGTGTAGTTGTAATAGGATGAATTTACTATTAGTCATGAAATAGGAATCAACCCAATAGATTGATTATGCAATTCTAAAAGCTTTCTCAGAATTGTTCAGTGAGTACTTTTTCACAAATCAACAAGTAAAAGTTGTGATTTAAATTTAATTTATCCATTAAGTTATGTAATTTTATTTCTATATTGCAACCTTTGTAGTATACTTTGATCTAAATCACCCTCCTGATATCTTACTTGTAAATGTGCTGATGGTGAACACTTCAAAGCATAAATTTGGGAAATTGTAAAGTGCATGTGCACCAAATCTTGGTGTTTTGTTAGGGTGTTTGAAGAATTGTAACCCAAAACTATTTATCTTTAGTACCAAAAAGCTGGTAGACAAAGCAGCAATGGCACATCTAACCCAATATCTATTAGGTCAAGCGGTTAAAAGTTCGATATTTTTTAAATAAAGTTTTGAATTCGACTCTTGTAAATAAATAAAAAAAAAGAACACAATATTGAAAGGGTTCTTCACCCGTTTTAGTGACCCAAATGTTGAAAGGGAAAGCCAAATGTTGGGAAAATGAAATGATGGTAACTATATAGCTTTTATATAAAGCCTAAGGTGTGTTGAAGGATATTGACAAAGAAAGTGCTCTCTTTGGCGCTTACTTTCAGTAACTGTCCTCTGCCTTGGATAGCTACTTCACATAACACATTAATTCAGACATGTTGGTGAATTAAAGTGATAAAGTAATATGCATACATAGATTGATAAATCATCGTCAAAATCAAAACATATGGTAGCAGTAAGACACTTTCAGAACAAAAAAGAAAACCAAAACAAGAAAGAGGGGCCCCGTTCCCCATGCATAAAAACGGGGTACTTCATATGTATTGTTGTTTGTAACTCTGGATTGAATGAATTGATCAGGCTTTATGGGATTCTCTTTCAAGTTTCAATTGTAAAAAACGTCCAAACATGTGGTTTTAAATCTTATAATATCACCCAAATTTGAAGCCTGAAAATTCCCACAGCTGAAAAAGAAAGTGTAATGTTGTGTTGGTATCAGATCAAAAATCCAGGTTTGAAAATCTGTAAAAATCCTCAGATTCTGGGCAATGGAAAGCTATTTTTCCTCAGGACTTGAACCCCACACCCTACCCAAAATGGGCCCCCTTTATCATATCTTGAAATTGATTTTATTCATAAAGAATCTTCTGTTTCATGTCTTCTCCTCATTGTTTATATTATTATTCACTGTGTGAAAAAAATACAAATTGTATTAATATCAGTAAGAATATAAATCTTTTAACCAGTTGACTCTTTACTGTAACCTTGATGGGTTAAAAAAAAAAAATAGACCTTCAGTTTCATAAATTTGTGGGTTCTGATCTCTGACAGCTGCCAAAGGTTTGGTTTAGTCCAAGCCAAATACAGCACAAAATGGCAGCAAGCAGGTTGAGATACCAATAGCAGAGAGAATCACCATTTCAAGTGCAGGCTTTAAGGGTTTTTTTTTGTTTTTTGTTTTTAAATACCATAGCTAAAATTTGCATTCACAAATTCTTATACCTCTATCTTATGAGTTTACCAACTTTGCAGAGTACCTTACGAACTAAAGAACTGCGAGAATCAAATCATACCGATCAAGATTCAAAAACCCTCCCAGACTCATAATAAGACGAGCACACATTGTAGGGACTACACCTCTAACAAAGGTGACATATCCATATACCATATTAACTATTTGTCCTGATAGAACAACCCATACATAAGAAGAAGTGATGTCAATAGATTTGCTAAACTCTAAAGAATATGAAGCTAATTAAAGACCAACACGTTGTTGTAAAATGGCCATCCATTTTAACCTAGACTTCAACACTGCGATCCCACCAGCACCGCGGGCTCACCATATCCGCGAGTTCATCAACACTTCGAGCTCACCGAGATTGCGAGCTCACCAATAGTGCGAGCTCTTTATTCTACAAGTTGCCAACTTGCACTGAAACAGTGATGATTTTTTATTAGTCATTTTGCTTGCTGATTAGACTGAAATCAGCCAATAAGGAAGCAAATGTTAACTGAATATATTTGCAAGACTAAGCCAAGTTGTAATTATTTTATTATTATTTTCAGCTTATTTAATTTTTCTTGTTCCTGTAAACATTGCAATTAGTTTTTTAATGAAACAGTTGATCACAAGTTGATCTTTCACCAAAATTTTTATTCTTTTTGCTTCTGTTTCAATCTTTTCTTCATAAAAAATCCAACAATTGGTATCTAGAGCCATTTATCTTTGATGGCCTGTTTTCATAAAAATGTTTTCAGCAAACTTTACACCACCATCACCCCTTGTTTTTACAAGAGAAAACTACCTCATCTAAGTAGTAAAAATGAAAACCTATCTTCAAGCTTTTGATCTTTGGGAAGTTATAAATGCTGAAATAGAACCACCAATGTTGAGGCCAAATCTCACACTTGCTCAAATGAAACAATACAGTGGGGAATGCGCCAAAAAGCACAAGGCGATGTCTTACATACAAAATGGTCTTTCAGACGTGATCTTTACAAGAATCATGGCATGCAATACTCCCAAACAAGCTTGGGATAAGCTTAAGGAGGAGTTCTAGGGTTCATAGAAGACAAGGCAACAACAGATGAGAAATCTCATACGAGATTTTAAAATTTTCAAGATGAAGGAAACTGAGGTTGTGAAGCAATATTCAGATCGAATCATGACAGTGGTGAACCAAATAAGACTGCTAGGTGACCAATTTGCGGATAGTCGAGTAGTTAAGAAGGTGATTACCCCGCTTCTTGAGAAATACGAATCAAAGATATCCTCACTGGAAGACTCAAATGATTTAACAACCATCTCACTCTCAGAGCTAATCAATGCTCTGTATGCTCTAGAACAAAGAAGGGCAAGCAGAAAAGAAGGACATGCTGAAGGAGCTTTTCAAGCTAGAAACATAGATGCTGCGAGCTCCTCAAGTTAGAAAGAAAAAAAGAGCTGGTCAGACAAGAAGGAGAAATCAAAGAAAGACAGTGGAAAGAAAAATTATCCATTGTGCTTACACTGCAAAAAATTGGGGCATCCTGATAAGTTCTGTTGGTTCAGGCCTAATGCTCAATGCAAAAATTGCAAGCAGTTTGGCCATGTAGAGAAAGTATGCAAAAACAAAGTGCATACTCAATAACAAAATGCTGAGGCATAAATAGCAGAAGCAGAAGAACTTATGTTCACAATTTCCTGTGAAGCCCAGCTCGCCATACCATGTGAACTCTCCAGCGGAGTAAGAAAGAATTAGCTTGTAGATAGTGGTTGTACGAGTCACATGACAACATATACGAGCATCTTCAAGAATGTTGACAAAAGGTCTCATTCCAAGGTAAAAGTTGGAAATAGCCAGTGTGAAAAATATAAATGTCGGTAATGACAATATATATCGCAAAGAAAAGAGAAATAAAATAAAGAACACACAGATTTTACGTGGAAACCCTTTCGGGAAAAAACCACGGGCAGAGGAGAAGAAAAATTCACTAGTTCGAATTCAACACATTACAAGAGGAATAGACTATGTCTATTTATAGGCTTGTAAAACCTAATTCTAATCAAAGTAAAAATATATTATGCTAATAAATGCTAAATATATTATACTCATAAATACTAAATCTTCTAGACAGAAGATATATTTTGTTTAACTTGACTTGCAAGCAATATCTTAGAATTTGGGTCACACAACTCTAACAATCTCCACCTTGACACGAATTCTCAACAAACAAGTTCTTCATCGCGAACTCTCAACGAACAAGTTCTCCACCTCTTCCATAAAACCCCTTAAGGGTTTAACTTCAACAATGAACACCAACCAAATCTAAGCAATGCTTAAACTTGGTTATAGGAAGTAACTTAGTCATCATATCTGCAGGATTTTCATGAGTACTAATTTTGCTCACAACAATATCACCACGAGCAATAATATCACGAACCAAACTATGCTTCACAACCTGGGAGAACATATCTCATGAAGTCCACTCCTCGGAATTTGATGTAACCCTTTGCAACAAGCCTTGCTTTATATCTGGGTTCTTCAACTCCTGGAGTCCCTTCTTTATTTTTAAACACCCATTTACAGCGAACAACCTTTTTACCTTTAGGAAGTTTCACAAGATCCCATGTTCTGTTTTTGTAGAGTAATTCCATCTCCTCTTGCATAGCAAACATCCAATTTTCTGAGTTTTCACAGCTAACCGCCTCAGAATAATTAGACGGCTCTTGGTTTGCATCTATATCTTCAGCCACATTTAAAGCATAAGCAACTAGATCAGCCTCAGCATACTTCTTTGGAGGCTTAATTTTTGTGGTGAAGAAACAACTCTATTCTCAATTTTTGTACTGGCTTGAGGAGTCGACTCTGTATTAATCTGATGCTCCACCTGCTTTTGATTTTCTTTATTGGAAGAGTCTTTAAGAGATAAGTTAGGTAGCGTAGCAGTTTCATCAAAAATAACATTTCTGCTAATCACAACTTTTCTATTTTCAGGACATCATAACTTATACCCTTTTACACCAGTTTTATAACCAAGAAAAACACATTTAATGGATCTCGGTTCCAATTTTCCATTATCAACATGAGCATACGCAGGATACCCAAAGATCTTTAAATCAGAATAATTAGCAGGATTACCAGACCATACCTCTTGTGGAGTCTTTTTCTTAATGGAAACGGATGGAGATCGGTTGATAAAAAAAATGCAGTAGAGGCTGCTTCAGCCCAAAATGACTTTGGTAAGTTGGCATTTGACAACATACATCAAACTTTCTCCATGATCGTTCGTTCATTCGCTCGCAATCTTTGTTTCTTTGTGGAGTATGACGAATGTCAAGTGTCTCACGATCCCTTCCGACTTGCATAGTTTATTAAACTCATTTGAACAAAACTCTAAGCCATTGTCTGTGCGGAGGTATTTTATTTGTTTTCCGTCTGCTTTTTCAATCATAGTTTTCCAAGACTTAAATGCAGAAAACACATCTCTTTTCTCGCTTCAGAAGAATGCCCAAACTTTTCTCGGAAAAATCATCAATAAAAGTTAGCATATAATTAGCTCCACCTCTCGAAGGCACTCTTGATGGCCCCCACAGATCAAAATGAATATACTCCAACGTTCCCTTCGTGTTATGGATTCCTCTGGTGAATCGAACTCTCTTTTGCTTTCCAAAAACGCAGTGCTCACAGAACTTCAGTTTGCAAATTCCTTGCCCATCAAGAAGTCCTCTTTTGCTCAATTCTGCCATGCCATTCTCACTCATATGCCCTAGGCGCATATGCCAAAAGTTTAATAATATCATCATCGACAAGGAAGAGGAAGCGACAGCTGCATCACCAATAACAATAGAACCCTGCAAAACATATAACTTGGCAGTCTTTCTCTGTCTTTTCATCACAACTAGGGAACCTTTAGAAATATTCAAAATCCCACTTTCAGCTGTGTATTTGTACCCTTTTGAATCAAGAGTACTTAACGAAATTAAATTTCTCTTCAATTCTGGAACATGTCGTACGTCACTAAGTATTCTGACAACTCCATCAAACACCTGCGATTTTACACCTGCGATTTTACACGAAACATTATTTCCCATCAAAACAACACCTTCTTCATTAATCTTGTTTCGTAATTTGTAAACCAATCCCGATTGGGACTCATGTGGAAGGTGCGGCTGAATCAAGTATCCACTCTCGCTCACTTTAGAATTGTTGTGAAGCGACTAGAAGTTCACCATCGCCGTAGTCTTCTACAACATCGCCTTCACGAATTTTCTCGGTTGTTTTCCCTTTGATTCGCAGCCTCCCTTTTAATCTTGTTCTGTAGTTTATAGCACTCAGATTTAATGTGCCCTTTCTTCTTGCAAAAGTTACAAGTTTTACCTCTGTTTGAAGACTTCGATCTACCCTTAGATTTACCGCGAGGATTCCGTTCCTGTGTCTTTCCACGATCATCATCAGCATTCCGATCTTGTCTCCCACGAATAATGGGGCCCTCTCTCTGAGAGTCGGGTTTAACCACAAGATGCTTCATCTTATCATACGAGGTCAAAGAGTCATAAACCTCATCAACTGTGAGAGACTCGCGGCTATATAAAATCGTGTCTCTGAAGGTTGAATAAAACGGGGGCAACGAACAAAGTAGAATCAACCCTAGATCTTCCTTATCATCTTTGAACCTCCATGGCCTCCAAGTTTGAGAGAATTTCTTTAAACATCGTTAAGTGTTCGTGCACAGACGCACCTTCCTCCAAACGATGAGCATAAAGACGTTGCTTCATATGCAACTTGCTGGTTAGAGTTTTCGACATACATATTTGTTCTAGCCTATTCCATAATGCAGCGGCGGTCTTCTCCTTCATCATATCCTGTAAAATTTTGTTAGACAAATGCAGATGTAACTGTGTTAACGCCTTTTGATCCTTGCGCTTCTTCTCTTCCTCCGTCAATGTCGAAGGCATTTTATCTACCCCTAGCAGGGCTTCCTCTAAATCTATTTGTGCAAGAACTGCCTGCATCTTTATCTGCCACAACGCGAATCTGGTGTTACGAGTCAACAGCGAAATTTCATACTTCAAAGACGCCATTACCGTAATCGAGATGAAAAACTCGAAAGCTCTGATACCAATTTGTGAAAAATATAAATGTCGGTAATGACAATATATATTGCAAAGAAAAGAGACATAAAATAAAGAACACACAGATTTTACGTGGAAACCCTTTCGGGAAAAAACCACGGGCAGAGGAGAAGAAAAATTCACTATGTCGAATTCGAACACATTACAAGAGGAATAGACTATGTCTATTTATAGGCTTGTAAAACCTAATTCTAATCAAAGTAAAAATATATTATGCTAATAAATGCTAAATATATTATACTCATAAATACTAAATCTTCTAGACAGAAGATATATTTTGTTTAACTTGACTTGTAAGTAATATCTTAAAATTTGGGTCACACAACTCTAACAGCCAGTATATCAAAGCAGTTGGAAAGGGGGATATTTTGATCAAAAATCTATCAGGTACTAAACTTGTCACAAATGTTCTTTTAACTCCTGACACGGATCAAAACCTGCTTAAGTGTAGGCCAACTACTCGAGAAAAATTACTTTGTAGTATCCAAGGATAAAAAATGTCTAATCCTTGATCCAAGTGGATGCGAGCTCATATAAACAAACATTGCAGATAGAAGTTTGCAGTCAATTGGAACTTAGCAACTTTAGTAGCATATATCAGCTCGCTGAATGAAACAAAACTATGGCACAGAAGAATGAGACATGTTGATTACAAATCTTTAAGTCAAATGTCCAAGAATAACTTGGTTGAAAATTTATCAAATATGGCTGATTATGAAGATGTATGCGAAGTGTGTCAGCTTGGGAAATAGGTGAGGTCTCTATTTCTTGCAAACACAGCATGGCGAGCCACTAAAAAATTGCACTTAGTACATATTGGCATTTGCAGACTTATGAAAACAAGTTCGCTAAATGGAAGTAGGTACTTTGTGTTGTTTATAGATAATAGTACAACGTTCTGTTGGGTGTACTTCATGAAGAACAAGTCCGAGGTGACTGAAATCTTCTTCAAGTTTAAAACCATGGTTCAGAACCAAAGTGACCGCAAGCTCAAAATGGTAAGACTAGACAATGGGGCAGTATACACTTCAGAAAAGTTTGAAAAATTTTGCGAAGAGTTTGGTATTCATCATCAATTTAGCAATATATACACTCCACAACAGAATGAAGTAAATGAAAGAAAAAATAGAACTGTAATGAACATGGCTCGTTACTTGCTGTTTGAAAGTAAACTACCAAATGATTTCTGGGCAGAAGCAGTAAACACTGTTGTTTACCTACTAAACAGACTACCTACTAAAGCGGTTGAAGGGAATACACCATTTGAGGTCTGGTATGGTTTTAAACCTCCAGTTTCACATTTAAAAGTATTTGGTTGCACCTGTTTTGTTTATGTTCCAGAATAGAAAAGAAGCAAGCTGGACAATAGATCACAACCAGGGATATTTATTGGATATTCTAATGTTAAGAAATAATATAGAATCTACAAACCTTTCACCAAGAAAGTGATCATAAGCAGAGATGTGAAGTTTGATGAAAGAAAAATCTAGAATTGGACTGCAACAGAGGAAGAGATGTGTGAACAAGGGGGTTCAAAACCTGAACTGCGAGCCATTGGCGACCAAACTGAAAATGATGCAGTTGATGAACAACCAGTATGAGGAACCAGATCCATAACTGAAATCTATCAACAGTGTAATCTAGCGAAGCTAAAACCAGTCACTTTTGAAGAAGCTGCTCCAGAAATTGAATGGCGAACAACTATGAAAAATGAAATCACCATGATAAATAAAAATGAAACATGACAACTTGTGGATAGTGTTGGAAAACACAAGTTTGAAAAATGCAGCGGAAAATAAATTTAAGGAAAAAGCAGAGCTTTAAAAAAGTTTTCAAAACAAGATCTTGGTTGTGATATCTAAAGCAATAAACACTTAATCAAAATTGTACATTTTCGATTTGTTTAGAATGAGCGCTTCGACCGAGTAGTCTTCTCCACTATCCTCAAGCTCACATCTGCCGAGTGTAGGCTTACTTCGAATTAGAAAAATTTTCACAAAAATTACCAGTGGGGTAATTTCATAATTTCTCTTAACTTTTGGCTCAAGTTGTAAATCAGAAAAATATCTCTAGAAATTTTCTAAAATAATCTCTTCAAAGAATTTTTTCTCTATAACTTTTTATTGAATTCAAGTATGTGTAAAAATAATGACCCAATGCTCTCTTTATATAGGGAGAGTTTAGAGAGTTCAACTATAATTAAACTTAATCACTTTTATATTAAATCTTATTAAAATAATAGAATGTTTATCTATAAAATAAACATTAAATTAAATTTAATATTAAGATAATCACTTTAATATTAAATTAATAAAATACTATTAAGATAAGTATTAAATTACATTTAATATTAAATTATTAAAATAATATTATTTTTGAATAGTTAATATAAAATCAAATTCTTTGGTAGAGTCCCAGTAGGAGTGTAACTCTTCCACTGCTCAACCACCGAAGACCAACCACCGTCTACCATCGAACGGCGTCATTTGTCGCGCGCATCACGCAAGACCGCCATGTCTGGTGATGTAAGTGCGACACCTTTACGGCACCCCGAGCCGGTTCGGTTATTGCCGGTTCGATCCGGGTCAGTGACGACCCGACCAGTCTGGTCTAGCCACCGGTTGGACCGTCGGCCTGGTTTCACGTACCGGGCCCGATTAGACCAATTTTTTGCGTCATGGTATCAGTTCTGAGCTCTTGGGCCCAATTTACGATCTCGGTCCAATTTTCAAGTTCAATTACCTATTGGGCCAATTATCTAACTTGAACATTAATTTTCAAAAATATCATATTAATTTTAATTAATTTGATTAATTTAATTTTACTTCATCAAAATTAATTTTTTTCAAAAATCACTTAGATTTTCCAAATTAATTTTTCAAGAAAATTCTTTAATCAAATTTTCTAGTTGAACAATTCTCACGACCACCAAATTTAATTCTACATAAAATAAATCAACTCAATTAAATTATTCCAAAGTCATAGAATTTTCTTCTGATTCAAATGCAGTTTGATAAAGCTTTTGTTGAGCTAGCGGAGGGACCAATTGGAATATACAATTAGGCTATAGTAATTGCAATTATGTCCAGAATTATCATTCCGATAATTCACAATTACTTAATAATGAAGTCAGTCCACAAGAAGTGCCATAATTGAAAACTACTTATTGTATGCTCTTTACGAAAACAATTCATCCAACTATTTTTTCCAATGACCTCGTCATGTGTGTGTTACCCTCATATGATATCATTGATTCCTTTGAGTTAAATTCATTCACTCAATACAATCCTATTTTATTTCATTGTCACCATTGTGTCTTCTTAATAATTAATATGATCATTGTCAACAAATGACTGTGATAAATTGCTCGTTTGAGAATAAGCAACCCGTGACTACGTTCCATATTTATCAATCGACACAATGCCAATGAGAGGATATCATTAACTCTTTAATTGAGCTATGAATTCCACTGTTGCTAGTAAAACCATGCCATACACAAGTCATGTACCCAACATACTGGCTATGGGCTCGATCATCTTTAGAGCACATGAGTTACATATGCATGGTTAGTGACTAACTCATGATTTAGGTAAATCACACCATGAACGTCACAAGTGAATTAATTCACAAACGGATTCAGAATTAATTCATCTTGGATCCTGTCCAATATATCATTCTACCAATGAATACATCTATGCCTCTACCCGTGAAGTCAACTGCTCCGATAGCCAAGACTAGTTATATCCCCAATTGAAATTGTAGACGACATAATAATCCTTCTAAGTGTTTGAATCAAATGTTCACTTTGATTCTTTTACGGGATTACAGACTCATTTAGATTATCTACTGAAGTAAGTTGTCTTTATCGCAATGTAAACATTATTAAAATGCCACTTATCTTCAGTTTGAACTTTGACAATTAATGAGCTAATATTTACTTGTCACAATTTCACTATGCATGCAAAATATAAAAGAAAGAAATACAAAAGACATAATAGTGAAATGTGAAATTAACTTTATTTATTTCTTTATCATTCAAATAAATAGAAAACAGTTACATGTTTACTACAATATGTGCACATTTCCCAATAGATAGACCAGTTCACAAGAAAGTAATTGGTTTTAAATGAGTGTTCAGAACCAAGATGAATCCTAATAGATGAGTCAATAGATATAAAGCGAGGTTGGTTACGAAAGTGTTTAGCTAGCAATATGGAGTGGACTTCACTGAAACATTTGCCCTTGTTGCAAGGTTAGACACCATAAGACTGCTAATAACTCTTGCAGCTCAAAATGGCTGGAAGATACATCAAATGGATGTAAAGTCAGCCTTCCTAAATGGCTTTCTGAAGGAAGAAATTTACGTCGAGCAACCACAATGATGCACAATACTTGGATACGAGGCCAAAGTATACAAACTGCACAAAGCATTGTATGGCTTGAAGCAAGCACCAAGGGCGTGATATGAAAGAATTGACAATTATCTGACAGAAATGAGTTTTGAAAGAAGCATCAGCGAACCCATTTTATATGTAAAGAAAACTGGTAATGAAATACTTCTAATTATTTCATTGTATATTGATGATTTACTTGTGATTGGCAACAACAAAAAATTGGTGATTGTATTAAAAGATCAAATACAAGACAAGTTTGAAATGTCAGACTTAGGTGAAATAACATACTTCCTTGGTCTGGAGGTAAATCAAGCTAGTGATACAATCTTCATAAATTAGAAGGGGTTCACGATAAAAATCTTGCGAAGATATAGCATAGAAAATTGTAAACCTACGAGCACTCCTATTGCTCAAGGTGAGAAGCTCACCAACAATGAAGATGTTGAGAAGGTTGATGAAACAAGCTACAAAAGCCTGGTAGGATGTCTGCTTTACTTGACAGCATCCAGACCAGACATATTGTTCACTGTAAGTCTGTTATCCAAATACATGCATTGTTGTAATGTGAACCATTTCAAGGTAGCCAAAAGAGTCTTGCGATATGTGAAAGGAACTCTTAAGTTATGGAGTGAAGTTTATGAAGGAAAAAAAAAAAAAGCTCAAGTTACTTGGTTATTCAGACAATGATTGGGTTGGATCTACCGAAAACATGAATTGTATTTCATGCTATTTCTTTACTCTAGGATCGAGTGTGTTTTGTTGGAGCTCAAAGAAACAAGAAACAGTAGCACAATCAACTGCTGAAGTTGAGTATGTTGCAGCTGCAGCAGCTGTGAATCAAACTATCTGGTTAAGGAAACTGCTAAATGATTTGAATTTAAAACAAGAAGAAGCAACAGAGATTAAGTGTGTTAATCAATTTGCTGTTGCAATTGCAAAAAAAATCCAATGTTCCACGAAAGAACAAAACACTTCAAAATCAAGTATCATTTTGTGAGAGAAGTGGAACAAGCCAAGGAAGTCACATTGGTTCGCTACAGTTCTCAAGATCAGTTAGCTGATATTCTAACAAAACTTATTGGGAAAATGAGGTTTGAAAAGTTGTGCTATGATATTGGGGTTCACAACATGGAGGCCAATGAGGAGTGTTGTAAAATGGCCATCCATGCAAACCCAAATTTCAACACTGCGAGCTTACCATAGCTGGGAGCTCATCAACACTGCAAGCTCCTTATTCTGCAAGTTGCCAACTTGCTAATTTGCACTGAAACAGTGATGATTTTTTATTAGACGTTTTGGTTGATGATTAGGCTGAAATCAATTAACTGAATCTATTTGCAAGACTAAACCAAGTTGTAATTATTTTATTATTATTTTCAGCTTATTTAATCTTTCTTGTTCATGTAGACATTGTAATCAGTTTTTTAATGAAACAGTCGAACACAAATTGATCTTTCATCAATTTTTTTTTCTTTTTGCTTCTGTTTCAATCCTTCATAAAAAAATCCAACACACGTGAGACTTTGAGAAGGGCCAGCAGCGCCCTTTATAAGACTCCTAAAATCAAGAATTGTGGTCTTCTCTCTTTCTAACCACCTTTCTTCCGCCTAAATACTCGTAACATGTCGTACAACTCCCCATTCACCGAGTGAACCATTACCAACCATCATGATCCTTATTGGGTATCAACAGAGTTGAAAAAAGCTTCAATGCTTCGTTATAATAATAGCTGAAGCAGGGCCAATAGGTGGGGCTATTGAACTCTGAAACAACAGAGGCATTATAAACTTGCCTCTTTTTCTTTTCTTTTTCATTTTTCTTTTTCTGTTTCCTTGAATGAAGTAGATTTCAGGCTTTGTTGGGATTCATCTGTCTTTTGCAAAAGTCAAGGTCTTTCATGCATTAAATAAATAAACCAAATGAACCAAAAGTTTAATCTAATTTATTCAGTATATCTCAAATTTATTTATCTCAGCAAAGTATCATCTTTTTCCTTTCTTTCTGGCTTTTTTTTCCCTTTTACTTTTTGAGTTCAGCTCACAGTTTGTAAACTAAAAGAAAATAAAAAGTAATGATAGCAATAATCAAATTCAAAGTTGAAACAAAACTAGTTTCTCTTTTTATATCAGTAAAATGATTAGCAGCAACAGTAAAAGAAGGTTTACATAACTCAAAACTTGTTCTTTTTTATCCACTAGGAATGAGCATCCATCATATCTTCAGCTTCCAGACTTTTTTATCTTCCATCACTAGTGCAAAAAGTAAGTGCCAATTCATTACATTATTTGTCTCCTTTTTTGGTTTTTTTTTTTATTTCCATTGAAAAGAATCTTAAAAAAAAAGAAGAAAAAGTCATATGTTGAATCAGTTTCCAATGGTAGTGAATCAATGACATGCCACGATCTTCTGGAGCTCGGGAATTTATTGACAATATACAAATTAGAACCTGTTGCAATGTAGTGAATTAGACAAATGAATGTAGGATATGAAGTTACATCGAAACTGTTAAAAAGTAAAGACCAACCTTCTTTCAGATTGCTGTCGATGGTACGTGTTCATCGCCACCATGGTATAGTTTCCACAAGGCATTTACTCACCTGTAAGATGGGACCATTTAAGAACAAGCAATAGATTTTCTTTAGTCCAAGTATTTATTTAGTTATTTTGTACGGATGGATTACCTTGTACAACCATGCAGTTAATACTGAGTCAATTCTTCCGGGAAGTGTAGCATGGAATGAGGACTGTCAAAAAACTCTCAAAAGAAACTGAGTTCTGTATATCCATGTGACACTGGCAACAGCTCTTCAACCTCAACCCTGGCACTGGAACAACTCATGCTTTTCCTGATTCGATTACGGCTAGTAGACTCGACCTCTGCTGAAAATACACTATAAACGGGCCTATGGTCCGAGAACTTGGACTCTCCACGAACGTAAGATATCTGATAGAGGCCTCTTCCATACCACAGTATACGATCACACCTTCACAGACATCAGGTTGATTACTTGCTCGTTTTATGATTATTATAAGATCAAATAGTTCATTATGAAAGCAAAATCATGTCACAATTTCCTATATTAACATATATTATTTTAGAATATTGAACATAAATTACATGATTCTGATTACCATGCCGGAGTTCTTCGCTTCTTCTTTGGACGCCTATCCTCCCCGGCATATCTGTCTGAATTATTCGAGAACTTGTATGTAGGAGGGAAATGTATTTTGCCTTCATTCCATCCCTCAAATACACGGCCATGCCTCTGCTCTATTCGAAGCTGGAATACAACAGTTTTTCAGATTCAGCAATTGAGTTCTCATAGGAAATAAGAACAGCGCAAAGCTCCATGAAAAATGAACATGAATATATAGGATCAATTAAAAAGGATAAGGACATGCCTGGTCATTCTCTAATAGTGATTTCCAATTGCGCATCTCAACTAGAGCCTTTGCACAACGGTAGGACAAAGCGATCCGATAATTCAAATCCCCGAGCCATATAATACGACTGTGCCAAGATATTCAAAACATAAAGTTTATACCAAAGTTATGACATTAATTTGACAAGCATTAATATGGTCCAAATTTAACATATAAAGGCTTACTCGTGCTCTAGAATCGTTTGGGGAGAATTATCATATCCCATTCCATGAACCCTGGGAAACCTTGTCTTTCTGAGGATCTCCATAACATCAGAGTTTCTTCGCAGCTCATCACCCTCCTTTTGCCCTGAGGTTAAATGACTACAGACGAAGCAAAAGCTGGTTCGATGCAAAAACATGCTAATAGAAATAGAACCCTGCAAAACCGAAGAAATGAGCATGCTTCCTTATTCCTAGTTTAACAAAATCTCTCAAATCAAAAGGTTTTTAACAAGCAAAGGTGTACCTTGTTTCCAAGATAACCCATCAATCCTCTGCCAACACAGGACACTTTCAAGTTGCGAACATAGTCTCTAAGATCACTCTTCACCCATACCGTTAGAAATATCCCTACCATTTGCTTGCTGGCAACCAGACAGTACCTTGAATGCGCCATGTGTCTATTGCTTCCCTCTAAGGCAAAAGATCCACCATAGGACATTGGAGAATATTCGGTATACTGAGCGTTGCTTGGTGAATCTCCAGGTCCATTCTCATCATCAGAGGAAGCCCATCTGAAGTTAGGGTCATAATCACTTGGTCTATGACCAAAAATAACCCGATCACAAACACTGAAGCGACGGTCAAGCCTTGGTTGAGGCATTGCCATGTCGTTATCCATTCTCATGCTACGACTCAAGGATTGAAATGATCGGCGGTGAAAGAAAGATGAAGCTTCCTGTCTTGTTGATCCTTCAAAGTCCGCATCCAGTTCAACAAGTGGATCAGGGATTGGTGAAGGTGTGTGGAAGCCACCACTGGTACCAGGAAGGCTATTCAGAGTCTTCCTAATGAGAGCTAACCATTTCCTGGCCGGTTCATTGTCTTCAGTGCCCAAAACATTACCAGCATTTAAAGGAACAATCTCTTGAAACCTAGAAGGCCAAATAAATGGATCAAAAAAAGGCTTCTGTCAATTCCATAAAGCTTGTTTGTTCATAAGAATAGACACATTGAGATGTAAGAATAAATCCAGACCGGTTTCGCATACCCGAGAACATAAATGTCAGCAGGAGGAGAGGTAGGAAGCCAATCTTCAAGATTCAAATAACTAGGAGGAGACTTTCCAGCCACATTCCATGTAGCTACAAAAATCCTATGCCAATATGGAAACAAAGAAACACACTGTAAACCAAATCCTATTGAGAAACAACTCAACACCAGAAAGCAATTAAGATTTAAGAATGTAACAACATACTTATAATTATGCACATCCGTAAACTGAGAGACGTCGGGATCAATTTTACTTCGTCGAACTCGGTCCGAATACCTCTTGCTCAATCTCTCTAGCATCCATGTAAAACATAAAATTTGGTAATGATTGAAACAATATTAGCATTTTAGTATTGGTTAATTGAACATTAGATAAAATGGGAAAGATGTGGTCCAAAAACAATGACTATAGTGGAGTCTGATTTCCAAATCCAAACCTGTTTTGCTTTTCTTGATAGTGCATGCCTCCCTATCTGAGAAGTTGTGCCCCCAATCTTCATCAACACCTGAAAAAGATGAACTACAAAGCTGTTAAAGCTGCTATCTGTCTCTCTCTCTCTTCTCTACTGTCTTAGTAGAGTATCAATTTCTAATATTCAAACACCATAAAAAACAAATAATATGAATTTTAGAAACAGGAAGAAAACAACGACTGGATCTTGAACTGCAAATGGCAAGCATCAAACCCCTCACTGAAATTCAAAACCGAACTTCATTTTTTTTTTTTTTTGTGTATAAAACCAAGGGTAAAAATCATAGAGTTAGAATAATGCAAAAAGTTATCTTTGTTCTTGGTATATAAATTATAAAAGGCTAAAGATTCCAAATCCAAGATCCAAATGTATAATCTTAAATACTAAAAAGGCTTAAAATCCAATCAAATCACCTCCATAATCAACTTCATCTGCATGAAAGTCCTCAGCTTTATTCTTGATATTGAACCACTTCTTGACCAATGTCTTGGGCCATGAAAGCTTCATCAGGGAAATATACAGTCAACATCAATCTTGTACTTTAACATAAAATGAAATCAAATGAGTTACTGGCTTGTCTCAGACAAAAAAGAAGAAAAAAACCTTGCTCTTCTTAGAGTTTCCATCTCTCATTGTTTCACAGCTTTCATATAGCCTATCCAAATTTGTAAGCAATGAATGTGGTTTTATGAAGTTGCTTCTATTGGTTCAACTATTTACTTGATATTCTCAGCTAAAACCAACAGACTAATACAAAAGTTGGAAAAAAAAAAAGAAACAACCTTGAAAACAGGTCTTTTCAGGAAAATAATGGGAAGAAAAGTGGGCCAATTTTGAATGACAGCTGAGGAGAAAACAAGGGTAAACCTCTGTTCCCTCAGGAAATGAAGAGAAAACAAATTCTTAAATCATCAGCATTACTATTTCATTTTTTCAACAAGGTGAAAAACCAAAAGTACACTGAAATTCACTTGCAAGTCTTTTTAGCTCAGCTGGAGAAGACTAAGAAAGAAACAGAGAGGGAAAAAAAAAAAAGAAGAAGAAAACTGAAGGAGAATTGAAAGTGAAACGAACAGAGAGGGACAACAAATGAAGCTAGGAAATGAAAATAAGAGATTCTGAGCTTAGAACAAGACAATGTAGGAAACATATAAAAGGAGAGATAAAGAAGAAATAGAAAAGATGGTTCTTTTTGGGCTTAATATATTAGATTAGTCCCTAAATTTGGAAACTTTTCTCAAATTAGCCTTGAAGCTTTTTTTATTATCAAATTGGTCCCTAAGTTGTCATCTGTTACAAAATTTTTTTAATGCTTAATATATAGATTGGCCCCTAATTTTTTTTTTGGACCATATTGGTCTTTAAGGTTAGCATTTGTTACATCGATTAATCCCTACACTAACATAATTTATTTTTGAAGAATTTGTTGATGCAGATAAGTTTGGGGGAGACGAAGAGAAATAAGGGGATAACACGTCGATTTACATTTAATCATTCTCGAAAAAAATAAAAAAAACTTAAAATTTTGGAAAAAAATCAATTTTCTTTTAATTTTTAAGAGATATTATAAATTATAAAAAAACAAAAACTTGAATATATAAAAAAAAAGTTTAAGTTAAAATTTAACATTTTAAAGCTTACTCTTTAAATATTTAACTCTAAAAAAATAAAAAGAATATAAAATCTAAAACTAATAATAAATAAAATTAAAAAATATACAAAAATAGTCAATTTTCTTTAGAAATTTACGAAAAATAATAAAAATTGATTAGACGTTGATTGAAGTTAACCGGGCTTGACCAACATTGACCGACACTAACAAGGAGTTGATCAACGTCAACCGGTCAATTTTTGTTTCTTTAATGTTTACAATATATTTTTTTAATTTTTTAAATTTTAAATTTTTACAATTTCTTGTAATTTTCTAAAAAATTAACCAAATTTATTTATTTTTAAACATATTTATTTTTTTATTTTCAATTTTTATATATACTTGAAGTTTTATAATTTATATTTTTTAAATTTTTTTTCAAAATTTAAATGTTTTTTTTTAAATTTTAGTTAAAGAATGATTAAAGATGAATCTACGTGTCATCTTCTTATTTCTTCACATGTCGATGCTATGCTTGTCCATATCAACAAAATCTTAAAAAACACAAACGGTGTTATTGCAGGGACCAATCTGTGTATCACATGTCAACTTTAGGGATAATATGATAAAAAAATTTAGGAGCCAATATGAAAATAATTGTCCAATTCAAGGACCAATCTATATATTAAGCCTTTTTTTATGGGGTTTCCTGTGAGTTAGCTTATCTATCTATTGGAACAAAAACCTCGATCAGGTAACAGGAAAAGTATCGAATTTGAAGAGAATAAAGTGCAAGAGAGCATGGGTTTCCTCTGCTCTCTCCCTCTTTCTCTCTCTTCTATTGAATGTAGCTTTTTTTTCACCCCAAAATCCAAGGCCTACAACCTAACACAAAGGCATTAAGGCAAAAGCTTTAAGGGGAAATGGGCAATGGGTATTGGGGATATCAGCCACCCATCCACAATCCACCTTAATTGAAATTTTTATCAGGCACTTTTAACCATTTGTAGTTGTAAACATAGTTTAAAAGAATTAGTCATTGTTGTTGTTTACCACTGCCGAGGGTCAGCAAAGTTAGGCTTGATCTTAGTCTAATACCCCCCGAGCTGTGCCCATTCACCCCATAAGGGCCGAAAAAGAGGTTAAAGAAGCAATTGAATGATTAAAAATCAATGCTTTTTTATCTAACCATGTAGACGCTGCTCCCATTTTCTGACTTCCCCTTATTTAAAATTTCAAGATAAAAAACCCAACCCTTTTTAGTAGGGTTGATCAAAACCCGTCAAATTCGAGTTTTTTTTACCATCCTTGGTTGAAATGGGTATTTTTAAATAAAAAATTAAAAAAATATTTTCACTAAAATAATTAATAATATAAAGTATAGAGATTAAATTACTTATACTAACCACGAAACATTATAAAAATAAATGAATGATATTAAATTATAGAAACTAGAGACCAAAATTCTAATTCGAGCTTAACATAACATGGTTTCTTAAGAACCATGAGCCATATGGGGGAAGTTTAAAGGGGGGAAATTAGTGAGGGACTCAAGACGCAAAGAGAGTGTAGGGGAAGCGTGGGTTTTTGGGCTCTCAAACATCTATAGGATTAGGGGGTTTCGATAGGACAGAATATTTGTGCCAAAGCAATGGCTGCGTCTCCAATGTGGTGTGGGACTGGGGGATGCTTTGCTTTGCTTTTGAACTCTACAAAACCCCATATTCAATCTCCTCGAAACCTTCAGCTTTGTTGCTTTTTAGCAGCCACACTGTGTTAAGCCTGCTATCCATTTTGGAGGCTCTTTTTGACTCCTTCTAGACTCCTGTCCATCTTAAACTAAGCAGTTCTCATATTTGGGTGCTCATTTTTTAGCTGCTTTGTTATTTTCATTCTGCCATAAAAACATAAATTCCGGTTTCAAGCATTAGATGAATTCTTGGTGCTTGGAAAGCTCCTCTTCCCAAAAATACATACATACATACATATATATATATATATATAACTTCATCTATATGTAAATAGGCTCTTGTTTAAGTGGTTCCTAAAACCTAATTCAACTTTCTCGATAATAAGTGATAAAAAGTTCAATATCTCTTAAATAAGGTTTCGGGTTTGAGTTTTGTGAATGAAAAAAACGATACTAAAAAAGCTTATCTCCTTTGTTTATAGGTCCGATCCAACTTGACTAGTTTAAACTATTTGAGAACTATATAAATAAAACCACGTTTTTGTTAAACTTTGTTCTTATTCAAGTGTCCTTTTTGTCTTTTTCTAACACTAATATCAAACTAATCCTCAAACAAAGAGTAATACTGATGGTCCAAGGCTTCCTCCCCGTGCATGCTTTCTTTAATTTTGAATAAATCTTAAAAAAGACATGCTGTGTACATGTAGGAAACTGTGTCTGGTTCCTCAAGCAAAAGCCCCCTACATTTTCCATTTTTCAAGGCTAACAGCAAATCTCCTTGTTTTCTTTTTTTATGTTTTCTTTTTTACTTAATAAAGTAATAGCAAAAGGATTAAGAACGCAAAAGACTCCAAGCATACTCTCTCAAAATGGGAATCCTTAACAAACACCATACCAAAAAAAAAAAAACAACACAAAAACCCCACTAATACTGAAGTTTCCACCATAGACAAGGTTGAAGCCATTTGGTCTCAATTATAAGTTGTCGAGAAACTTGTCCATGTCATAGTTGTCGAGCCTTAAGGCTTTTGTCTCGACGTGGCACCCATTTCAGCAATAGGGTGTGAGTTTTTTTTTTTGTTATTCATGATTGACATCTAATCAAAGCCAAATCTATATATGATCCATTTTGTTTGCCTCTCTTTTGAATCTTTCATAAGAAACCAACTACCATGTCTGAAAAAAATTAATGGAGTTTTATGGACAGTTGGCTGGTCCCTTTCGATTTTGTTCAACTTTGTACAAGTTTCCCTATAACAATGCCAATTATTTTTATAAAAGATAAAAGTAGAAATTATTTAAGATCGAACTCGAAAGTGATATAAATTAGAAATTTTTTAAAAGAGAAAAAGAGGATAGGGGTAGATTTAGGAGGGTTGTTGAGGGCTAATATGCAAAGATATACAAGACATAGCCTCGATACGAAAAATTAGTGATAAGAATATATTATCGAAAAATAAAACAAAATTATTCGTATTTTCTTTTCTTATTTCAATCTTTACTTTACGTATTTATATTTGATTATTTGGTAAATTTTTCTGAAATTATTTTTTAAAAGTTGTTCTTAGTGAAATGAACACAACATAAATATCTTGATTACAATATGTTAAGTATGACTCTTATTTCAGTCAAATTTGAGAAGTAATCTTCTAGTTAAACTCTGTTTATTTGTTTCAATCAAACACTGATTAGTTTAGATTATTTTATTATTATTTGACCTATGAATTTAGCCTATAAATAGGCTCTTTTACAACATTAGAAAAGACACCCATTAGAGATTAGAACTCATAACACATTTAGAGAATTTTGTGTTTACGTTTTGAGGGTTCTTTGTTTTTGGGTTTTCGGGGTTTAGTTTTTATCTCCATCTTTTGTACTCTTCGTTCTGTTGACATTATAGTAAAATTATATTTGCCCGTGGTTTTTTATCCTCTTTGGAGGGTTTTTCCACGTTAAATTTGTGTGTCCAATTTCTCAATTTATTCCGCTATTATTACTTGTTCGTTGCTTAATCGGGACGATCCTAACACAATATATTATAGTATAATTTCCTTTTGATAATCGAAGTTTATTTTATAATAAGATGATATTTTGTAATATTCAATATCATATATAAACTTAATAATAAATAATGTCTAATTAAAACTTAATTTAAATTACATATATTACTTATTTGAGAATGCATATTGATAAATTAGAGTTATAAGGGATAAATGAAGCTAAGCAATATATTTAAACAAATATTCATATTTTATACTATGTTAAAATATGTCATAAGTCCCTGTACTCTTTGTAAATTTTGAATTTAGTCCATGTACTTTTATTTTTGGGAATTTAGTCTTTTTACTTTTTAGATTTTGAAATTCAAGTTCAACTGTTAACACTATTAAAAATATTTTGTTGAACTCAAGTCTATTACAACATCTTTTTTTTTTAATTACATGGCTAACAAGTGAGTATTTTTTTTTATTTAAAAATTGTCACATCAATAAAATTGGCAAAAACAAAAGATTAACAGTGTTAATAATTGGACCTGTATTTTCAAATCTGAAATGTAGAGGGACTAAATTCCTGAAAATAAAAGTATAAGGATTAAATTCCAAATATGTGAAGAGTATATGGACTTTTGACATTTTTTAACCTTTATATTATAAAAATTTTATTATTAATATATTTATAATTGTAATATATATTTATTATGAAATTATTAATATAAATATTTTTCAATAATATATGAAGAATATCGTTTAAAATATTAAATTATTATTAATAAAATTTTAATATTAAATAATTTGTTAAAATAATAAATTATATTAATTATTTGTTATATTATTAAGTATGTATATTCAATAATATTGAAATGATCATTTTTTATCTTAATATTTTAAATATTTTTAAAATTAAAAATTATTATTAATATAAGAATATCAGGCTTGATTTAAGTTAATTTTTGTATAAAAATAAAATTAACTATTTTTTTGAAAAATGACTTACGTATTTTACAAAATGTAAGTCATTTTATAGGAAAATGAGCTTATTTTTCGTTGACCTGTAAGTTATTTTTTATTGACCAAATTATTTTTCACGAAACAAATACAAGAAAATGTAGAAAATATTTTTTGTAAGTTATTTTCCGTGAAATAAACACACCTTAATTTATACAAGGAAACCAACGTGTGAAAGTCTAAGTGGACCAATCAATATCATTATGGTTAATTGGTGTACTATGATATGTTTGGGATACCTCAAACGAATAGCTTAAATTAATTAAGGGGAAAAAATCAAAGAAATTGTAATCAGCCCATTTTGTCCGGGCTTAAATAAATAAATAAATAAATAAACAAAAACAATGTTTACAGTCCATTTACAATAAAACGGGCCTAAAACCCGAAACCCATTATACCCTTAGCCTACTTACAGACCCAAAACAACTCAGACCCATATCTAAAACCTGAAATCTATGCGGCCCAAAGGGGCCCAAAAACTTAAACATTTTTCAGTAAGCCTAGGGTTTTCTGAAACCCTAGGCGCCCCAGGAGCCAACATCCCAACCGTCGTGCCGCAAGCTTCGCCCCAGCCTCGCGCCGCAATCAGCTCCTCGCACCCCATCACCTTCGGTCACGCCACCGTTATTTGCACCGCAGTTAGCGCGCCTCAACTCCGTCGCGAGATATTCGTCCACCTGCAAAAGAAAGGAAAGAAAACAAGCAGCAAGAATGGCAACAGCAACGTTTTCCTTTTTTATTTTTATTTTTAAGGCTATAAAAGCCCGATTATTCTGTAACTACGGACCTACACAAGATACACGAATACAGGAGAGAATACAGAGATTTCTTTTCGCAGATATACACAATAAAAAAAACAAACAAAGGTTTATCTTTTTTTTTTTCTTTTTCGAATCGGCTAACATATAAAGTTTTCATTTTTAATTTTTTTATACTATACATATATTTTTTTATACGGCGGCGGATCGCGCCGGAGGCTGGCCGGAAATTGCCCAAAGGGAAGAGCTCCCTTTCTTTTTTTTTTTCTCTCTGGATGGGCAAATGAAATTTTTCAAGAAAATTTGGCTTTTATAGCCTATTAAAACGGCGCCGTTTTGGGCAGCCCCCTTAACGCCTAAAACGACGTCGTTTTGGGGGCTGACCCGCGCCTTGACCCGACCCAGCCCTCAGGATCCGCGTGTTTTTGTTAAATGGTCTAACTGTCATTTCGGTCATTCCGCAATTTAATTAATTTTAATTCAGTCCAATTTACATTTTTATTTTTTATTAAATTAGCCCTAAGGTGTGTTTTTGTTCCAATTTAGTCCCTCGGACTCCTTTAAGGGCTAAAATCAAAACGTCGCCGTTTTTAAAATTTGGCATAATTGTCATTTTAACTCCTACAGTGTAATGCGCTTTTTAATTTAATCCTGTTATATTTATTTTATTGCTATTAAATCCTTTTTTCTTCGTTTATTTTTTTATTTTATTTTTAAATTATTTTACTACTATATATTTAATTATTTTATCATATAAAAATGTTATATTATTATTTATATATTAACTTCATTTATAGTATAAAAATTCATATACGTATTTTTTTATTAACCTTATATATATTTTATTTGGTTTAATATTATTTATATTATATATTATTTTATAATTTGTATATTATATATTACATTATACATTTTTTTAGAATTTCTATATCATATAGTATTATGTTATATTATATATTAATTCTAAAATTTTATATTTTTCATATAAAATTTATTTATATTATATAATATATTTTATTCATATTATTTATTACATGCGATTTTTTTTTTTATTAGTGTATTATATATATGTTTTTATTTAAAATTATTATTTATTATTTACTAATTATTTTTATTATATATAATCATTTATACATGTATTAAATTATTAAATTATATATATTTATTATAAGTATCTTTTTTTACTTTTAATTTTTGTTATTATATATATATTAAATCATTTTAAAAATCATCACATTCTTTTTATTCAATGTTTAAATATGTTATTCCTTTTTTCATTTGATTTTGTTAATTCGTGAAAATTTCAATTATTGCTATTTATTTTATATTACATGTTTATTTATTTATTTCTTTAGATCGTTTATTATTGTTTAGCATAGTTCATTATATTTATATTATATTATTCTTTTATTATTTATTGTTAGTATAATTTGTAATTATGTAGAATTGCTATTAAATATGTAGGTTGTATACTCTAACCATTGTTTTATAAAAATACATTTTTTTTATGCATTTTATCCAAATAGTTTTAAAAAATACGGTGATATATGATATTTGGGGACTTCGAGAAGAATTGTGCCCTAACTTACTGGGTTTCGATTTTTCTCGTGGAACTTAAGGTATTAAATATCCCTTCTCTTTTAAAACCGAAACTTACAAATCTCAAATCAAAAACTTATTCTTGGGAATTCAAAACGTTGTGTCTTAACTTACTGGATATGATGTTCTGTGTCTCGAGGTAGGAATTTTCTAGAATAAAGACGTGCCTAGTTTCGAAGTTATGAGATGCTATATCCTAACTTACTGGGTATAGTATTTTATTTCTTTGAGATATGTAAGTCTAGGTTTTTTCTTCAAATAAAAGGATCATTTTCTAAAATTTTTCAAATTTTCAACATTAAGACATGATTTTATCGATTAGGTACCAATTTTTGGGCGTTATGAGGGTGCTAATCCTTCCTCATACGTAACCGATTCCCGAACCCATTTTTCTTGTTTTTCGTGGACCAAAATCAGTATTTTGAAATAAAACGTTTTTAAGGTGATCCAATCACACCTAAGTAAAAAGAGATTGGTGGCGACTCCCATTTTCGTTTTTAAAAGTCGATCCCCGTTTTTTCATCAACTCTTAAAATGGTTTCGATATAATTTTTTTGGGTAATCTAATATTATATATGTTATAATATGTACTAGCTTAATAAGAATAGTTTTAGGGTATTCCTTTTCTTCATTTGGGGGGTGGGAATGCCATAACGCTGGGCTCGAAGGAACTTATGTTGAGCTTGTTGGTTAGTAAGTGCAAAAGCACCTTCTATGATCGAATCTTGGTGATAATCTCCCAAGACTTTTTTTTTTTTGCAGATAGCTAGAGGTTGTTGCGAAAAGACATGCCGGGAATCTTGGTGCTAGAGTTGAAAGGGAGCCATATTGGTTCTTCATTGCGGTTGCGGTTGAAGAGTACAGATAATTTTTTTTTTTTTTTTGAAAAATGTGGTAGAAATATGTTGTGAAAAGTGTGTTTATTAGTGTCTCTTTTTTTTTTTTTTGGGGGGAATTTATATAGATGAGGAATTTGAGGTTATAATTGAGTTAAGAAATTGATATTAAAAAAGTGGTGGAAAAATAGATATTTTTATTCCCAAAAGATTTCTTTAGGATTTGGTGGGTATGGGTTTGAAGATCCTCAATGTAGGTGACCTTTTGATTGGCCTCGGCGAAGTGGTCTTACGGATGGGATCATAGCTGGAGCCACAACCATCTAAGTAGGACGAAGGCGAAATGGAATCTTTTTAGGGCAAGTTTCTCCATAAATGATTATGCAGGTGTAATAACATAAATATATTTTAATTTATTCTCTGGGGCAAAAGCTTCTTTCGTACAAGCCCTAGATTTACTGGGCAATCGATCTCTTAAGTCATCTCTCTTTCACACGAGACGGTTTTTGGTAATCACACCGTTTTTATTACAATGGCCAATTCCCCAAACAAAGGAAACTTCGTGCGTGCGTACATCTCTCTCAGTCTCACCTTCATTTTATTGAACTTATTCTGTGTACTTTGTCTCTGACTTCTCCTGCATGGCTTTGCATGCATCATTATACGTATTTGATACGTAGATTTAATCATGTATATGTCATCATGCTTTTATTGTCATCACCATCATATACGACATGTAAGAACAATATGTTGATGTTTTAAAAATTAGGTAAATTGAATCTGTATGTTCTACATTGTATACATATTATCATTGCAATTTGGTTTGTTCTTTTTGAAGATTTTCTCAATTTACTAGGAGATTATACCAAGAATGATTTACTTGAGCTTTTGATCTCAAAAGTCGTGTGAATCATAATTGTTTAATGCCTTAGATCCTTTGAGGGGAAAGAATATTTGGCATGAAGCCCATTATCGATTTACCAAAATCTCTTTCAATACATCAAAATTTTATATGGGTATCCACAGGGGCGAAGGCCGTATGAAATTTTAATTTTTTATAGTTTATATCTTTATAATTTGTAAAGGATTAAACCGAATTTTTATAATTTTAGGGGGGGCAAAGTGCAATTTTACTTTTACTAATTTAAAATTTTTAAAAAATTTTAAGAGCTTAAACAGAAATATTACATTTTAGGGGGGGCGGGGCCCATGCCAGCCCCCCCTGGCTTCGCCTCTAGGTATCCAACTATAGAAAATCTCTAAAATAAAAACTAAAATCATTAACATAATTAAGTTGAGATGAAACTAAAATGATTAACATAAAATTAAAATTTTATCCGACCCCCCCTAAAAAATTGTTCTGGCTTCGCCCCTGCTCTATAGCAATTCCATTTATCTGCTTAGATTTCGTTTATTATAGAATTTATATCATGCTATTATAGAGAGATAATCGTTGTAAGTTTACTATAGAATTTATATCCCGAGTTTCAATCAAATAAAGAAAGTGAAATTATGTTCAAAACAAAAAGAAAGTTAGAACCAAATCAATAAAAAAAAAAAACGTATAATAGGTGCATGTGTTATTACTTTTATGCATATTTTATTTTACATTATTTCACATGATTAATTATAAAGCTCATAAATCTAATAAGTTCAAGTAATCAATGAGTTATTAAATTAAATTAATTTATCACGAGTTACTAAATTCAAGTAATCGATTTATAAGTTTATGATTTTCCAAATTTACAGTAAAATATTTAATACGGAACTTAATAGTTTATTAAATTAATATATTTAATTCTACTCATTGAAGATTACTTTCATTTAATAAAATATGATTAATAATTTTTTCACGTGAAATTTAATCGTTTTATTGAAATAATTTTTTAATTAAAATCATTTTCATTTAATAAATGATAATTAATAGGCTTGCTTATATGAAATAGCTATGATTTCACTTAAAAGTTTTAGATCATATGTTGTTATAGAGAACTAATTTAATAAAGAATGTTCTTCATAATTATTACTTCATAAATATGATGTTAGAACCGTAACATTCTTATACAAAACTTAATAAATCAAAATTTGTCATGTAAAATCATCAAGAAAAAAAAACTAAATGTGATAGCGTACCTGAATCTATTGATTTCCTGAAATCTTCAATCTTGTGGTTTTGATCTTCCAAGTTAACACACAAGTAATTCAGATAAAGTGGCTCTTATTTTTTTTCTAAATATGAGATATTAAAAAAGTTACGTATGTGTAATTTGTGGACTATAACCCTAATATATAACTTTTGCACATTAACCCTGATTTCTAATCAACCCACTATTAATTAGAAATTAGTTACTAGAGTATCTACACATATTTGACCCATACTTTATTTAATATCTAAAGCCCAATAAGCCTTAACCAAATCAGATCACTTTTAATTTGGGCTAATATTTTATGATAGTAAATAATAACATGTAATTACTATTATTATATATGTGATGTTCATATTTTTCAACAATCTCCCACTTGGACCACATATATATTAATTGTTCTATAATTACATGTCATTATATAACCTTATGAGCACAATACTTTACTATCATATCCAAAAGGTATTCCGAACAATCTTGTCCATTAATGATGTTAACATAGAACTAAGACGACTTTCGTTACATATAGCGTAACTAAATCCACCCATGATCACATATATTAACATAACCAAATGACACAGATCAAGTATGGATGTGTAGCATGGAATTTACATGCAATGTGAACCAAACATGCCTATTTCCAATTGGTCCTCCTTAAACTTAAGTGAGGTCAGTATCAAACAGAGTGAATAAATTGAATACTTCATTTCTGATCAGAAAATAACCAAATACATAAATGTCTGAAAACAAACATAAAGCAAATAAAATACAAACTCCCACTAAACCATGATGTCCTCAAATGATATAACACCCATATGAGCAGTGTGCTCATGAAAGACTTTGGGTGGTAAACCTTTTGTGAGCGGATCCGCTATCATGGAGTTTGTCCCAATGTGCTTTATGCATATTTGTCTACTTTGCACTCTCTCTTTCATAACCAGAAAATTTATGTCAATATGCTTTGACTTAGACGAGCTCATATTGTTGTTGGAATACAACACCGCTGACTTCTTGTCACAAAATAATTTGTGTGGTCTTTCTACATTCTCCAAACTGTGCAACCCAATGACAAAGTTCCACAACCATATTCCATGGTTTGATGCCTCATAGTATGCTACAAACTCTGCTTCCATAGTAAAAGAAGCTACAAGTGTCTATTTGACACTTTTCCAGGATATAACTCCTTCAGTTAACAGGTAAATATAGCATGATATAGATTTTTTGCTATCTTTTCACCCAACGAAATCTGAATCTGAATACCCTATGACCTCCAAATGATTTGATCTCTTATAAGTGAACATGTAATCTTCTGTTCTCTGAAGATACCTCATAACCCTCTTGGCTGCTATCCAATGGTCCATACCAGGGTTATTTAATTATCTTCCTAACATCCCAACAATGTACACAATAGCCGGATGCATACATATTTGAGCATACATTAGACTCCCAACAGCTGATGCATAGGGAATTTTTGCATTTCCTGAATTTCAATGTAACATCCTGCTCGACGAAACCCTAGTGCTCGAGTGTTGTTTTAGAAGTAAGAATTTCCGGAATAAGTTTTGAGTAAGTTAAGCATTGGACCTAACTAAGAGGTTGAAGTCTACGGGTGCGCCGTTGAGCGAAGTCTTGGTTAGGCGAACAAGTCAGAGGTAAGCAGTAGCGTAGTTCTATCCATCCAAATGATACGTTGGCGGATAGATTGGGCGAATCGTTAACATTGGGGTAACGAGTGAAAAATGTCTCAGAAAGTGAAGCATCTCCAGTCAAGAAAATCAAGATATCGCCGAAAGGTGTTATAAGCCAAGTTTGGCTAATTAAGGTGTTGATTATATTTTAATGAGATGGTTAAGAACGAACGATGGGCTTGATCCAAAAATATTAATTTATACATATAACCATAGATTGTCGTACACATTTTCTTAAAGCTATAAACCACCCATATAGCAAAGAGAATAGGATTTTGACGTGTGTCAAGTTCTTATAGGTTTAAAGGTTGTATATCTAGATAATTAGGAATTGAAAATGGAGAGTTTTTCTTTCACCTTCTTCAGAAAGTATTTCCTTGGTCTAGATCTAAAATAATCAAAAGTGTTTCATTCATTTAAAAAAAATGGAGGTGTTGATCTGGATCCCTACCTATGAGTGCTCCACGTCAAATAGTTGTTGTCGATCTTCCAAAGGAAGTCTGGATCTGGAGCTTTGGAACTAAGAAAGATGGAAGTCAGGTGAGTCCTTAAACTGATTCATGCATGCATAATACGCCTTCTAGGAACTTCTATGCTAAGTGGCCAAAGCATGAGACTGAAATTAGTAAAGTATAATGTGACGAATCTAATTAGAAAAGTAAGACTTATAAATCTGAATGACTACGGTGTGCTTATGTCTAAAAATAAGAACGAGTCTGATAAGAAGTGCATGTGTGTCTGAAAGCATGAATATGTTTGTCACGAGCAAGTCATTGTATGATAAGTTGATGCATGATGAATCTGTGTTTGTCTCCGAAGTCGTCAAAGGAGTCTGTCAGGACTAAAAATACTAATCTCTGAAAGGACAAGTCCATGGACATGGCACTAAAAGAAGACCATATCATGTAAGACCGTAACTGGTGGGTTATGGCATCATATAAAAAAATTAAGGAAGGTTACTACCTAATGTGGTTCTTTGTGTGTCCTAGGACGATGAGGGGCAAAACTCACTAAGTGTAAGTTTAAGCAAATCCTTATCATTTAAAACACCTAAAAAAAGAAAGCCTTTATGGCAAGTATTAAATGTTAAGGAACGCCTTCGTGACAAAAATTTGGACATAAAAGCCTTTGTGGTGAGTACTGAATGTTAAGGAATGCCTTTGTGGAAAAACTCAATAAAGGTAAGCCCATGTGGCGAACCTCTGAAAGGAAATACCTCTGTGGCAAATCTTTGAAAAGGAACGCATGTGTGGCGTGGTCTAAAGAATGACCCCTGTGGCGATCATATAAGGGAACGACTGTGTGACGGATCCTGAATGGATGAAAGTAACCCATGACGAATCTTGATAAAATGACTTATAGGGCATTCCGAGAGTACAATAGTTATGACACACTCTGTAGGAAACCATGTGTGCGGAAAACTCTGAAAGAAAAGTTTTGTATGAAGTGTTAAGGTGAGCCTCGTATAGTATTACTTAGACTCTACCAGTTAGGAGTTTTGAGAAGCATATGGAGAGCATGAGAATGCGAAATACGGCTCATCTACTTCACTAGGGCAAATGGGTAATTGTTGGATCTGGTGCCCTAAATGTAGTATATTTGTTTGTAAACTTGTAATTTTTTTAAACAAATATGTTAATAAAACAAATTCATTGATGTACTTTTTATAATTGTCCTCATATGGGTTTTACATACAAAGCAAAATGGAAGCAAATGTTGCTAATTGGTTATCTAATGTTTAACTGATACTAAACGATATTACGTGGTTGGATCATAATTCGAAAAGACAACTTATATTAGTAGACAAACCTAAACATGTAATGAGCAAACCGATTGAAAGACTAATATGTCGTCTATCAAATTTCAATTGGGGAGATGCCTTGTCTTGGGCATCGGAGCGAATGACTCCCAGAAGATAGAAACATAGATGTGATTGACTGGACTAACAGTACATCAGACTAAACCCAAGAAGAATAGATCCTGAATCCATTTATGGGTTTATTCACTTGTGACGTTCATAGTGTGGCATAACTAAATCCTGAATGGATGACGGACTATGTATGTGTGACTTGTACACTTTGATTTAAGTAAAAGTCTGAGTTCGAATAGATAAGGAACCGAAAGCTGGTGTGTTGGGTGTACGACTTCTGCAATATGTAACATTATTCACAACAATAGAATTCATGGCCCGAGACATGGGTAAATGATATCCTCTCATTGACATTACATGGTTGATGAAAAGTAAATGTGACCACAGGTCGTTCGTCTTTGTGATGAATGACTTGATTACTATTTGATAGTAATTGAATTTCCATTAAGGATGATGTAATGATTACCATGAGATAAAATAGGATTATATTGGGATAACAGATATTATCACAAAGAGATTGAGGATATCCCATGAGGGTAACACATTTGTGACAAGGTCATTGGACGAACACTAATCAAGTTGCTTTCGTAATGGTATGTTGTTGGGGAGAGCTCAGTCATGATACTATAGTGAAATGACTTCGTGACTAAATGAGTTTATAATTAATAGGCAAAAAGCTAGAACTTAATTATAAATCATTTGAGCCTCAATTGCATATGTTTAATCGATCCCTCCGGTAGCTCGTTGAAACCAGAAATAAATTGTAGGATGAATCAAATGAATAGAAATGGATAGAAATGATAAAGTTGGAGAAATGAGTTATATTCGAAAATGAATATGGTTTTCTCACTAGGTATGGAAATGACATGAGAATTAATTTATGGTTTTTCGAATTATTAATTAATTAATCAATTGAAGCTCGAAAATAGATTTATATTAATTGGTCACTATGAATCCAATTGAATGTAGAAAAATTAAATATATTTCCTCCTAGATTCTTTTACGGTAAAGTTGTTATGATTTAATGGAATTAGAATTTGGTTGAGAAAATTATTTAATTGAGAAATTAATTGAGAAAATAATATTTAATTTGGGTAATGAAAAAAAAATGTAGTAGGTTGGAAAAAAATTATAAAGTTTTGGGTTAAAGTCCATGAAGCACGTATAATTTAACCCAGTACAGGAGAGGCCCAACTCCCCTTATATGAAATACATGGGACGACAAACCTTAGTATTCCCATCTAGGATTGCCACCCCTCTCCCTAAATAATAGGGAGTTAGAGATTTTTTCTATCAAAATAATATTATTTGTATTCTACCACTTCAACCAGGATTCCACCAACTTTCCCTATAAATAGATGGCACTGGTAAGCTTCAAAACATACCAACCAAAAGAGAAAAACATAAGTTTCTCCAAAGTTTTCAATATTGCTATTTTGGCAGAAAGTAATGAGAATTTATTTTAAGAATAAATTATATTTTCTGTGAATTTTAATTCTATCAATTTCTATTTAAGAAAGATTTACTTTCTCATTGAAAGTAAAGAAAATACTTTTGGCTCTGTGTTTGATTCGATTTGTTCGAGCTCACACTCGAAGCAGTTCATAGTATAAGAATAGATGAGAAGATTGTTTGGTAGAAAGTCGGGAATGACAAGGATCCGCCTATTCGAAAACACAACTACGAATTCAGTCCAAAGTTTATTGCTATAAATATCACAAACTGGGTCGGTTTTCAAAATTTTTATTTTTCGCTGTGCAAGAAAATTGTTTTTAAACCAATTTTTTTCCAATAGTTAACACATGAGAGGGGTGGGATCTATATCTTCTTAGCATCAATACATGAAAGACATTATGAATCTTATCAAGTTCTAAAGGTAATGCTAGTCGATAAGCTACAAGCCCAATTCTTTCGAGAATTTCATACGGCCCAATAAACCTCGAACTGAGTTTCCCTTTCCTGCCGAAACGCAGAACCTTTTTGAAGGGTAAAACTTTCAGGAAGACTTTATCGTAAATCTCAAATTCAATGTCTTTTCTTTTCAAATCAGCATAAGATTGCTAACGGTCGAAAGCAACTTTCAAGTAGTCTTGAATAACCCAGACTTTCTCTTCTATTTCACGTATCAAATCGGTTCCTACTAACTTTCTTTCGCTCAACTCTGACTGACATAGAGGAGTTCGACATTTACGATCATACAAAACTTCGTAAAGTGCCATTTTGATGCTCGGATGATAGTTATTATTGTAAGCAAATTTAGCTAACGGTAGGAATCTTTCCCAGCTGGCTTCAAACTCAGTCACACAACAACGCAACATACCCTCGAGTATTTAAATCACTCGTTCCAATTTCCCATCAGTTTGAGGGTGAACTCAGTGGTCTGATTGTCTTCAACAAGTTTCCGTTTCACTTGCAACTCGGTGTTATCTTTTTATAACTCTTGGATTTTTTACAGAAATACAAGTTTAGCTCTCAACTCGGCTAAAATAGAGCCATCTCGCTCCAAAGTCAGACAAGTATTCATTATTTTTAAAGCAAACAGAGATTTCTGACTTAAAGCATCCGCCACAACATTGGTTTTTCTCGGATGATAGTTAATGATCAAATCATAATCTTTAAGCAATTCGAGCCGCCTACGATGTCTCAAATTTAATTATTTATGCGTCAGTAAGTATTTTAGAATTTTATGATCTATGAAAATGTGGCATTTTTCTCTGTACAAGTAATGTCTCCAAATCTTTAGAGCGAAAATAACTGTTGCAAGTTCCAGGTCATGAGTAGGATAATTCTTCTCGTGTGGTTTAAGTTGTCGAGAAGTATAAGCAAACAATTTTCCCTCTTATTTAGTACACAACCTACTTCGTTGAGTGACGTGTTGCTGAACACAACAAATTCTTTTCCAAATTCAGGCTGATTTAAAATCGAAGCTTCAGTCAATATTGTTTTCAACTATTCGAAACCCTGCTGGTATTTTTCAGACCAAACAAAACTAACATTCTTTTGTAGCAACTTTGTTAATGAGAGGGTTGTCATCGAGAATCTTTTTACGAATCGCTGATAGTATCTTGCTAATCCTAAAAAACTTCTTACTTCGGTGACATTCTTTGGAGGTTTCCAATTAACGATTGTTGATATTTTACTTGGGTCAACACGAATACTATTAGCTAATATAACGTGGCCTAGAAATCTCACTTCTCGTAACTAAAGCTCACATTTGCTGAAATTGGCATACAACTGCTTTTCTCGTAAAGTTTGTAACACATCCCTTAAATGTTGGTCGTGATCATTTTTATTTATCGAGTAAATCAAGATATCATCTATGAACACAACAACAAACCGATCCAGATACGGCTGAAAAATTTTGTTCATCAAATTCATAAAAGCAGTAGGAGCATTAGTAAGCCCAGACAACATTAGCAAAAACTCATAGTGTCCATATCAAGTTTAAAAAGTAGTTTTCGGCACATATAACTCTTTGACTCTAAACTGATAATATTCCGACTGAAGATCAATCTTAGAAAACAAAGTTGCTCCTTTCAACTGATCAAATAAATTATCAATGCGGGGAAGCGGGTACTTGTTCTTTATGGTGACTTTATTTAATTATCGGTGGTCAATACACAATATCAGAGTTTCATCTTTCTTTTTCACAAACAATATTGCAGCTCCCATGATCTCAAAAATATAAAAATTACAAGAAAATGACTTAATTGCACTAACCAATTTGTTGCATAAAACCTTGAAGATATGGCCATGAAGTTCTCCTTTAATTTTTCTTTCAATTCGGTGGAAAAGATGAAGTCTTCTCTCACTTCCCACCGAATGCTGATATATATAATGTAATTAGATTAGTCAATTAGGTAACTAACCTTAATTTAATATATATATATAATACCTAGTTTAATTAATTTAATGATAACATGCTTATGACATACACTTCCTAATGTTATATTTGATATTTTGAACCCTAGATTAATTACAATTTAAGTCCTTTAATTATTTTTTTAATTAAAAATATATAGTGATTGGACTTTACGACTTAATCCTTGAACCTTAATTAATCACTAATTCAGCAAACTTACCTATCCAAAATTCAATTCACTTATATAATAACTCTGTAAATATTTAATACGGGCTCAATTTACGAAAATGAGATCCTAAAACCACCTTTTTCGACACCACTGAAAATCAGGTCGTTACATCATTAACAGTTGCAACATCAACAATCGATCCATCATTTTGTATTTGTACATAATAACAACACCAAAAACAAAAAAAGAAACAACAATCGATCCACCATTTGTTCACAGTCATCCCTAACCCTTCAGTACTCAAACCCGTGGGAAGCAACATCTTTCGCATAATATGCAACATTTATCCTTCTAAGATTGTCATTATACGGTTTCTTATATCTAATTCCATTTTGCACTTTTCCTCACATTGTCGTCTTTTTTTCCATTTCAACTAATAGAATGCTTCAAAACCATAAATTCCAAGAACTCCACCATCTGCCCGCAACATCCTTCCCAGCAATTATGGAAATTTTGGCTAACAGTTGCACTTTATTTTTCAAACAAGACGAATATTCTCTCTTCGTTAACTAGATTAACTCTAATCAAACAAAATTAATCTCATCATATGAAACGAGTAAAAACACTTTTGGTTATACTAATATATATATATATATATATATAAATATTGTGTTTTCAATTGAAATAAGACTAGTTTCGTATTGATGTGAAACTTTTCACTTGAAGGTAATTATAAAGAGAAGTGGGTTTCAGTTCGAGCTCATCAACCTTCATTGACCTAAGACAAAAATCTTGTCACTGTCTTTTCATTATTTTTACATAGCCTTCCCCAACCCTGAATTTGATGTTGCACCCATCACATCATAAAGGGGCCACCTCCATTTCATCACTTGTGAACCAATCTCCTTCCACCTGGCATTCTTACACGTTCATATGTCCAGCTTTTAAATCATTATTATTATTATTATTATTATTCCACCTTGTTTTCAAGCCTGTCTTCTTCTTTTTATTATTTTATAAGGGTGGTTTGAATAGGCGGTGTGTTTACTTACGGTTAGTGTAAAAACAGTGGTGACGGTGAGATTAGATACTGTAACGATACTGTAGCGTGAGACAAAAAGTAAGCTAAACGCACTGCACCGCACTCAATCGCCCATCCAAAATTAATCATGTAATTATATAGTTTATCAGGAAAGTAATCGAGTAGTGGATAGCTTGACAACGTTTGTGTTGAATAGGCAACTTGGTCTGAGTATGTTGATTGATCCTCCTCCAAATGTTGTTTGTCTGCTGTTACAGGACGCTAATGGTGTAGGAACATTACGGCAAGTGTTCATGTATCTATGCTTATTCTTTTTGCAATAAAAAAAAAAAAAAACATGAGATTTCAATGTTTTCTTGATCTCAACATTGTTCATTGACAAATTTATTTGAGTAATTATCTTTAAAATATAAGTTTAATTTATCATTTGGTAATCGAGTTTGACAATTTTTTTAATAGGGGTGGATATGTGATTTTTTTTAGTCTAAATTTTTAATATCCTCAACACCAAAACAAAATCCACCAGCTGTGCCTCGGATGGAAATCTTTTTTTTTTTTTTTCCTTAATTAATTGGATTCTTATGTGTAATAGGTGTCACCCCAAAATTGATGCTAGCAATGTAATGGTGATGCTAAATCTTGCTAAAAATGATCATCTGGTAGCCTCTTTGACTTATGAAGCATGAACTACTTACAGAAAATATTGGTGTTCAAGACTTTAAAAATCAAACTTAAAGCAAACTGGTCCTACACCAAAATCCCCAAAAGCAGTATGCTTAAGCAAAAGATTAATGGGACTTTAAAAAAAAAACAAGAGCATAAATGAGTATTGGTATCACATAGCTTTCATATGGTTTAATTGATCCTCACATTGGCCCTGCTAACAGCACTCCAAGAAGCTATTTCGACATTGAAATGTCTGATTTCAACTTCAACCAAATGCTTGCCATTGTAAGTACTTGAGAGACAAAGATGGAATCAATGCTTGCCTGTACATGTTAAAAAAGACTTTGTGCTCCTAATAGTCTTGTACCTATATCAAGGGTTCACCCCACATGTACAGTTTCATTTGTTGCAGTCAACATCATTTAACTAACATAGCAGTACCATGTTGGTATTGGTTTTTATGGCTACTGCGAAATCTAAACCCCTTTTAGAGCTCAAGAAATGAAACCCATTTTTGTGAAAGGAATTTTCGGGTGGGTTTCACAATAGGCACTAAAATCCATAGCTGACAACAAAGGGTTGGTTAAAGAGAATTTGACTAGTTTATGTCTTTGCAATGATACAGGCCAAAATATGCAGATACAATGTTGCTTTCGGCAGATTTCAATAAAGCAGAGATCGAAGCTTATGGTTAAGGTTTTCTCAACTTTGAGAGTGTCACGAATGAGTTCATTTGTCATTATTCAGTGTAATATTCAAGTTTGTTTTTATTTTTAAAATCAACTCAAGCCAATTTCGACTATTTCGTAAATTTTTACACGAAATAATCTAACCGTTAGATTTATGAATATGTTTGTACTTGTCATGCATGTAAATTTTTTAATCGACTCGATATCTCTATTGTATCAATCTAAAATATTGTTTATATTAGTCTTAAGGGTGCAAAAAGCCCTTAAAATTTTTCAAAAAATGCATTTAAGCCTCTACTTTTTTTTTTCACTCATTTGGGTACTTGAACTTTCAAAATGCATCAAAAAAGCCCTCAAACCTTTTTAAAAAAAGTAATTAAGCCCCTACTTCTTCTTTTTTTTTTTTTGCACTCAATTGGGTACTTGAACTTTCAAAATGCATAAAAAAGACCCTCAAACTTTTTCATAAAAAGCAATTAAGTCTTTGCATTTACTAAAAATTAGAAAAAAATTATAAAAAATTAAAATCTATAAAATCTATAAATATTATTAAATTTTAATAAAAATTTAAAATATTAAAAAAAATTTAACAATTAGAAAAAATATAAAAATCGTAAAAAATATAAAATATTGTAAACTTTTATAAAAATCGTAAAAATTATAAAATATATAGAATTATAAAATTTTATAAAGTCGTAAGAAAATTATACAAAATGTAAAGAAATATAAATTTCGTAAAAGAATTCATAAAAATTATTGTGTCAAAAGAAACATTTTATAATTTTTCTATAACTTTTATTGATTTTTATTTTTTTATCATTTTTATAATTTTATATCAAAAAGCCCCTCGTTAATTTTTTTTATGATTTTTATAAAAATTTTACCACTTTTTAATTTTTTTTACAATTTTTATAAAAAAAATTATTTTTTAATAAATTTTAAATTTTTTATATTTTTATTAAAATTTAATAATTTTTCTAAAATTTATTTTATATATATATATATTTAAATTTTTAATAAGAGCAAGGTCTTAATTGCTTTTTTGAAAAATTTTAAAGATCTTTTTGATGCATTTTAAAATCTCAAGTACCCAATTGAGTGAAAAAAAAAACACGGGCTTAATTGCTTTTTTTTTTTTAAGAAGTTTGAAGGCCTTTTTGATGCATTTTGAAAGTTTGAATACTCAATTGAGTGTAAAAAAAAGAGAGAGGCTTAATTGCTTTTTTAAAAAAGTTTGAGGGGTTTTTATACTCTTAAGCCTTTATATTAATATATATTTAACAGATGAAAGTTTTTTCCATAAAACAAATAGCTAGAAAATATTAATTTATATTAAACTTGACATGCATGACCTACATAAATAGAACATGACATAAAATTTTTCTTTATGTAATTACATAAATAACCAAATGAGTCCTTATTGCTTAGCCTACGAGGTAAACAATTGAAGCCCAAGACCTACACTTGAGAGGAAAGGAGATGGTCCAAAATGTACTAAAACCTGGTCCAGAAAAGTTTCCTTCCAAGAACATTTTCACTGTTATTTGCTGATACACACACATATATTCCAATGGCGCCAGGTTGAAACTGAACCAGGAAGATCCACGCTTTACAATTTCAGGTTTCAGCTTTACAACTCGGCTGACCATCAGAAATGGCAAATGATTAGAACGACTACTTTTAATCACTTGAATGAAGTAAGAGCTAATTGGAATACAGGATTCAGAATACACCCAAGTTGAAATAAATCATGTAATTGTACACCATGATCAAGTCCAATGTTCAAAACGAGAGCATTACAATTGCAATATACAGAAACTATCACAACATAAAGACCCTAAATCATTAACCACCTTCTTCCATTGCATTAAATCAAAATCTTTAACAGATTTCTCAAAAGGAGGCTCATCCAACCATTGTTCGCTTGCGGCCCCTTTGTCGCACTGCAGTTCATCGCCAACCAACAAGAACACAATAAATGAGATTAGGGTGGTACAAACATATGAAGCCGTAAACTTGCGAGCGAAACTTAAAAAAACAGAGACTGCAGTACCTTGAGCTAGCTTGTTCAATGTGGAAGACCACTGCTTTGATGATTTCTTGTATGCAGCAAGTATAAGATCCATCTATGCATCAAGTTAAGCACATCCGTAAGATGATGATAAAAATTCACTCAAAATGACCATTTTAGGATCTTCATTAATTTCCAAAGTTGCTTAGTTAAACTGGTATGTAAAACCCAGATTTTGTTGGTATTTTATTTAACCTATTATAAACAAAAAGAAGGCTAATCTTCCAAAACACTACCATGTTTTTGCATACATAATGTTCATTAGCAAACACAAGAACATGATGTGTTTCTTACCACATTCCCACAGGAAGAATGCATTGAAATCAAGGCTCGTTCCAGTACATACAAGTCAACAGCTTTGTCTTCTGGAAGGGTTGATGTAAAGCTAAGACCAAAATCGATAAGGACCTAAACAAGGAAAAGGCCATTTAAAGATTATGCAAAGAGTAAGTAACGTTAACTAAATGCATACTCAAAGCTAATTATAGAAGTTAAGAATAACCACTGACGAGCTTATTAGTTCCATTTCTGATCAACATATTTGAAGTGGTGAGGTCACCGTGGACGAGTCCACCGTCGTGTAATTTGCCAATCGCGTCGCCAATTTGGGTGGCGATATCAGTTAAACGCTCTTGAAAGACGCCTGTTGACCCAATTCCGAGAAAAACATCTTTAACGGAAGGGCCTTCGACGTACTCGAAAGTCAGGGTATGGATCACAGGGTCGACAGCGTAAAGAACCGGAGTTAAAACGCCAAGCCGTCGAGCCTTGGTCATGCACCTAGCTTCCTTCTCCGAATCAAAAAACAAACACTAATTAATTCAATTGGTTTCTACGAAAAGAAAAAAAGAAGGGGGGGGGGGGACACGAACCGCGTTTAAACGCTTGAGAGTGAGCTTAGAATCAAGAGTAGGGTGCCTGTATTTCTTGGAGAAGCGTTCTTTGACGATGGACCTTTTTCCAGCGAACACGGACTCGAAAACTCTCTGTAAAGGGCAACAATAACAATGGAATTAAACAGAATTTGCAACATTTTTTTCCTTTTTTAGGTTTCTTAGAAAGAAAAAGGGAGAGTTTTTTTTTTTTTCTTTACTTACAGCTTCAGCTCCTTGCTTAACGAGAACGAGGGCGGCATTTTCAGAATCAGGTTTAGGGTCAATCTCCATTGGAGAGGTTTATGATATCAAACACAACAACAGATTCTTCAGTTACCTGATAAGTTGGAGCACTACCAGGCGGCTGTAGCGAGGGATTGAGGAATTTGACGTTTTTTTAATTATTATTAGGGTTTAAGTTTTTTGGGCCCTAAAATGGATAACAAATTAATATGGGTCCTCCCTCAAAACCCAAAAGAATAATTTGATCATTTAAAAAATTTAAAATTTTCTCCAAGTCCTTGTACTATTCGTACATTCGGAACATAGTCCTTCTAAATTTATTTTAAAAAGTCAATCCCTCAACTTTTAGGATTTAAAAATGCAAATTAAATTGTTAATATTTTAAAAAAATTGACTTTGCTAGTATGAGCCTTGAGAGGGATAATCTTTATTGTTTGATATAGACATAATCTGATCTTGAACGACATTATTGTTGCTGGTTAATGAAATTTTATGAGATATTAAAAAAATAAAAAACACACACATAATTTGTTCTTGCCACTCGGGTCTAGTGGAACATTTGTATCTGCTGCATATCTGAAGTCTGAACATTATATTTCCCAATATTCCATTTCACCTATCTTTACCGACCAAAAGGGGTATATATATATAATATTTTAACCTTTACATACTACTATATGGTTACATTCATGTGTAGTATAGAAATCAATGACCTTATTGAAAACCAGCTAGAGCCAAACAATGATCTGTTTCATGTTCTCTGTCAACTAAACATGTATATATATATATTTATGTACGACAAAATAAATGAATGAGCTAAAGTTATATCAAGGGCCACGCCGGGTGAAACAGAAACAACCAGGGGATTGGTCATCAGGTATCATGCCACCTCCCTTGCTTGTATCTACTGCTTCTAGCAACCTCACCACCTCATCCATGTCTGGACGTCTGTCGGGGTGTGCATCCCAACATTTCCGCATGATACTTGCCAACGAACCTGGGCAACATCTTGGAATTTCGGGTCGTAAATTCTGCAACCAACCATCTCCTCTGTCAGTTAACATGTATACCGTCACACAGTAAGACCAAAAGTATCGAGGCAATTTTAACTCGTACCTGTCGTACTACTGCTGATGAAACTTCAGCAAAACTAAGATCGGCGTAAGGCATATCGCAGCAGTATATTTCCCATAAGCATATACCGAAACTGTAGACATCGCATCTCCTATTGTAAGGCTTCCCATCAAGGACCTACACAAATGGTTGCATTATATTCTCGTTCTTTAGAGAAAAGTGGAACTTCAAGCATTTAAGTGATCCAATTGTTGTTGCGGTTGATCAGAAAAAAGTTTGCATCGTTACGATAATTACTGGATAAATAAATGATACAATTAATGGATGTCAAAGGAGTGGATACCTCTGGAGCCATGTAACCAAGAGTGCCTGTTTCCCCAGTCATATCTTTTGGATTCTGAGCTTCGACTCGAGCAACACCAAAATCAGCAATTTTCAAATTTCTACGAGCATCTAGCAACATATTTTCTGTCTTCACATCGCGGTGTACAATCTTTTTGGAGTGAAGATAGCTCAAACTGCAGAAGTTGAACAAAAAATATCCATTACTTTTTCCGTAGAGTGAACACCGGAAATCCTAGCATGCATAACAAGAAAAGATGCTCACCCTCTAGAGAGGTCCAAAGCAAGTTGAATCACAACCTTAAAGGCAAGTTTCTTCCTCCTGTTTCTGATCAAAAAATTCTTTAATGTCCCGCCAGGAAGGTACTCTACAACAACACAACATGCTCTCGATGGAAGAGAATTATTACTCTCGCTGGTTGAATCTTTGGACGGGATCTTAAGGTTGGAAGTTCCCATTGAAGCTCCAATAAACTGAAAAACAACAGTCGTAACTTGTGACATTAGAAGGAACTCATGAAAACCGGAAGAAAAGAAAAGGCAGTGCCATCCTCCCATGCTAATTGCAACCAATATAAGATGTATAATGAACTGTCTCGCCCACATAAAAGAAACAATATCATCAATATTACCTTTGTAACATTTGGGTGGTCAAGCTTATGCCAAACAGCAACCTCTTGCCGGAAAGATGCCCGAAGAGCTGCAGCTTCAGCAGCTGTAGCAATCCCTTCTTCCCCCCAATCCAATACTTTCACTGCAAAATTAAGAAGTTTTTGTAATTAGAGAAATCAGCAAGCCAAATGTTTGCTTAAGAACTTTATCATTGCAGCGAAACAGATGTTTTTAGATCAAATAGGGACAGAATATGGGCAGCAAGTCATATAGAGTCCATGACTTGACATTACTGATTACTGCCCCTATACACATGTTAGAATCAAGCATCAGAAAAAATTAAGGGCACCTTTGAAAACACATATTTGCATTCAAAACAACTGGAATTCAAATTGACCAAGTTTATTCAGAAATTTAAGTAAAGCCATCTAAAGAACTCGGTCAAGAGCAAGGCGATTTGGAGCCCCATGGCAACTCCAATTAAGCCCTTTAAACCAAGTAAACAGAAATGGGCATGAGGCAGTTGTCCTTTTATTGAAAGTTCCATAACCAAAGCAAGTATTCATTGAAATCAAGATCAAAATTTTGTAATTTCAAAGTGAAAAGAAAAAGAGGTGCCAAGGCAGTCTCATTTTGTAAAATCATGCAGCTTCATTGACAGTTCTAGTAAGCATGCATCATTCGTATGCAGCATCTAGACAAATTGATACTAACTTAAGGTTAAGTAGAATTGAGATAAAAGTATCATGGAGGCCTCTGAACTGAGAGTCAGATTGCATTTTGCCCCCTTTACTCAAAAAACGGGCAAATTAATTATTGTAGATCAAAGAGCAAACTAGTCTTTTTTGTTAAATTTTTCATCTATTTCTACTATTAAAAATTGGTGTAATTGATAAAATAACAAGCCACTTGTACCTCATACCGACTTATAAGGACCCAATTTGTAACAGTAAAAATGGATTGAAATTTTAGAAGGAGCATTTTGCGCTTTAATCTAATATATAGGAACTATTTTAATAGGGCAAAATACAATCCACCCTATTGCTTGTACCTAGAATTGATGCTATAATTCACTAGACATCCTGTGACTCACCTCAAGTTGCAAGCGCCACTGTTCCACAAACTATTCTGTATAAGACATATGATCCTCGGCTAAAAATCCAACCCTAAATATTCTTCTACTCCTAAAGAATTCACATCACAGGGTCATGTTTGAACAACATAGAAATTGTAATTGAACCCAACACAACAAATCAAAAACAGTAACTAATAACATCTGCATAGCAGTCAATGACGAACAAGAAACCCAAGATGGATTCTGGATTTTAGCAACATATAAACACATAAAACAGGTTACCTGCAACATCCTGGTTATCATAAACACCTCGGTAGACGATGCCATAAGTTCCATGAGCTATAACATGTCTTATATCAAGCTTAGCCAAATCGATTTCCCACTCGTCCTTCTTAGTCACAAGCGAAACATCTTTGTCCCTAGACCAAGCCTTGCTCAAGTGCTTATCCAGTTGCAAATCCCAGCTCTTAAAATCTATCTTATCAGCTCTTGTAAACACGTCCTTGTTGTCGCTGAGGTTCCCAATGGAACACCCCAAAGCCTTTTCCTCTATAGGGTTTGTCTCTGTTTTATCTACAGCTTTAGCCCCTTCACCCTTGTTTGTCGCCATAACGATAAACAAAGAAACCCCACAAAGGAAAACTACCTAAATCAACGAAAATTGATCAAAAAAACTCCTTTCGAAGCTGGAAAAAGTAAAGGCTTGTATATATATTATAAAGTATAAAGGTAATCAGATGAAAGAGAAGGAGAAGAACAGGAATTTTATTCAAAGTTAGTGACTTTCAACTATACATACCTCATTAAATTATTCTTTCTACTTTAATCTCTCAATTATTATTTTATAAATAAATTTTTTTATTTAAAATTTAACCTTGATTGAATTTTATTTAAATACGACCACAGCCAGCCTCACACCTGGATCTTCATTTTCCCATTTACAAATCAACAACGAAACACCCTTTTTTCCACAAAACAGCCACCACGACTGACGTCAAAACCATAATAATTATGTGTACTACTCTTCTTCTTTTCTTTATTTATTAAAAAAAAGAGAGAATAAAAGTCGAGCACAGTTGACTTCTTTATATCGTTTGATTAAATAGGATGGAAATTTGGTAAAATACCGTGCCGTGCTTTGCCGTTGTCCTTTTTGTAGGGTCCTTTGAATTGATGTAACGGTTGACTGTTTGATTGGCGCGTTACGTTACACTACGCGCGCCCACCGAATATTTAATATAGGTTTATTTGTGGTTTTAGTCCCTGTTATGTTACTGAAATTTAGGAGTTATTCGCAACAAAAAAGAAATTCTATGTCACTGATTTATTAATTTAAACCTACTAATAATATTAAATTTATGTCACGCCCACAATAAGAGTAAAAAAAATCATGTAATAAATATATTTATTTAAGATGTACATAAAAATCAATTGATACTTTGGTTACAATGGTAAAATTAATTGTTTTCCGAGCATAGTATTTTGGTTCAAATCTAATTATGATCAAATTTTTATTGATTTATTATATATAAAAAATAAAAACATCCTCGTAAAAATATAACTTAATTTGTATAAGAGAGAATATTTTAGTATGCCCTGTTCAGTGGCGGAGCGGAATTAAATTATATATTTTCATGATACTAAAACTACAATTTCATCATTTTAATATCTTATATCTTTATAATTTTTAAAGGGATAAATCAAATTTTTATCATTTTTTGGGGGCCAAAATGTAATTTTATCATGGTCATAAATAAATAAAGGATTAGTATTTTAAGTAGTTCTTTCATGGGCATGGATTATTATTGTATTTTATAAAATTATCATTTAAATAAAAATTGCATAAATAAAAAATTACAATGTATATTAAAAGCGATGAGATATAATTTAGTTGAAAAATAAAAAATTATTATTATAAAATGTAAATTAAAATAATTATTTATTAAAAATGTTCATTATAAGCTCTAAATAAAATTTAACAAATGTTTTAACAATATTATAATTTTAAATATTTCATTGGTTTAAAAAAATATAAGGTAATGTTAAATTATAGGGTAAAATACAAAAATAGTCACTTTTGTTTGCCTCAGATTACATTTTAGTTATTTATGTTTGAAATGTTACGTTTTAGTCACGTACGTTATCGTTTTGTTACGAAGTGGTCGCTTTACCTTTAAGCTCCGTTACCTCCCTAATAGTGGTCCTACGTGGCAGTCCAAATTAAATTTATTTAATTAAAAATCTATTTTCATCCTAACAACTGGACATTCAAGTTGGCATTTAAAACCTATTTGGATTGCCATGTAAGATTGCCATTAGGGAGGTAACGGAGTTTAACGGTAGAGTGACCAATTCGTAACAAAACAATAACATAAGTGACTAAAATATAATCTGAATCAAACAAAAGTGACTATTTTTATAATTTATCCTAAATTAAATAGAACACGCTTTCTCTATCACAAATTTTCTTTGCAAAAATGATGCCTTCTTCACTTTCTTTGAATGCGTTAAAACTTTGAATTATATACTTTTTCCAAGTATGACTCTGATTTTCAAAACATGTTTTACAAATTGACAAATTTAGTCCTTATATTAATATTCAGATTACATTTTACCCCTTTTCACTTTAAAAAAAAAAGGAAATTATTCCTTACGTGTTAGATAAAAAAGTAAATAATTTCATCCATCTCTATTATAAAGTGATATGAATTTTTTTTCATATATATTATTTTATTTAAGTGATGTAGGATTGAAGGGCGGATAGGTAGTTTTTTTTTATTTTTTGAGTTTTTTTCTAAATAAAAAATAATAATTTTATATCGGATATTATTTGTTATGTCATTGTTTAACAATTGATTTTTAATAGAAGAATTAGTTTACTCTTTTATCTAACGTAAATAGATTAATTTGTTCATCTTTTGAGCTGATATGGCAAAATGTAATCTTAATATTAATACAAGGGCCTTTATGGTACTTTTACCCTACTTTACTTTTTAAATTACTAATTTGAAGGTGAAAGAAGGATCTATCAAATTAGTCATTCTATTATTAAATAGATCAATTTAGTCCTTTTACTATTAAAAGGAATTAAATAAGATTAAATTTATTCCTATTGGCTTGATAGTCAGTGTGTTCACTGCCCTAGGTATGGTTTGGGTTCGAGTTACACTAATCGCATTATTGTTAGGGTTTTGCCCTCCTTTAATAATTTATCCAAAAAAAATTTAACAAGTTAACATTTATTATTTAAAAATAACATGAATTTTTTTTTTCATTTTTAGTTCAACTTCAAAGAAAAAAATTGAAATACAAAAATTTTAAAATATTAATTTTTATTAAAAATAATTTTTTTAATAATATAAAAATTAAATTACTTTTGATAAGGTTCTAACCACCTACCAATTATTTTGACCGACATTGGAATATTAGTTAAATTTCAAACAACATAATTAAAAACTTGATTTTTTTTTTTAGTAAAAGGATGTTTGTGGACGTGAAAGAGCAGAGCAAATGTGACTTTGGATTAGGATCAGCCACGTGTATTGCACGACAACAAAAAAACATCGTTTTGATTACTTAATTGATTCACGACTTTACATTAGCCATGCGTATTGCTCAACTTCATTAGTCCTTCATCATAATCCACTTTCCTCATGATTGAGGGAAAAAAGAAAACCAGAAGATCAGCTGTTAAAAAACACAAATTTACTTTAAACAGATGGTTGTGTACCTGGCCTTGTTGGCAGCATGTGTTTGGTGCATGTCTGCACGCCTGTAAGGATGATCATTGTGGAGCATATATATATATATATATATATAAGGCCAAATTAGGCAGGCGATGGCTACATGAAATGACAAATGTGTTCACATCTTGGTTTCAGTTTCCGTCTCCATTTCAGCTTTCTATTTCCGTTTTTTATGTCAGTGACAGTGACACTGAAACTTACTTTTGTAGCATAAGATCAGAAGATTTTGTCTGCTCGTCTATCCATGGACTTATTGATGTCTTTCATGTAGTGAACCGGGTTTGTGGAGGATAATAGTTTGGACTTGGTAAGTAAGGGTGGGTTTGGATAGGCGGTGCGTTTACTTGCGGTTAGTGTAAAAATAGTGGTGGCGGTGAGATTAGATACTGTAGCGATACTGTAACGTGAGACAAAAAATAAGCTAAACGCAGCGCACCGCACTCAATCGCCCATCTAAACGCACTCTAAGTGTGAGATTGGAGGATTAGTGTATATTTTTACTTTTTTAATTAATACATAAATTTAAGAGATAAAAGAACTATAGGGACCAAGGCCGCTATCTATCTCTTGGTGATACCCCTAAATTCTGGAAATTTTGGAGCTTATGCTCCATGATCCGCTTCAATTGTCAAGTTAATAAAGGGTATTTTTTTATTTTTTTTTCAGATAAATCATATCATTAAAAAATGGTCAGTTGCAGCAATGGGCCAAAAAAGCTGCCACCATAGATAGGGGGAACAAGAGGAGAGAACCAAGGGCACCAAGAGCAAGGTTGTCGCAACCAACCATCAGCATGCGTGCTTCTGGCAAAGACCTTGCCATGTGAAGCCCAAAAAAAAAAAAAAAAAAGACGATGCCAAAGCAATTGAGGAGCCAACTGAAAACACCAAGGAGGAGGGAGCTAAAGCCGACACATGCGATAACAACCAGCAAAATGAGACCTAGTGCGATGACTTCAACTTGCCATCGGTGTTCAAGCTAATGGAGACGTAGAGAGATGTTGACACCACAACATCGTGAGAGCGAAAGAGCTTCACTGAAAAATCGTCAAAAGCAAAATACCAATGGGATAAGAACCAGCGAACCACGAACGAAAATTCATGGGGCGAGCAAGATCCTAGGCAGCCTTTCCCTGACGGCCTAAGGCTGAACGGAGTAAATGAAAAGGCGAGGTCTTGAGATTATTTCGTCGAAAAAAGGAAGAAAAAAGGAAAAGGAAAAAATGGTAACGGTCCAGAGGCCCAACGATTGCTCAAAGAAAAGCTCAAAAGCTGAAACTTTGGTACTGAAACTTCTAGAGAGAAGGAAGAGACTTGACGATAATTTGATAGAAAGAGTTGATAATAACATCATGGAGATTTCAATTTATACAATTTAACTCGTATAATTATACAACCCTAAAGTGTTTCTTGTAAGGATTAAGTCATGAAATAAAACTCCCCCAATGTTTAAATGCTTAAAATATTGAGGAAGCAAAATTCGAGCTACTGTTAGACAATGAAAAACATGCAAGGAAGATGAAAAGTACAATTCATGCACAAGAGCAAAGCAAGTTAACCATCCCTGACAAAGTCTTGGACACGATTTTGCCTGACCAGAATACAGAAAAAATTCATCCACTTCACCACATGCAACAGTAAATATTAATTAGATTTCAATCTCAGCCCCCTCCCCCACTTAATTCCACATTGTCCCCAATGTGGTGGCAATTGAAAAAACTATGTGAAGGTAAAGAAATACTCCCCTATGGTGGTGGGATGCTTCCATGATTACCAATGTCGCTGAGGTTGTGTGGAAGACACATTTAGTTTGTGGCATCAAAGTACCTAGATGAACAAAACATAAAACCATATCAAATAAAATCAAATAAAAGAAACTAAGGCAAATAAATGGAAATTTGTTCTTGAGTTGCCTCCCATGAACACCTTTGTTTAATGTCGTTAGCTTAACATGACCCATTGATTCTATTCAAGTCAGATTTCTAAACCTAATTTCTTATAAATTTTGAAGTTATAGCTTTCAATGTTCTCTTTTGCCTATGAAGAGATAAATAGATTGCAATTTCGATTCCCAAGTCGGTGCCTTTCCGGAATTGGTCAACTTTTTTTTTTTTTGTTAGTGCATAATTCCTTCAAAAACTTTTCATAGTAGGGTACTTGTTTAATAGCGTATAGAATGATATGCTCACATCTACCTTGTGAAAAATTTCGAGAGTTTTTTTTTTCTCTTTCTCTTCTTTCTTATTTTTGGTTGGCCTTTCAAGAAAAGGAGGTGAAATCACAATCAGTTTGGGAGGTGTTGGTTTTATTTTTGCCTACGATCATCATCCTGCTTTTCCTTGCTCAAATCGTGCCCACAACTTTTACTAGGAAGGGGTTCCAGAATTGTATGTGTCGGGGAATTGATCCTATCTTCTTTGAGGTGATCCAGGAAAGTTTCTAAAAGTGCTAACTTGTTCTCGATATAGTCATCCTGCAAAATAAGACATGCATTTGTAGCTTGATTGGGTGTAGCATAGATACCACATTGGGTGTAGCATAGATACCACACATCTTAACCTATATAGTATTTCTTGCAACAATATGTTGAATAATATTAGCAATATCATTAAGTTTACTTTCCAAGAAAGATACACTTACCTCATGTACTCTCATTGTGAAATTAGGAATAAGCCCAAACAATTGAGAATTAATATCCATGGTAGAACTTAATAGGTTTATTTTTTTCAAGTTCACCTGCGGTCTTCTCGATTTCTGGATTATACTCGAATGTGCTGGATTATACCCAATTACACACCCAATCAAACCATGCCAATTTGTTCTTTGTAAAATAAAACGACAGCTACAGATGAAGTTATTTTTACCAATCCTAAAATCTAATAAATCTTGTTTGCTAATTTTTGCTCCAAATGCAAATCTTCAATGTTGTTTGAACCAAACCAAACTAATCGGTCGAGCTGAAAACTAGCTAGGGTATCGATCCAAAGAGTAGCCTTGAACTGATTAGATCGGGAATTGGCACGAACCAATTGAACTAGTTAAAAAATCGGCTGGATTGGTTAAAAATTGGTTGAACCAGTAGTTGAACCGGCTAAAAATCGATTGAATCGATAATTGAACTGGGTTTTTTAATATTTTAATATTTTTAATATTTTTTTAATCGAACCGGTTGGATCGTCAGACCGATGAACCGGCGACCTGACCAGTTCGACCGTTGATCTAGTTTAAAAAACATTACAAATCTTCCTAGTAATTTCACGTTTCAACTTATACTCTAACACTTTTGACATGTGATACATCTACATAAAAAAAAAAAAAATAGACAAACAAACACCATATTTAGCAACATCTATATCCAAAATTTATTAGAATAAACCACAAAAATATATCAATTAAGCTCATTATCAATGTATCTTACTTACGTATTATGTAATTTATATCATATGAAAATTAAATATATTATAATGTAAATATTAAATTATGTTAAGTTGTTTTATATGTAATGATAGAAAATAAACGTATATATATAATTACTAAATATTAAAATAATATAATTTTAAAAAAGCAACATATATAAACATGCCCGAATTAGACATTTATAAAAATGAGTGAATTTTGACAAAATTGAGACGAATCGAGTCATGAATTATTATGATATTAATACCATACAAGAGTTTGGCTTTGAAGCTAATCGAGTCTAATCTATAAAGACTTTTAGTCATATACGAGTATTATTTATACCTAGCATTTGGATTTGGATTGCTGGAAGAGTTGCAAATTGATTTACTTAATGCCTCTTGCAACTTCGAGTAGTTGAAGGAAACCACTAGATGTTGCCCTTTATACCACATGGTCTCAAATAAAGCGTGAAAAGCAAAAACAAAGATACAATGGGTGCCACCACTACAGTCCCAGGTAGGTAGCTTGTGGTCTCCAATGGTCTTATTATGATAAGTGTTTCATCCTCATCAGACAAACTCAAGGCCCAGTTTCTGTCTGGAAATGATGATGCTGTGGCCCATGCCATACATGTTTGTGTTTCATCTCATCTTTTAAGCCCACATCATAAGATTTCACACCATTTCATCACCTCATTTACAATTGATTCACATATTCCTAACAGGACCAAATCAATACTATTCTATATATGCAATGTGTCCAACCAAATCAACCTTAATATTAAACACAATTTTCCCTAAAAAGAAAGGTAATGCTATATATGAAATGCAAAATTATGGTAGAAGGTCAGATAGCCCCAGTATTTTAATGAACCATGACCCCAACCAAGTGCCTTTAAGTGCAAGCCTGTCTTTGAACTTTAAAGTGGTTTAAATGTTTTTGCAGAGAAAAGCAAAGAAAGCTCATTTAATTACCCTATCAAACAGGCAAGGCAACAACAACAACAGTCCATCCGAAGCTGCAAAAAAGAAAAGTGGCCTTAGAATTATTAATTAGTCGTTAGAGGAAATCGTGTTTAATGGCCATCCACATGCCACTGTGTGATGGGAATTGAAAAAAAAAAAAAAAAAAGTGGGGACAGTGGCTTCACACTTGCTTAAACTTCAATATACTACCAGTAGCAATGATATAGAATGCCAAGCTTTTAGAATCTTTGATGTGGCTGGTGGTAGGGTCAATGTCATGTGCGTTTGCCTCTTGCTTTGAAGGAGTGGACCCCCTCCCCAATCCATGGCCCCCCCCTCATCAGGTTTCTTTTTTTTTCACTGTTTTCTATACAATTTTTATCGCTTCATTTGATTGGATCTTAAGTAAAGAGATAGTAAATCGAGTGATAAAGAGAGGTGGTAGATTGGTGTGGGAGCAACATGATGCTGTGTTGGCTGAATTTATCTTTGTAAGTCCCTCGTTGCTGGAGAGTTCAAAGCAGAAGGAAGTTCCTGGCTTGACTTTTGTCTTGTTTTTTTCCTGTTCTGCCGGTGTTTCCATAATTCATCGTTGTTTACACATATAATTTTATTTTTAAAATAAAATATTATCACCTACCAACCCATTCATTTTGGGGGGTTGAATGGTTGAGTTAGGTTATGGTTTAATTCATCCTTTCAGTGATGGGGATGGTGGAAAAGGGGAAATTGCCACCTCTTAAGTATAGTATTTTAATAATAAAGCTTTGCTTGCATCATTACTTTCTGTGAAAATCATGGTGGACAAAATTAAGAAAAAACAGAAAAAGATTGGGCATTTGCCATGATGTTATCCAGAGGCAAGCATATGACCAAAATGGTGAAAAAGCTTATGAATTTCGTGCCAATGCTAAAAGGCACCACACACATGCTCCTGTTTATTCAATTCAATCCATTACTCAGTCACTCCGCAACCTTAGGGGAAACGTTGCTTTCTTCAGTACCTAAAAATATAACATTATCCGAATGACTTATCTTAGGATGATTCTAAAAATTAAAGTTTTTAAGCACCAATAAAATTTACTACATCGTCAGATTTTAAAGACATGAAATAATTACACTCATCCATAGAAAATTTATTTTATGGACCCTTCCCATCATATTATTCATGATATATTTCTAATTATTTTATAATATTCCGACAATTTTTTCATGTCATTGATACAGAATTTTGATTTTTTTTTTTTTTTTACCTTGAACCTCAACTTCAAAACTCTGAACCCTAAATATAGAATCCTGGACATTGGACCCAAAACCTAAAACCCCGAACCCTTAAATCTTGAATCTCGAATCCAAAATACAAACCCGAACATTGAACCTTAATCTCGAACCCAAACCCTAAACCTTGAGATTTAGTGTTCAAGGTTTAGGTTCGAATTTAAGATTTGAGGTTCTGGGTTTGGGGTTTAAGATAAAATAATTACCAAAATTATGTGACAATGACATGGAAAAAATGATACAAAAATTACTATTTTTTTTTTAAAATTGGTTGCACAACAATAATAAATATTAACTTATAGAAAAAAAAACAAAATGATTAAATTTTGTAAAAGAAGAAAAGATGCTAGTTTATAATTTTAAAAAATAATTATTTTAAGTAATTTAATTAAAGTTAAATTAAGTTGGTGAAAATATTAGATATAAATGAGCATATAATAATATTTTGTTATCTTTAAAATTTAATGACATGATACTATTTTATTAGTGCCTAAAAACTATATTCTAATATAATTTAGATTTAAACATTATTAGAAAAATGAAAAATATATTTTTTTTAATATTCTGATTCGCCTATACATATCATACATAAATCTAGTCACGTGAAAGAAGCTTTCCCGTGCCGTACAATTCCAACCTGTTGTTATAATTGAGCAATACAACACTTGGCTAAAGGTGAGTTTGAATAGACAATTAAATGCGGTATGGAATGTTTAACTTACTTTTTGTCTCACGTCCAAGTCAGCGTAGGGAAGCACGAGGAACAACATTTGCTTAAACCATAATTAACCTCTAAAGGGTCAAACTCGTCATTTAACTTCCTCCAACCCCTTTTCTTCCTTGCTTGCTACTTGAATTTCCTCTTCTTCAAATGTCTGCACCAAAATGCCATTATAAACGCGATTAAATAAATGCCTAAAAAGATTATTTTTTTACTCTATTTTCTACTTTTATTTATTTATTACTTTACTGTTTATTAATGATTTTTGTCATTTGCATTTGCTCATCTCTTTTTTATTCCCTTTTCCTCTTTTAACAGCCTTCTGAAAAAGCAACCAAAAACAGCGGAAACAGAGCAACGCATAAAGAAAGTAAAGCAGAGTTGCACTTGAGAACGATTTTCAGCAATGGGTTAGACTGGCAAAAGAATACCCAAGCTGCTTCTACTCTTTTTTTTTTTTGGGTTCAATATCAGCTTCTTATAATCAAAACCCAGAAACCATACTTTTTTTTTTAGTTTATAGTAAGTTCTTCATTCTATTCTACATTTCCTTTTTTGTTGTTGTTGTTGCTGAATTTAATGGTTCTATACATTTTAGTATATTTGTCTTTTAACTTTGTAAGTTTTTCAGGTAATTTAGTTGTTGAATTTTTTTTTTTGAGTTCATAAAGTTTACTGATTTTGTGATGTACATACAATGCTGTCGACAGTGAATCTGCAATTTTCTTCAAAGCATTTTTGTTTGTTTGTTTTGCTTTGTTTGATAAGATTCTACCTTACGACACATGTTCTTTAAATTGTGCTGTGTTCATTAGGTAACTTAAGGCAGTTTCGGAGACAGCAGTTACCAGTTACTAGTTGCTTTGTTACATAAAGATTTGGACCGTTGGATTATCTTGACCGACCAGGTTACTTTTTATGCCGTTTCTGCTTCGATCTTTTTCATGTTCCCCATCATATGATCAAGTCGTGTGTTTTCCTTCATTGTCAAAGCTGAATTGGTTGGTTTTTTGTTTGTTGATATCAGGAATTAAGCACAAGGACTGAAAGATTTCAAGACTTCATGTTGTTTCTCAAAGTCTCAACGTTAAAAGTGGCTTGTTTTTAGTATTAAAAACTGGTTCCGGGCTGATACAACGCCTCATATTCGTAATTAAGAACTGTAACCGGTAGTCTGAGTCGTTGTTGGGAAGTGGTGGGGTTGGGGACTGAAGTCATGGCAACTGTGATGCATTCAGATTCTAAAGGCATGTACTCATGGTGGTGGAACAGTCACATAAGCCCCAAAAATTCAAAATGGCTCCAGGAGAATCTCACAGGTACATCATTACTGCAAAAATTGGAAATTGATCCATGTTATTGACATTCTTACAACTATTCAGTTGTTACAGGAAGCAATGATATGACCAACTGTGAACAGTTGAGTGAAAACAGTTACATTATTAGTTAGAATGCACATCGAACCTTGGTTTCGAAGCTCAATAATCAAACCAAGTTTGCAAGAGCTTCATTGATTAACGAAATTCAATGAGATTTTAGTTTCCTTTTGTATCATAATTTTGTGTGATTGCAGCTTTGAAATGTTTATTCCTTTTCCATAACCTGGGTTTTGATTCGTGAAAATATCTACTGCTTCAACAGATATGGATACTAAAGTCAAGCAAATGATCAAGCTCATTGAAGAAGATGCTGATTCCTTTGCTAGGCGAGCAGAGATGTATTACAAGAAACGTCCAGAGTTAATGAAATTGGTAGAAGAGTTTTATCGAGCATACCGTGCAATGGCTGAAAGATATGATCATGCAACTGGGGTGCTTCGTCAGGCTCATCGGACCATGGCAGAAGCATTTCCAAACCAAGTTCCCCTGGTTTTTGGCGATGAATCACCAGGAGGTTCAGCTACAGAGGTTGGTCCCTGTTCACCTGAGATGCCACCACATTTATGTGCATTATCGGAGCCCGATGAGCTGCAGAAGGATGCTGTGGGACTCTCTTCATATGCTATCAAGAGGAATGGAGAATTTTCAGAAGAATCTGAATCTGCAATGAGCAGGAAGGGTCATAAACAGTTCAATGATATGTTTGGTTCTGATGAAGCTACAAACCATGTCAAGTTCACTGAAGGAAGAGCAAGAAAAAGCCTCAACTTTCATGATACAGAGGAGAAAGACCAAAGTCTGCAGAACAATGGGGGGCCTAATCTCAGTGTTCAAGTCCCATCTGAGTCCGAACGAGTGAGTAAAGCTGAGATGGAAATTTTAAACTTGAAGGATTCTCTTGCCAAATTAGAAGCTGAAAAAGAAGCTGGCCTACTTGAGTACCGGCAGAGTTTGGAGAGATTGTCTAATCTAGAGCAAGAAGTCTCTCGTGCACAAGAAGATTCCCTGGGGCTTAATGAGCGAGCAAGTCAAGCTGAAGCTGAAGTTCTGACTTTGAAGGATGCCCTCACCAAATTAGAGGCTGAAAGGGAAGCTAATCTTGTTCGATACCAGCAGTGCTTGGAGAAGATAAATAATCTTGAGAATAGTATATCTCATGCACAAAAGAATGCTGGAGAACTGAATGAGCGAGCTAGTAAAGCTGAAATTGAAGCCCAAGCTTTGAAGCAGGACCTCACCAAAGTAGAAGCTGAAAAGAAGGACGCTCTTGCTCAATACAAGCAGTGTTTAGAGACAATAAGCAATCTGGAACAAACATTATTGAATGCTGACGAGAGTGCCAGAAGGATGACTGAACGAGCAGAGAAAGCAGAAACTGAACTTGAAACTCTAAAACTAGTAGTTGTTGAGCTGACCAAAGATAAAGAAGCAGCTGCTCTTCAGTACCAGCAGTGCTTAGAGACAATTTCTAGCCTGGCAAACAAACTTGATCGTGCCCAGGAGGAGGCACAAAGGCTTAACCGTGAGAAAGATGAAGGGGCTGCAAAGTTAAAAGGTGCTGAAGAAAGATGTAGTATGTTGGAGAGAACTAATCAGAATCTGCATACTGAGTTTGAGTCTTTGGTGCAGAAGATGGGGGATCAAAGTCAAGAAATAACAGAGAAGCAGAAGGAAATGGGGAGACTTTGGACGTCCATACAAGAAGAACGTTTGAGATTCATGGAGGCTGAAACAGCATTTCACACTTTGCAGCGTTTGCACTCTCAATCTCAGGAAGAACTCAGATCTCTAGCCACTGAGCTTCAGAATAGGGCTCAAAATTTACAGGACACTGAAACACGCAATCAGGGTTTAGAGGCTGAACTACAGAGGGTCAAGGATGAAAACAAAGGCCTGAATGAACTAAATTTAAGTTCAGCAATGTCCATTGAGAATTTGCAAGAGGAGATCTTAAGATTAAGGGAGACTATAGCCAAACTTGAAGCAGAAGTTGAACTTAGACTGGACCAAAGAAATGCTCTTCAGCAAGAAATTTACTGTTTGAAAGAGGAGCTCAATGACTTTAACAAGAGACACCAGGATATGACAGGGCAGCTGGAATCAATTGGCTTAACTCCAGAAAACTTTGCATCATCTGTGAAGGAATTGCAAGATGAGAACAGAAAGCTAAAAGATGTCTGTGAAAGAGACAAGGATGAAAAGCTGGCCCTACTCGAAAAGTTGAAAATCATGGAGAAAATTATTGAGAAAAATACCCTTTTAGAGAATTCACTCTCAGATTTGAATCTCGAGCTAGAAGGTGTTCGGGGGAGAGTAAAGACATTGGAAGAATCCTGTAACTCTCTTTTAGGAGAGAAATCCACCCTTGCTGCAGAGAACAACATGCTTATTTCTCAGTTACAGATTGCAACTGAGAATCTGGAGAAGCTTTTAAAGAAGAATAACTTTCTGGAGAATTCCCTTTTTGATGCAAATTCCAAACTTGAAGGATTGAGGGTAAAATTAAGTAACTTAGAAAATTCATGTTTGTTGCTTGGTGATGAGAAGTCTGGCCTGATAACACAGACAAAAGGTTTGATTGCTCAGTTGGATGTCAGTCAGAAAAGATTTGAAGATTTAGAAAAAAGATATCGCGGATTAGAAGAAAAGTATGTGAGTCTGGAGAAAGAGCGAGAATTAACATTTTGTGAAGTAGAAGAGCTACAAAAGTCACTAGAAGCTGAAAAGCAAGAACATACTAGCTTTGCACGGTCCCAAGTAACTGCTTTGGAAGCTCAAATCCATTTTCTACAAGTGGAAAGTCAATGCCGGAAGAAAGAATATGAAGAGGAACTGGACAAGTCCGTGACTGCTCAGGTAGAAATTTTCATCTTGCAGAAATGCGCACAGGATTTGGAAGAAAAGAATTTGTCCTTGTCACTTGAGTGCAGGAAACTCTCGCAAGCCTCCATGTTATCAGAAAAACTTATCTCTGAATTGGAGCTTGGAAATTCTGAAAAGCAGATGGATATAAAATCTTTATTTGATCAAATTACCATATTGAGGACGGGGCTTTATGAGATGTTGAGGACTCTTGAGATTGATGCTATACATGGTCATGATGATACGATCGAACAAGACCAATCAGTTCTTAACTGCGTATTTGGAAGACTCCGAGAGAAGCAGCATTCACTTCTAAAGTCTCTGGACGAAAATCAACAATTTTTTATTGAGAATTCAGTTCTTATTGCAGTGCTTGGGCAACTGAAACTAGAGGCAGAAGATCTTGCGAAAGAGAAGAATTCACTGCACCAGGAGTTGAAGGTTTGGTCTGAGCAATTTTCAGAGCTTCAGAGAAGAGCTGAAAAACTTGTGGATATGAATGAAGAACTGAAATCAAAAGTGATAGAGGGAGACCAAAGAGAAGAAGTTTTGCAGACTGAAATAGGATGTGTTCGTAGACAACTGTTAGTTTTGCAAAGGGAACATCAGATCTCATTGGAGGACAACCGTAAGGTGGTAGATGAGAGGAAGTCTTTGATGAAGGAAGTTTTAGACTTGGGTAAGGAGAAACATAATCTAGAAGAGGAAAACGATGCTGTCTTTGCTGAAGCAATATCTCAAAGTAACATCACTCTTATTTTCAAGGATATTGTTGCTGATAATTTTGAGGAAATAAAGCATCTCACTGACAATCTAGATAAACTCAAATGTGCCAATGATGATCTTGATGGAAAACTGAGGATAATGGAGAGGAAGTTTGAAGATATGCAAATGGAAAACTCACATCTCAAAGATTCAATGAGAAACTTGGAGAATGAACTGGTTTCAGTTAGATCTGTTGGTGATCGGTTAAATGATGAAGTTTCGAAGGGAAAGGATTTGTTGGGCCAGAAAGAGATTGTGCTTTTGGAAGCTGAACGAATGCTCAGTGCAAGGCAAGAGGAGAGAGCCCAATTGCATGAAGTTATAGAGGAGCTGAAGACTAAATATGAGGAGGTCAAGTTGATAGGTCAAGATCAAAAGAAGCAAATTCTGAAACTATCTGGAGAGTATGATCATCAAAGTAAGGAAACTGAAAGCATTCGTCAGGCTAATCAGAAACTTGAGGTTGAATTGTCCAGATTGAAGGAGGAACTTGAAGAAAGGAAAAACAGGGAGGATAGTTTGAGTGTTGAGCTACAAAAGGGAAGAAGTGAGGTTGAACGATGGGAATGTCAGGCTGCTGCACTGATGGGTGAGTTACAGATGTCTGCAGTCTGTGCAGCATTGCTTGAAGAGACGACTCATGAGTTCAGCAAGGAATGCAAAGCCCTTGAAAGTAGAAGTATTTCCAAAGCTATGGAGGTAGAAGAGCTGGAAAAAAGTGCTAGAATCTTGGAACGTGAGAATGGAGAACTTAAAGCTCAGTTAGCAGCATATGTTCCAGCTGTTGTTTCTCTCATGGACAGTGTGACATCGTTGGGGAGTCGAACTCGCTTGTCTCCAAAATTTCCCACAGATCATAATGACGAAGTAAAGGTAATGTCTATTTGTTTGCTTATGAGTGACTTAATATCTGCCTTTTAAATTTCAATGAACCAAATCAATGTGATCTTCATACTATTTGGTTGAATATAGAACTTCAGTTCTAACCCAACCACATTATCTTTGACCTGTATGAGCATCTAGTGGTTTATTTTCACAAGCAATTGATATTGCTGCCTCCAACTTGAGAGTTTGCACCTGTATACATTTACTAGCCTGATAAGGGTCATATTTGCTGTTACAGTATGATGAATTTTATGTGCCCTTTCAACTTGTTTTCTTCATCTCTTTGTCTTGTTTTCCAGGATGCCGATCTGACGACTGAATTACATGCTGAAAACTGTCAACAAACAAGTGAAGATCAAATTGCATCGGTTCCAGATGGTTTTCCTGACTTGCAAGGTATCCATAGGAGAATTAAATCTATTGAAAAAGCAGTGCTGGAAATGCAAAAGCTTGCGTCAATGGAAAACTTAAATCTCAATTCCAAACTAGAGACTGCTATGAGACAGATTGAAGAATTAAGATTTAGAAGCAACTCACGTCGAGAACGAGTTAGAGCAAAGAGGCACGTAAATGCTAGACAAGAAGGGGGAAAACTTGGCCATGGACACGGTAGCAATGTCAAAATTCAGAGACCAACACCTGAAATTTCTGAAGAGGACAATGACATGATGACAAAAGACATTATGCTTGATCAGACATCTGAGTGTTCATCCTATGGGTTAAGCAGGAGAGAAACTGCAGATCTTGATAATCAGATGCTTGAGTTGTGGGAAACCACTGACCAAGATGTTAACATCGCCTTGAAAGTTGGCAGGGCCCAGAAGATGGTCACTGCTCCAACTGGCAACCAACGAATTGGTGCTGCAAAGGCACGCAAGGGCAAAAGTCTTTCTACAGAATCTCTTGTGAAGGAGTTGGGTGTTGATAGAGAGAGCTCTAAGAGATTTACAGAGCCTTACCAAGAAGGAAGCAAGAGGAAGATTATAGAAAGACTTGATTCTGATGCACAAAAGTTGGCTAACCTTCAAATAACTGTGCAGGATCTGAAGAGGAAAGTGGATATAACCGAAGCAGGAAAAATGGTGATAGGAATCGAATATGGTACGGTAAAACAGCAGCTAGAAGAAGCTGAGGAAGCCATCATGCAGCTATTTGATGTCAATCGCAAACTGATGACACACGTTGAAGATCGTTCACGGTCTCTTGATGGGAAACCTGCATTAGAATCTGATGAGAGTGGTTCCTTTAGGAGGCGGAGAGTGTCAGAACAAGTTCGAAGAGGGTCTGAAAAAATAGTGCGGTTGCAATTGGAGGTGCAGAAAATACAGTTCATGTTACTGAAACTTGACGAAAAAGAAAGCAAAGGACGAACCAGAATCATGGAGCGTAAAACAAGAGTTGTATTGCGGGACTATCTTTATGGTGGGATAAGAAAGAACCACAAGAGGAAGAAGCCAACCTTTTGTGCATGTGCTAAACCCCCAACGAAAGGAGATTGAGCCAATTACTTATCAGCGGCACATAATCAGTGCAGTTTTCCGGTAATGAGACTTTAGTTGCGTTGTCCATAACTCTGCCTTCCTAAGTTTTTGTTTCACATAATTATTTTCTTTTAGAGGTCATCTTCTTCTTTAGTTTAGACATCCTGCTGTATATTTCAGGCACCATCTAATCTAAAGAAGCTGTAACTTTGTAGCCTAAAACTTCCCTTCTCTGTACGTTTAACTTGGCATAAATATGGATTTCAATGGAAATTATTTTATTCTTAGGTAAATGATTGCTGTTTCCCATTGCTTTAATGATCTTCTGGCATAAATATCTGCTGTATATTTCAGTTACTTGTAACAGAGAAAAAAAAAAAAAAATTCCCCCCTGCATTTGTGGCTCTAGTTGAATACTTGTTTACACAGTAGCATTGTTGGAAACAGCATTGAATTGAAATGCACTCTTTTTCTTTTTTTCTTTTTTGGGTTAAAAATCCCATTGCCGAGATATATATCGCCGTACAATTTGCAGGTTGTTAGAACAAAGCATCTAAGCTTTTAATAATTCAGGTAATTTCCTACTGATTCAGCAATGCCTAAGCAAGCTATGCATACTGATTCTCAGTTGCATAACCATACTAATTTAGCTTAAACATTGTTCCATGGCTGTGATTCCTCTGGTTTGCATGTATGAAGCTTGTAATTACAGGCTTCAACCGCTTCTCCTACCGTCAAATATATCCATTCTTGACCTATGTTTTCCAGGAACTTGGATTTGTTTAGTTTCTTCATCACTTCAGCTCCAGGGTTAGCCAATACAAGCTACAACAGCACATATAACTCAAAATCAGAATATATTTTCTAGTTTTACAGGGTTCAAAGTACTTGTAGGGTAAAAATAAAAACCTTGAGCTCCCTTCTTTCAGTAGTTTTCTTGAGCTCTTCAAGCATGCTTATCCCACTGGTGTCAATGTTACCAACAGCTGAGAAACAAGGTTTTGTAATTAATTTCCTTTTATTTTGTTAGACATAATATGCTGCATAAATCACTCACCAGTCATATCAAGTATAACATACTGTAAGCTAGTTTTCCCTGTTGCTTTCAACTTGTCTTCCTCTTCATCAATCCACCTCGATATCCTGATAAAGATCAGACATAAGTTCAATTTTTTATCGAATTTAGCTGTCTGATTTTATTTTTTCTGGAATTGATTTTGGTGTTTAATGTGAAATGATGGTACCTTTCTCTTAAGTAACTTGAGTTGGCAAAGTAAATTGGAGCATCTATCTCAAGTATAAGAACACCATGAACATGGTTTGCATTTGGATATTGCTCAACGTTTCTATAGATGGTGGAATCTGGAAGGTTCCCAAGAACAGAGGTCCTTGGCCTTGCAACAAACAGCAGCAATCTCACCACTGAAATTGCAACCTGCAATTTCACACACATTTCAATTCATTAGGTGAGGGTTAAATAATGAATGTTATTTCATCTGTGCTTGGTTGATATATAAGATCGTACCGCTATGACTAAGCCGAGTTCGACACTGGCGAAAACAACGCCGATATATGCAGCTACACACACCAGGAAATCAAATTTATCGACGTTCCAAAGATGAATGGCAGCTTCGTAATCAATGAGGCCGAGCATTGCAGAAATTATGATTGCAGACAACACTACGAGGGGAGTGTAATAGAACAATGGTGTTAGGAACAGCAACGTAAGCATAACTGCAATGGCCATGATAACGTTGGACATTGCTGTTTTGCATCCCGCATTGAAGTTAACAGCTGATCGTGAAAATGGTCCTGAAATATATATGTACAAACAGCAGCAAGTTAATTTCTATCACAGTTATATCCAAAACGAATAAAAATAATGAGCTCTCATAACCACCAAAACTTTACCGGTTGTGAGATAGCAAGAAAAACAAGAACCAACGATATTCATGGTCCCAATGGCTACCATTTCTTTGTTGCCATCAATATGGTAGTGCTTGAACATTGCGAAGCTTCTCCCCACTGCTATTCCTTCCTGTAACGTATTCATGGATTTCCATCATTATTTCGAGTTTAATTTAATTTAATTTTTAAATAAAATTAAAGGGTTTTTTAAAAAAAATATTTATATCTAACTCTTCTAAACACTGGATGTGAGAGCTTACGGCAAGAGCAATAATGCCAGTGATGATGCCAGTTTTCAGACACGTTGTGATATACGGCTTCGTAAATACCAGATCACCGAAAGACAAAGGATTCAACCCTTTCTTCAGGCTTCCTATCTGCGATTGTCACAATCCTTCAGTTTCACCACCCATGACATAATAAATAAGCAAATCATGATATGACAATATATTGGGACCTATCCGATCGGCCACCAGTTGCGTTATTATTGGTAGGTAGGGGCATACTAAACAATTATTTGGTTTGGTCAAGCCTAGACAACTTACCTAAAAGGCCCAACATCAATGCACCATTGGATTTTCGTTTTAGTATGGCAACACAATCCACACAACCATTGGACTCGCTTATAGCTACCTACCTACAAATGATTTATTTAGGGTGGGTTAGATGGGCGGTGCGTTTACTTGTGGCTAGTGTAAAAATAGCGGTGGCGGTGAGATTAGATACTGTAACGATACTGTAGCGTGAGACAAAAAGTAAGCTAAACGCAACGCACCGCACTCAATCGCCCATCCAAACCCACCCTTAATATGATAAAGCTACTCATTCATTCATTAATTATTAATTATTATTATTATTGATGTTGAAAGCTTAAGGAAAAAAAAAAGGTCATTACATTGAGGGCTGAAAATGCCAACAAATAGTAGGGGGTTTGACAATGACTTACGTGAGTTTTAAGGGTTAAAGTTGTCTTTTATAACAATTTCGTATTCAAGATTCGAATTTACAAAAATAGTTATATTCATGAGCCGAGTTCAGATTAGGTTTAAGCATATTATTCATATATATATTATATATTACTATAGATTTAATTATTATATTAGAAAATTTAAAAAAGCGGATCAAATCGAGCTCGAGTCTTGGATATTGAAACTTGAACCTAAGTCTATTTTTCAAATCTATTTAGAGTGTAGTCAAAGTAAATTCATTTTCATAAAATTTTATATAAAATAATGAGGTTATTACCACTTCAACACCGTGTTTCTCGGCATGAGTTAGATAAACAAGAAGACTTCCAAGGATGACTGATGTCAAAGGCGCCATTGCTGATATCCAGAAGAACTTGGGTCGTCTCTTGCTCTGTGTATATATCATCAATGCAATTAAATTATTGAAAAAAGTAACCTACTTTTTCTTTTCTCAGAATATACATTACTTAAGAAAGGAGATTCCTTTGAACTCAAATTGTCCAATTTAAGTCTTTCCAGTTTGAAAAAAATGATACATTATTTTTAATTACCATTATTACCCAGTTTTTGTCGTTGATTAATACTTTAATGCAGATTAGATCTAAATATCTAAATAATGAGGGTAAGATCTACTTACGAAGTATCTGGTGACGAGGAGAAAGAAAAGGAAACCAACACCCAAAACACCACTCTCCCATCTCCACTGTCAAACATTTACTGTCAGATTATATGAGCCGAAGAAAACTATGCCATGCAATGAACCATAAAAAGCCAAAAATTACAATGGGGGAGAAATGATGTAGACATGCACACACATGTATATGTAACTCTTTAATTTGTATTATAAATATAGAAATACCCGTGAATAATAACAACAATGTAAGTACATCACATGTCACATTTTATAATTATAGAAATATTCAACGTACCTTTTACTTTCAATCATCAAGTTTACTAACCTTCAATAATCTATGGGGTTTTTTTTTTTTTTTTTTTAAACTGAAAAAAAAAATGTGAAATAAGATGATAACCTGATGAATTTGGGTGAAAACAGAGTGGAAGACAGAGATAATGTCTGTAGAATGAGTGAAGTGATCAAGTCCTAGAATTCCTTTTAACTGTTGTAAGATTACTACAGTGGCTGCCCCTGACATGAACCCTACTATCGTCGCATGTGAAAGAAAATCCACGATAAACCCTAGCCTGCATCAACGACATTAAAAAATTAAATTAATGGTTTTATGTTAGGTTATGATTTTTTTTTTTATCCATATAAACACATATCTAGCCAGACAGGAACGAAGGACAAGAATTCCAACAGCGACGAGACAAAGTACAACATGTTCTGTCTTTCTTTTCTTTTTTTTAAACTCAAATCACTTCGTCAAGCGTTATTTTCAATCGTTTTTAACGCACGGTGGTTGCTATCCTTTACAGAAGCTAAAAAAGGAAAAGAGGAACGGGACAAAGCCACCAATGAAATAGAGATATATATGTATATAAATGCATTAATTAAAATTAAATTACCGTAAAAGGCCTAACGAAGCTTGAAAAATTCCTGCAAAAAAAGTTGCAGTGAAAGCAAGGTGGAGGAAAAGCGTGGGATTCTGAGCAGCATTCACTTCCTGCCCCAACATAGAAGCTGTTAGAAGTGAGGCAACAGCTACGGTCCCCACTGCCAAATCTCTCGAGGTCCCCATCATCGCATAAACCAGTGGTGGAATAAAGCTTGAATCTACCATTTCAACCAAAAAGAAAGTTAATCAGTACCCTTCAACAACAACAACAAAGTTAAATCTAAAACATATTGTAGCACTTACAAAGGCCGAGAATGGGTGGCAAGTTAGCAAGCTTGACATAGCTTATACCCTGAGGGATAGCAAGGCTGGCGATGGTGATCCCAGCAAGGAGATCAGATTTCAAGAACTGGAAGCTGTAACGAGGAGCCCATTCAAGAATGGGCAAGAAATATTGGAGGCCGAGTATGAATCTCCGGGATGGCGTTTTGTTCTTGAATTGACGAAGCGGGTCGTCGGGGAAAAACGTTTCCTTGAGAGAATTCTTGAATGACATGAAGAATGGTTGCGGCGGAGGAATCGCCACTCGATGAGTGGCGCATTGGCGATCACTGGAGGAAGGGTACACAAAATCACCGTTTCCCATTGAAATTAAGTTTTACGACTGGATTTGGAGACTAAAATGCAGGGCCAAAATCGTGGTTTGTTGGTGATGGAGAAGAGATAAAAATTTAAGAAGTTGGTGAGAGTGAATGGGATGATGAAAAATGGCCTGGCTTTATAGACCGGGAAATGATGTAAAAGGACTTCCTTCACTTGCCTGAGTGGGTTAAGGGACCCGCCCCAATTTCTATAATTATCCATGACTCAAATAAGTAGATTAAATTAAAATTATTATATTAAATGATAATTAAGGGTTTTTAAGATTTTTAAGTTTTAAATGAAAAAAAAAATATTAAGAAATAACCACTTCTTAAAAAACATTTTTTTTCTCAAAATAAAATTATTTTTAAATACTTTTTTAGTTCATCTTTAATGTAACATTTATTATCTTTTATAAAAAAATCATTTTTCGCTCCTATAAATATTTAATTATGGGTAAACTATTAAAATAGTCACTTTTATTTACTTCACCCAAACTAGTTTGGTTCCATGCTCCCTTTCTCTCTTTGGTTCATTCATGCTCGGCTTCCAATCAAGTTTGCTTGGGAATATCTAAGAAGGTTTAAATAAATTTTATCGTTTGCTTAATTTTATTCGTCAGAAAATAAAAGAAAAGGAAAGGAATAACTTACACGATTCTATAAAAGTTTGGAAACAGAAAAAAAATTGTTTTGAATATAAAGATTTCAATTTATGTTTGGATTTGATTAAGGATATTGTTTTTTATATTGGTTAGTTAGATCCAATTTTAGTTTTAAAATTAGGTTATATTTAAATCGAGATTTGGTTAAGAACGATTGGTATTTAGTTTTGAGTGAAATTCAATTTAGGAATCATGTAAAAGAAAGAAGGATTTTGTTTATTTGGTGGGCAAAGATTATGTTTCTACAATGAAGAATATGATGATTTAACCAAAAACTACAATAAAAGAGATGGAAAATGGAGGAAAATAGAGGGAGAAGGAAAAGAGAATGGAAAATAAAGAAAAAAAAAAGAAAGAAAGTTCAAATAACATAAAAGAAAAAAATTAAACTGCTCAAAACGAAAAAAATATAGGGACCAATTGTATAATTTAACCAAAAAATTTCGTTTGAAATGAAGATTTAACGTGCCACGTCAACTTACAATTACACCGTTAATGGCAATTAAAGCTCAATGGCTAAAATATTACAATACGATAACGTAAGTGACTAAAGCGTAATATTTCAAACATAAATGTTTAAATTGTAACCTGAGACAAATAAAAGTGACTATTTTAATAATTTATCCTTTAATTATTGTAAATTTCTTAGTTAGAACCAACTTTTATAATATTATTTAAAAATCTTCACTATCATTTTCATATTAATTTTTATAAAATTATTACATGAAATTTTCGACCCATTACATAATACTAGAGGTGATCATGGGTTGGGCTACCCGGCCCGGCCCGAAAAATGGGAGGATTCGGGTAAAAATATATGCCCGAAATATGGGTTTGGGCAAAAAAACGAAGCCCGTTTAGAAAACGGGCTGGGCCTCGGGTAAAACTTTTTTGGCCCGGGCCCGGCCCGAATTATATATTAAATATATATTTTATTTTTAATCAAATATACTTTTTAAATTTACATATTTTTTATTTGTTTTTTTTTTGTTTTAATATTTATTTTAAAATTTTTTATTTAATGAAAAAAGCTAAAAAAAATTAATATAGGCCTAGTCGGGCTCGGGTTTATCAATTTTTTTTGGGACGGGCTTGGACAAATTTTTGTGCCCATATTTTGGGCCGGGCCAAGCTTGAGCCTAAAAAACAGACCTAAAATTTACCTAAACCCGACCCGGCCCATGATCACCTCTACATAATACCAAAAGTTGGCCGACCAGGAAAATAAATTTCCTTGGCCGCACGCCTCGTGCAGATTTTGTTGTATTAAGAGAGCTGGGAGGAAGCTCTCTTTTAACCAGTTAAAGGAGGCAAAATCCCGGAAAGTTCACGTTTATTTATGTTTACAAAGGACTACTACTTCGTGTGGCTTACTATGCAACGTGTTACATTCTGATTCGATATTCAAATGATTGAGCCTTTGATCGACACGTTACCCAGGGCAGTTAATTTCCGGTGATTTCGTTTTATCCACAACTCCCATATTTGAGCAAGCGGAAGACCGACGGTTGGTCTTGTTTCAGGTTTATTTCTAACTACGTTTAGAATTTAATTAGTATTATTTATGAAATTTAATCTTTTTTATTTTTTTAAAATTAAAAATATCAAAATAAATTATTGAATTTAGGTTTTTTTATTATTATATGAATATGATATAAGTATTTTTTTATTTTAAAGTATTAAACCAACAAATTTAACGGTATTAAAATATAAATTTAAATTTTTAAATATGAAAAATAAAAAAAATTAAATTTCAAATAAAGTATAAGACCTTTCAGCATATTTCGACCTTTTATAATTTATTTATTTAATAAAAATAAATTAATATTAATATTAATTATAAAAATAAATTTATGATAATAGAATCAAAACAAATTCTAAATTTATTCTATCATTAAAACATTAAAATGAACAAAAAAAAAAAAAAACAGAAGCGGAAGTATATAATTTGAGCTTTTGCTTAAAAGTGTTTTTTTGACCCAAAAGCAGTTTTGAGAAGCAATACTAAACTAAGCCATAGTAAGATGAAAAATGTCTTCTTCAAATTATTTTAGAGTAAATTGTATTAAATATTCTCAAATTATAATCATAAATTTTAAGTTATTCTAATTTTATTCCTAAATTATCGAGGTTTAATCAATTAGGTTATTTCGTTACTAAAATTGTTAATTTAACTATTAAATGATACGTTTGATCTTATGTGATATAATTTAAAATTAAGAAAATTGAATGTTGTAAAAAATAAATGTTTTAAAAATATTAGTTTTTAGGTTCTATTTATTTAAAATCTTATATGACATAATTTGATGCATCATTTAATAGTTAAATTGATAGTTTTAATAACAAAAGGACCTGGTTGATATAACATCAATAGTTTGTGAATATAATTAGAACAATTTGAAGTTTAAGAACCAGTTTTGTAACGACCCAAAATTTACGGTTATCAGAAAGTGTATTTTCGGGTCTTTGTTTTCGAAAAACGAATTCGTAAATATTTATTAAATATTTACGAAGTTAGTTGTGTGGTTAATTAGGTTTTGGCTAGGTGAATTAGCTTGAATTAAAGTTAATTAGGTATAAGGATTAGATTGAATATAGTGTAAAAGTTTAATTATAGACTAGAGGAAATTTAAGGGACTAAACTAGCAATTAAACCATAAATGCTAAGTTTGTAATAATAGTAAAATACATGTGGAAAAATAAAATACATAAATTAGTAATAATTACTTATTTACTTATTATATAAGTAAATATTATTATATTACATTATTAAAATAAAACATAAAATAAAATAAAACATAAAAAAAAAAGAAACAAAGAACAAAGAAACAGAATTGAAACGAAAACAGGGGAAAGAATGGAGAAAAAGAAAGAAAGAAAAGAAAAAGAGAAATTAGGGTTTTAAAGGTTCCAAGTTTAAGTGGTAAGTCAATTTAATCTCTCTTTTTTTATAATTTTGATGTTTTTGTAATCTTAGAATAAAATACTGCTTGATTTAAGTTGAAATTTTGAAAGTTAGTGAATTTTTAGAAGTTGTTCATGTTGAATAAATTGAAGAATTTGGGATTAAATTGATAGAATTTCAAGTTAGAATAGAAATATGGATTGAATTGTAAGTTAAATTATACATTTTGAGTAATAGGGACTAAATTGAAATAATTTTGAAATTAGGGTTTTATGGTGAAATTAGAGAGTTGAAATTAGTTTAAAGTGGAAATTGAATGAGATATGGAATTAGTTTTGTAAGAAAAAGAGTTAGTTTTGATTTAGGGATTAAATTGGAATTTAAACAAAAGTTGTGTATAAATTGAAATATTCAATGTGAAATTGTGTGTATTGATAATTTTAAATCATTTTAATTCCGTAGCAAACGTTGAACTGGAGGCCTCGGCTAGGAAAGGAAAGGAAAAGACAAAGTCAACGAGGATTAACTCGAAAATTACGGTTTGTATCTCTATAATCCAAATTTAGTTATTAATTGTTGAATTTTGATTAAATATTATGGTAAGTGAATAAGGTGAGAATTATTTGTATTGTGTTATACTAATGAAATGGATTGATTTGGAATGTGATGAAATTGATGTGAATATGTGATTATTGTGGAATTTGAACATTTGATATTTATTATTATATTTGAAAAATGAATTGAAATGAATTGAATTACGAATATATGTGATTATTTGAAATGTGTATCGATTGGAAATTGAAAAGTGATGTGAAACACTATTAATTGTAGGCATGCAATAGGATTGGAAGTGTTCAGGGATTACTTCGACCCCGAGTCGATGAGACACTGGGTGTCATATTATTACTTCGGATAAATTCGATGAGGTACTGGGTACCAACTTACTTCGGCAAGGCCGATGAGACACTGGGTGTCAATCTAATACTTCGAATTATTCGATGAGGCACTGGGTGCCATACTGGTGTGTTTTGGTTGGATCCGTGTATCCGCCAAAGTCCGAGTCTTGTTAATAGGGATAAATAAATGAATTAACAATATGAATGATATTGGATGATTTGAACATGACATGAATTGAGATATTGAATTGAGTTATGAAATTGAAATGTATGAACCAATGGGTTCATGAAATGGATATTGATATATAGTGAGATGATATATGTATTCAATTGAGAAAAGCTATTTTAATAGCAATTAATGAGAAATTGAAAGTATTATGAGATGATGGTTTATGAAATTGATTATTTGATTAAATGATCTTTAGTTATGTGTGCTTAAATATATGTTAATATCATAAATTCTTGTTTAATAAGCATTCGGATTATAGAAATACCACTGAGTTTTATACTCAGCGTACGGTTTATTTCCGTGCGCAGGTTAGGTAAAAGTCAAATTGCCGAATCAGCATCCAAGGCCGATCCCAAACTCATTGTGGTGAAGTACTTTTCTTTTGGTATATGGCATGTACCTAGGTTGTTGTATTTGTCATTTTGGAAATGTTTGTAAATGATGTTATAATATGGTAATGGTTGGAAATATATATATATGTTAAAATTATTAAATGACAAGTTTTAGTAGTAAATTTATATGAAATTGAAATTGGTTTGAATGAGTTCTAATTGATTTAATTTGATTAGTATATGTGAATTACTTATGAAAACATATGAATTAAGTACTTAGAATGGTTAATTTAACATGTTTTAGATGTATTTGTATGTGTTTTGGATTGGTTGAAAGATTGGTAAATGAATTGCTTGTTGCTCAAGATTTGCAGGGTTGGTAAACTTGATATCTAAAGCTCATTTTGAGTCCACACGGCTTGACACACGGGCGTGTGACCAGACCGTGTGAGACACACGGCTTACACATGGGCGTGTGGTTAGGCCGTGTGTCCCCTGCAATTTTAATTTCTCAAAACAGAATGCTCAGGTTTTGCCACATGGGCAGAGACACGGGCGTGTGTCTCAGCCGTGTGAGGAACACGGTCTGGTACAAAGGTATGTGCTTTGGCCGTGTGAAAACTGCACCTAATTTTCGAAAAATAAATTGACCACACGGGCGTGTGGCTTAGCCGTGTGAGGTAAGTTAGTGAGCATATAAATTAGGACACGGCCTGAAGCACGGGCTTGTCATAGGGTCACACAGGCGTGTGAGCCCTGCACCTAGGAAAAATTTTGAAATTAAAAAAAAAAACTCTGAGTTTCCGATTGAGTCTCGATTTGATTTTAACACATATTTTGGGTCTCGAGGACCCAAAAAAAGGGACTATATGATTAATTTATGTAATGTAAGCTTATTGAATTGCATAATGTTTGTGTTTGTTCTGAAATACCCGGTAATGTTCTGTAACCCTATTCCGGCGACGGATAAGGGTTAGGAGGTGTTACAAGTTTAAAATGAGGTTCATAATTAAGGGAAGTCTGGTGTAATTAATTCATTATTTTATTACATCTTAAAAACAAATGGCATCATCTTATTCTCACTTATAGATTTTTTTTTTTTTACTTTACTGGCGTTGTACACAATGATCCTAAAATATTGTAATTTAGAAAAAAAAACATATATATATATTTTGGTATTCTTTATATACGTTTTACCATCTATATTTGAAATTTGTGACTGCCCTCGACAATATCATCTCTCAATAGGGCAAAAGCTAAATAATAAATCAATAAATTATTTTAAATGTTAAATAATAAATCACTTAAAATATATAAAATAATTTGATCTTCAACTTTACAAAAAAAAAATATTTTAATTCTTTATTTAAATCTTCATCTCTTTTAGCATTTAAAATTGTATTATTTGTCAAATTACTCTAAGATGAATGGAAAAGTTTAACATTTGTTAACTTTGTTAATATGACATCTACATGGTAATTTTAAAAATTAAAAATATGAAAATAATATTTTAAACGTTAACTTTTTTTATTTATTTTGAGGTGATTTGATTAAAAAAATATAAATTTAATAGCTAAAAGAGATAAAAAAATTAAATGAATGACTAAAATATTTTTTTTATAAAATTAAAAGATCAAATAAATCATTATATAAAAAAAAAAAAACTTTATTACTACCAACTATAATGGCATGTCATGGGTTAACCTCTTATGTCACCTTTAGTCATGTCAATAAAATGTAATCATTAATGCAACTAAGGTTAATAAAAGGACTTAATTGAATTTTTTTTTTTTTTTGTCTATAAGGGTTCAATTTAGTGAAATTTTTAAATGAAGGGTTAATTGTTTTTTTTATCTGATGACTGTTTTTACCTTTTTCTTATCTATTACTTCTAAACATCTTTCAAATTTTAAAATCAAATTATCTGCTAGCTAGATATTAGTTTGATTTGTTTTAATATTGTTGTCATTACAGTAGAACGTGAGTTTAAGCATGCTGAAATTTAATTATTCACCTACTTAAGGGTTAAGAAGAGGTTATGGATAGTTTTAAGCATTGTATCAAAATAGAAAAAAAAAACAAATTATCTATATTTATACTATTATTTAAGTCCCGAATTGAGTTGGTGTCAATAATTACCAAATGACCTAACTTTTAAAACAAAAGTAATATATTAGAAGTAGACCTGATCATGGGTTAGGCTACCTGCCTAAGCCTGAAGGCCCACCCAAAATTTGGGAGGGTTTGAGCAAAAATATTAGACTCAAAAAATAAGATTGGGAAAAAAACTAGGCCCATTTAAAAAATGGGTCAAGCTTGGGCTTGAGCATTCAAGGGTCGTACCCGACTTTTTTTAAATTTGTAATATTTTATATTATGTTATTTAAACATATTTTGTAATTTATAATACATAAAAATTAAATCTATAGTAGTATGTAAACATTAAAAATGTTATATATAAAAATTTTAATAAATAAAAGACATTAAATTAAAAATAATATAAATATTTTTTTTTTAAATGCGGGCGAATAAACTTAAAATGAGCTTGGATTAGCCATTTATAAATATAAGTGAATTTGGGCAAAGTTTTAGGCTCATATTTTGGGTCGGACTATGTTTGAGAAAAAAATAAAATGTATTAATATCATGACTAGGTTCGATCAGAATTCGACTCGACCGGTCCCATGATCACCTCTAATTAGAAGGGTTATATAAGTAATTTAATTTATTTTAAGAAAAATAAAATAAAAATTGCTCTCCTAAGCTTTTGAATTTGGATACACAATATTTTTAATTACACAATCTTTCCAATACAACCAAGGTAAAATCAACAATTATTTACAATTTTAAATTTATCGATAATTATAATTATTTTTAAAATCATTGTTTAAATATATATTTATATTTTTAATTGTTTCTGAACCATAAGTAATAATAATAATAATAATAATAATAAAACAAGCCTCACACTAATTTTGTGAATAAAGGAGGGGATAAGGAGAAGATGGTGGTGTAAGGAAGGCTAGTTCACCTAAATAGGAGGGAAATTGGAGAAAGGAAGTAAGTGAGGAGGAAGAGGAGGTGGTTAAGGTTGTTGAAAGGCTAAATGATCGATCCCTTCTTCATTGTTTTAAATGGTATTTATTTATAGGGAAGGAGTTCTCGTGCTTAGTGAGACCACATCATCGACAAATTCGAGACATGGTGATCGTGCAGTTAGTCAGGTGACAAGATCATTGTAGATGGGTTGTCCTCGTGGTATTGTTCTGACATTCCCTTAGTTGAGGTAGTATAAGATTACTATGCTCAGTGGTCCCTTCTTTGGAGGTATGTGTTCTTACTAAAAGCGGGTGGCATAGAGGATGAGGTGATTGGGTGGCTAGTCACCCAATGGCAAATCGAGTGGTAGAGGACTATCCAGACACTTAGGCCCTTAATTTTTATATAATTTAGTTTAATAATAGTGTGAAAATTAGAAAAAAGCTGTCTTCTAATGTCACATGATAAATACATTAAGATAAAGAAAACAGAAAAGCCTGCATTGCAAGCGAGACTATCACGGGAGTGAACAGCATTTTACCATAACCAAACAAACAACCAGTGAAATTGTCATAAATTTTCAAAACTAATTTCCCACTTTAATCATTCTTAATTAATTTGCAATTAAAATGATTAAATCAACATTTACTAATATAAAACCCTTTTGTCTTCCCTGCGTCTCATAATTATCGTTTCCTTTGTTTTTTACTAATATATTTTATTCTGCATGATTATGAAGGACAAAATTTAATCGAAGAATTTCGTGGATCCATTTATAAAAATAAAATTAATACAAGTTGCCAATGTGAATGTTGACAATCCTTGATTAGTTCGAAAAAAAAATAATGGATTAGGTTTCGGACATAAATTCTCTTTGTCTGAATATGGTTTTAGTAGTGGTCAACTAGTGATGTTTATTAGGTTAAACTATTCTGTTAGTCCTTATACTTTCACAAAATTTGAGATTTGGTCCCTATATTTTAAATGCTTTTTCAATTTAAAAATCTTAATCCAATCATTATAGTTGTTAATGATTTCCATCATAATTTGTTTATTTTACGTCAATCATATACTACATCATAGAAGGGCAGCCCGATTAATATACTAAAGTAACGAAATTTTTTAAAAAATACTAACAGTAATTATAGGTGATCATGGGCCGGGCCCAGACAAAATTTTAGGCCTGTTTTCTAGGCCCGAGCCCGGCCCGGCCCGAAATATGGGCCTAAAAATTTGTCCAAGCCCGTCCCGAAAGAAAATTGATAAACCCGAGCCCGGCCCGGCCCATATTAAATTTTTTTAGCTTTTTCCATTAAATAAAATATTTTAAAACAAATATTAAAACAAAAAAAACAAATAAAAAATATGTAAATTTAAAAAGTATATTTGTTTAAAAATAAAATATATATTTAATATATAATTCAGGCTGGGCCCGGGTAAAAAAAGTTTTACCCGAGGCCCGGCTCATTTTCTAAACGGGCCTCGTTTTTTTGCCCAAACCCATATTTCGGGCCTATATTTTTATCCGAATCCTCTTATTTTTCGGGCGGGCCATCGGGTTGGGCCGGGTAGCCCAACCCATGATCACCTCTAACAGTAATGAATAAACTAGAATTTCTAACTTATAAACATGAAGGACTAAATCTCAAGATTAACCTATTTATTAATATAGGAGTATTACTTGTGTTTTGGAGACAAAAATTTCAATCAATGAAGCAACTTGATGTATATTTTAGGATGTACACTGAAATAATTGAGACAAAGCCAAAACTAGATTAGCTGGCCTAAGAAATATCGATTGCGTCGAATCTTGAACTAAAGAGTCGAGTACGGTAGTAGTTTACTCGTTTGGTGCTCAACATTGGTATATAATTAATCTGTAAGACAAAATGCTGAAAAATTAGACGAGTCATTCGGAGAATGATATATGCCTCCACAAAATTAAATTTTATACTGGTCGGTGTCATTTTCTTACAAATTTAAACATGATACATGTTGACGTAAGAAGCCGTAAAAGGCGAGACAACTTTCTTACATGACCTCAGATCACGCTCTCCTCTAAGTGCTACGGTCAAATGTCGCACGTGACTGTTTTTTTTATATATGATCCGGAATATGTAATACTCCCGTTGGCTTTTCTTTGACTCCAATTGCCCGATTCAGATAGAGAGACAAGGGTAGACTATTTTACCAATAAAGGCTGATTGCTTTCTTTATTTACGAAAATGTGCTATTTTTTTTAATTATTTATCAGAATGGGCTGTAAATACTAAAATGCGTTCGCGTAGGAGCGTTTTAAGCGAAAATTTCAGAAAAATGCGTCCCTTAGGGAGCGTTTTGCCATGTCAGCACAGAACGCTCTTATGTAGACGGGCTTTGTTGATGTGGCAAAACGCTCCATCAGGGGCGCGTTTTAGCCCGTGTTTTTCTAAGGTTAGGGCTATTTGCATGTTTAGTGCCTAGGGTTTATGTGTTTAGAGGTTTATGGTTTAGGGTTTTACCATATCAGCAAACGCGTCCACGTCAGCGCGTTTTGTGCTGACATGGTAAAACGTTCCCTCATGGACGCGTTTTTCTAGAATTTCTCCTTAAAACGCTTCTATGTGGATGCGTTTTAGTGTTTTTGGCCCATTTCGATAAAAATAATGGAAAGAAATGGCCCATTTTCGTAAATAAAGTAGGAAATTAGTTTTTATTGGTAAAATGGTCCAAGGGTAGTTTCATTTCCCTTTTCTTTTTAATTTCTGGGCTCGCCTAACTTGGTACTGATAAATTAAATTAATTAAGCTTAAAAAATTGATTAAATTGAGTTTTATTTTTTACTTTTTATAAAATTTTAATAATTTATTTAATTAAAAAAAAAATCCTGAAACTCAATAAGGAATTTTTCAACCACTAAAGTTATTTTTTCATCTTTCTCCCCTCATTTCCACCATTGATGACTTTGTTCTTACAAAAGTGAATCGTTCCAAACCCCTACTACACCAATCACCATTGTTGACCAATGGAAATTAAGCACACTTTACCAGACTTCCTATCTTATTTGTTTTATCATAGTGGCTGCAGCTGGTGGTTCCTACCAAGCAACCCACTTAATACGTAAAGGCACCAACAAGATTCATCCAAAAGATCTTGATTCGAAATTTTATTTAGATATTTAGTATAAAAAATATGGGTGGTGATTATTTTAGGGTGGTGAGTTGTGGGGGAAAAGGGAGGCAGAAGATTTCACCTTGGACGATAAAAAGAAAATCTTGAATGAAAATGATATTATTTGTTGCTTTTTGATGAGGAAATTTTTATATATATATATGTAGAATCTATATGATCCCTAGCTCCCACAACTCACAATCATACCCTCGATTATCTTAGCTTGTTCTGATCAGTTAATCAACAATGTACCCAATCATTGAAACCAAGAATGTATATTTATTGTTCATCCATTTGCCAAGTGGGAATATATTTTTGGTGCCACCACAAAACTCTCTCCACTTGAAACCACACCAGCTAAAAGCTTGTGCCAGTTTTAATGGTGTGTAATTATAATATAAAATATAAGGTTAACAACCCTTTATGTAAAAGCCACTCATGATATAACTACATAAAATAATGATTAACACATTGAAATATTCAAGTAAAACTGCAATTGGAGGTAAACGATTACCCAAATCTATATATAGCCCCTTTTCATGTTGTTATCCAACTAAAAGATAGTGATGATGAAAAAGATAGTGAAGGAGAAAAAAAAAAAAAAACGCTTTGCAGCTATGGTTACCATACAAGGTCATGGCCATTAATTATTATAATCATGAGAGACATTGGAATTCATCCATATCCACGAACTCCTACAAGATATATATGGTAATGTATATCGGGAAAACTCCTACAATATATAAGGTTTATGTGATGCACAAAGGTGCAATGATGTGATGATGAATCCCAAATTTGTGGTGTGGCGCCGTAGTGGGGGGAACTTGGCCTTCTTTCTCGTCAACCTCGTAGTTCAGTCTCGATACTGATTTTGTTACGTTCAGCATCTATATACCAAGTGGAAACCTCAAAAACTATTCATTAAGATAAGATAACCCTAACAAGGATCACATGTTTTCAAATATAAAAGGTGCAAGGAAAGGTCACTAAACTTTTAGATTATCTATGAGAAAGGATTGTATGAAACAGGGATATTATCCATTTCCAATAGTTTTATGCCACATCATTATTCTTATCCTGAATTTCAAGATTTAATTTGGATTTGATTTTTTTCAGGATGAAAATGCTGATGTGGAATAAAACTATTGGAAAAGGGATACAGATGATGTGGTGTCACTGTTTCATATAATCCTTTCCCGATTATCTATGCCATTTTAGTTTTTAATACCGTTATAAAAAATGTTAAATGGACAGGGATGAATTTGGAAATATTTTTAGCCACGTCAAAATTTAATTCTAAATTTTTGAGAGATCAAATTATAATGTATTAATTTATGATTTCAACATTTTTGAAGGGATAAAACTGATTTTTTTTATTTTTCGGGGACCAAAGTACAATTTTACTATATATATTAATTTATAATTTCTTTATTTATAAGAGGATTGAATTGAAAATTTTACATTTTGAAGGGCCAACGCCCTTGCCTGCCCCCACCCTAGATTTGCCTCTGGTGATAGGCATGAATTGTTTTAGATTAAATTATGTTATAATCCCACAATTATATGTTTAAATTTAAGATTTAGTATCTATATTTTAATTTGACATGATCTGGTTCATGTACTTTTATAGTATGATTAGTTAGTTCAAATAGTTGACAACCTTGATTATTTCGGTTAAAATGCTATGATCAAATTTTTTTCTTAAAAACACCCATTCTAACTTATCATTGTCGAAGTAGAATTTTTTTATTAGAAATGTGCTTTATGAAAAAATCACGTCAAAATTTTAACGGGAACAAATAAATATACTAACAATTTAGACTAATTAATGTTATTGTAAAAATAGAGGACAAATTAATATATTAACAAATAAATATATTAACAATTTAGACTAATTTTTAAATTAAAGTAAGTCTATCTATTTCATACTCATGTATGCATTAACTTAAACATGTCATTTTATAACATCAACATGTCTTACATAAGTTTAAGTATATAATTAGTCTATATTATCTTATAACATCATTTACAATCACTACTCAAAATGACCTACATGTGACATCCTAGGTACATGCCATTACCAAAAAGAAAAGTACTTCACCACTTTTGAGTTCGGGATCGGCTTTAGATGCTGACTCGACAACTGACTTTAATCTAACCGCAAGACGGAAAACAAACATGCATTTGAGTATAAACTCAGTGGTATTTCTATAGTCCGAATATTTATTAAACAAGAATTTATAATATTTATTTATATAATCACACATAAATAAAATCATTCAACAAATAATCAATTTCATAAATGCATCATTCATAACGCTTTCAATTCTCATATCATACTATTTCAATTTCATAATTGCTATTCATCAATAGCTTTTCTCAATAAGATACACCATTCAATTTCAAACTAATATCCATTTCATGAATCCCTGATTCATGCAATTCCATGCATTTCAATTGCATATTTCATTTCATTGTCCATTCCAATCCATATTCAATATCATTCATTGTCAACCAATTGGCCAAATCATTTGTTTACCCCTATTAACAAGACTCGGACTTTTGACGGATACGGATCCAACCAAAACACACGAAGACGGCACTCGATTGCCTCATCGCCAAGCCGGTAAAACAAAGACGGCATTACTCGAGTACCTCATCGGAATTATCCGAAGTAATAATACGACACTTACAGTGCCTCATCGACTCAAGGTCGAAGTATCCCTGAACACTTCCAATCCTATGGCATGCCAACTATATCCGACTTAGGCTGATACAATTAATGGGGTAATTAGCATCAACCTTTAATTATAAAAAACTTATATAAACTTGAATTGGAGAAAGACTTATGCTAGGTTATATCCCTTTTTATAATATGCAAATTAAGTTAAAATAATATAAAATTTAAAATAAAAAAGTTTCATAACTATGTTTAAACTATGGTTTTTGTCTTTATACTATGTTTAAATTTAAGGTATAGTTTTTATATTCGTTTTGGTCTTTATACTTTGCCTTTTGGAAAATTCCTTGATATCTCTAACTAGTCGTAATCAGTTTCCATCAACATAGCCTTAATCTAACAAATTAACTACAACTAGACTATCGCATTCAACTTGAACATTATTTCGATATCCCCTGTCCCATTCCATGTATCGACCATCCATGATGTCCCATAATTCGGCATTAAGTATATTGCAAACCCCAATGGAACAACTGAAGCCAACGATCCACTACCCTTCACAGTCTTTAAGTAAACCACTGGCACTGCTCGACTCTCCTCACCTCTTACAACGCCATCACAGTTCACTTGTATAATATTATTAGTTAGCTATTCAAACTATTCCACTATCATCAATTATGGTTAAAATATGAAAGTAGATTTTAAAGAAAACATTATTCAAACTCGTGATGATATAATTTTTATTATATTGGGAGAGGTTTTTTTTTTTTTAATTTACACCGGTATTTTAATCAAAATAGTTAACAGTATTAATTATTTGAACTAATTAATTATAAAAGTAAATAATTAAATTATATCAAATTAAAATTTAAGAGTTAAATTCTTTATTTGAGCATGGGACAATTTGAGTTTTAAAAGTTACTATAGTGATGTGATTTCAAATAACCTCTACGTACAGAAATGATTGACTTTGATGAGAATGATTGAGCATTTGTAAGACATAATAATGTCATAGTAACTCAAAGTGGGCTGAAGGAATGGGAATCCTCAAGTTCGATGGCCCATAGAAGTCGTGTGCTTACACACAGACCTATGGTTCTCCTTCGAAATCAACAACGTCCCAATAAAATCTTGTAGCTGAATCATGGTTACTGTTGGGAATTGGGACATTTTACACTGTTTACTCGATATGTCGACCTCATGTCTATAATTGAGTCAACGGTACATGCAATTTGAGAATGAGCCCATCATAATAAATGTGGGATGACTGTTGTTTACATCATAAATTATTATTTAATTTAATCGAGTAATAAAAAAAATTAATATTTTTAATTAAAATTTTAAATTTAAATTATTAAATTTAGAAAATAATATTTAAAAAGTTTTATTTTCCGATTAAAAAATTAATTCGAATCAGACTCTAAATATGAACATAAAATACGAGAGTGTCTAGCACCAATCATTCAATTATTAAGTACGGGGAAATTCTTAAAAAGAGGAGCATGCGAGAGAGGAGGGGCAATGTTGGTGACCACCACTTTAGAAGTACAAAGATTTAGGAGAAAATGAATGGTGTTTAGAGGGTGAAGATTTTCTTTTTTATATTTTTCATGTCTATTTTGCAGTTCATGTTCGGGGTTTGTGGTTGTCTCTTCTAACAATGTCGTCTCTAATGTTTGAACCTGAACTCTCCCCCTTGAGAGTGTAATGTGTCTTACTATTGCACCGAACCACTTGTTGATAGAGGATGAAGATTTGATAAGTCATACGCACACATTAAAAGCAAACCGTCCATTCTTTTGGTAAATTTTGCTATTAGTCCCTGCATAAGTTATGAGTTTAGTCTCTAAACTTTAATTTTGTCATTACTAAATAGTAAATAATAACGGTTAAATTTATGAAGTTCTATAAGTTGTTTACGGCTGTGTAATATTGTATTAGCTTACTATTTTCACATATCACTAAAAAAAACCAATTAAAGAATTTAATTGTTGTCGTTTGCATTAAGACTAAAATTTAGAAAATAAAATAAAATTGATCGAATTGGAGAATATGGACTAAAATCAACACCTTTATACATAGTACAAGATTAATAGGAGAATTTAAGCAATCAAATTTAACTGCTACCATTCGGATCACAATTAAAATTTCAAAAATTTAAAAGTGCAAGGACTAAAATGACCAATTTAAAAAATACAAAGATTAAATGTGATAAAATTGAAGCATAAGGACTAAATCCACAACTTAAGCATAGAATTTAACATTTATTTATCAACTATCATTCTTGAAATAAAAGGATCATTAGCTTCCAATAAGAATGGCTTATAAAGTTAAGGAAAAGCTGAGGCTATCCTATGCGGCAATGGATCATCAAGAATATTAATTCAGAACAAAAAGGAAAAGCAAGCAGTACGTATTACGTGACAGTGCTGCAAAATGGAATTTGAAACCCAGAAAGTGAAAGAAACAAGCACTTGTTGGTTGATGCTACAGCACATTTCCATGCCATTCAACCTTTTCCTGTATCTTCTATGAATAAAAGTTTGCCATCCTCATTTTCCAACTTACCCACAATCATGAAGAATGCTAAGTACTCCAGTTAAGGTCTAAAGTTTTTAATGGTTATTCTTATAAGAGTGGAACTTTTTAAAATGATCATATAATGGTCAAGTCTTTACGAGAATGCTCAAATAAAATTTTTTTATACATTTTTATCTGATTTGTAGTAAAAATTATTTATAGTGTATTCAAAGATATAATAATATGGTCCAAACTTGAAAATTGGAGTGGGGATCTTCTCTGATCTCTCTGCAAAGAAGAACCCATTCCACTAACATTTTGTGCCAACTTTAGCAGCTTTTATCATAACTATCATCTTATAAATGAAATCGTTTTGACCCTACCTTAAACTATGATTATCACTTCTCGTTCAGCATATGGGCCGGTTGAATTACATATACATATACATATACATATGTCTACTTCAAATGCCACCACCAATGGTTAAGCTATTATGGATGCACCTTCAAGATGGGATCTGGCAAATGTGCCACCCACCTCTTCATCATGACATTACTGTTGTTAAGGGAGACCGACTTTGTCGCGAGGAATCTATAAAGTTGTTAAATCATTCAATAAGTCGATATTGTTTCCGGTGAAGGTTATAACCTAATTTTGATGAGAATCTTAACGCTTATATAAACAACGAGTTTAAAGACTCAAGGGGTAGCATGCTAACCCACGAATGTCCTTAATGATTAAGAGTAAAGGTTTGACTCATACCATGCGCAATTGTGCATGGGTCATCTTCTTTAGGCCCTCGACGAGGCACTTTCACTTTGTAAATCGATCATCACTTTAAACTATCTCTTCACGCACTTAGACAAATTTAAAAGATAAAATCTCTACCGTAGTCAATACCAACCCATTAAAGAATTTGTCTAACATGAAGTTGTTGTTAAGTTGTACTTTTCTTTAATTTGTTTAATAGATGGATGTTTTCTAAAACTTATTAAGAATTTATTTTCTGTTAAAAGAAAAAATATGAGAAAACCTTCAATCCCCTTTACAAGGCCATGAATATTGAATCAAATTCTAAAAACTAAATCATTCAGCCCTATTTTAGAAGGGAGGGTCATGTTAGGTACATCACCAAGAGTACATAACTAGAAATTTAATGAATAAATTGATAGCCTAAGGAAACCATTTTCTATAAACCTCCTGCCGGCACACAACCAGGGGCGAAGCCAGAACAATTTTTTAGGGGGAGCCGGATGAAATTTTAATTTTTTATAGTTTATATCTTTATAATTTGTAAATGATTAAATTGAATTTTTATAATTTTAGGGGGCCAAAGTGTAATTTTACCTTTACTAATTTAAAATTTTTAAAAAATTTAAGGGCCTAAATAATAATTTTACATTTTAGGGGGGCCGAGGCCCATGCCAGCCCCCCACTGGCTTCGCCCCTGCACACAACACTTATGTTACAAGTAGTTATCACCCCCACAATGATACCTACCATAATTCAAGAGGTAATAAGATTTTACTTATTACAGTCAAAAGAAAAAATTGGAAGGATGGAAAATATAATGGGCAGAAAACTAGAAGGATAAAAAATATAATTTTTTTTCCATAAATGTTCTTGGTAGGAAAGATGGAAAATTGAGAAAAAAAAAGTAATTTTCTTTTTTTTTTATTGCTTGGTAGAGTTGAAAAATGAAAGAAGATAAAATAAAACATTTAAAAATTCATAATTTTGAACTAACATATACTTCTCTCTTATCATTCCAATTTAGAAGAATTAATTTTTATGTATTAGGATAAAAAATAACCGTCCCTCTTATGTTTTTTTCTCTCACTTTTCTTATACACCAATCACACTCGAAAGATGAAAGAAGAGAGTAAAAAAGCGGACAGAAGTGAGACATTGTACCGTTGAACCAATGTCATCTGCCTTGCTTCTATTTTACAATTTTTTCTATACATCTAGCCCGAGATACAACTACCTGTCCGATAACAACAACAAATACAAGACATAAAGTTTAAAGAAATGGTGACACTGACTGTCCTAAGAAGACCCAATAAAACCTTGAATTTAGCAAAATTGTGATGGTTTCCCTGAATGGATTTTTTTTCTGGGTCTCACCTGAGCTGGAAGATTTGGTAGTTGGTACCAATAGGCATTTACTTTCAACCAATTTAAAGGTTGGGAACTCATTTTCAAGCATATCAATCTAATTGACTTCAATTACCTTATTGGGCCTACCATATCAACCTGGGGCCTTCAACTCTTTGGTTCGGGCCTTTAAAGCCGACACCACATTTTTTTAATGATATAAAAACAATATTAATTTGTAAATAATATTAAGCTTTGATTAAATTAATATCAATGTTTACTCAATTATAAAATTTCTAAATACTTTTAAAAAATTATTATAATGATACATATATCTTTCGATAATTTTATATTTTTATAATTAAATAACTTAAATTACAATAAAATAGATAAATGATTTAGTTGGGAGGTTTAAAAGAGTGAGAGTCTTTGGTATTGGTATTATTATTTTTTATGTTTTTTTTTTCTGAATTATATATAATTTAAGTTTCAGTATTAGTTTTTAAAATAAATAAATAAATAATTAAAAAAGGTTAAAGGGCCAATTGGAATCTGGAGGAGTCCAAATGCAATCTTTGTAAGGTAGCAAGTCAAATCAATCTCACCGTCAAACTGCCTTCCGCGAAACCTTTTAAAACGCTGTCGTTTTTTGACAACAATAATCATAAACTAGCCGCAGGCGGCGTCGTAGAGAATCCGAAACCCGTGTACCTCCTTTGGTTCCTTTTCAAGTATATTTTGAATTTCAAATACTTGCCTTCTCTACACAAGTTCGCTCATTTGCCGCTCTCTCAGTTTCCTCCTTATCTTTCTCCCAAACTCATTAATGATGAAAATAATAAAAGATTACTGCTGCTCTAAATAAGGTGAGAATCTTTCACGTGTTTTTGAAATTCAATTTCCATGGTATCAGTAAATTCAAAAACTGATTTAGACATTTTGTATAAGTTTTAGCGAAATGAAGAATCTATTTCTTTAAATATTTAGTTTCAAAGGTGTTCGAAAAGATCCCGCTTGTCCTCTTTCAGCCGCCTCTTCGTCTTCTTCTTCTTCTTCGCATAAGGTAAACTGCTTCTTTTGCTTCAATGAAACAATAGATAGAAGAAACTGCTTCTTTAGCATCTTCGTCTTATATTATTATTATTACTTTTTTTAGCTTCTTACTTTTAGTTGTTTTAAAGAAACAGAATAGAGGAGAGCGATTCATTTTACGTAGGCCTGCAGTTAAGAGTTGCTTAAATGATTTTAAAATGTTTCTTGAATATATTAATTTTGGCCTAGGATTTGTAGAAATGAAAATGTTAACTTCAACTCTCCGGTTTAACGTTCGACTCGAGTCTTAGCCAATTAATTCTCTAGTTTTTTTTTTTTTTTTTTACTTTTTCAACGAAAACAACAAAATATTGGCGTGCACATAGACGTAGTGGTTTTGTTTGTTTGTCCGTTTGTTTTGGATTTTACCTGGCCTGCACGTAACATGATTTTAAAACGTTTCTTGAATATTAATTTTGGCTCAGGATTTGTAGAAATGATTATGAAAATGTTTACTTCAACTTTCCGGATTCAAGGACGAATCGAGTCTTAACCAATTATCTTCATCTCAACGAAAACGGAAAATTATTGGCGTATTTAGAGCGGTACTGGTTTGTTTGTTTGTTCATTTTGTGGAATTTTTTTTTTAAGTATGTATATTGCTTTTCCGCTGTAAGTGACTTTATAACTGATTTGTGAGAGTAGTCAGCTCTGCGTTCAGTTCTCATCTTTTTTTCTCTGAGGATTCATGTTTTGATTCTCTTGTTTTAATGTTCGTGTTACATTGCAGAAATATTGGAAACTAATATACTTGTTGAAGTAACAGGTTGAAAGCCCTTTGACTTGGAAGCAAAAGGGGGGCAAATCCTTCAATATGGAGCAATATGAAATTCTAGAGCAGATTGGGAAAGGGTCTTTTGGTTCTGCTCTTCTTGTGAGGCATAAACATGAAAAGAAGAAGTAAGTTTACTTGCAATTTCTATTTCACTCTCTGTTGTTCAAATTTCACAGCTCGCTTATGTGTGTCCATGCCCTTTTTGTATGTATAGGATTGCACTATATTAGTTACATTCCTTTGCTTTGATATTATCATCATTGTCGTATTGTGTTAGTTGATATTTGCTTACATTCTTCTTTTCGTTCTAGGTATGTCTTGAAAAAAATACGCCTTGCTCGCCAGACTGATAGGGTCCGTAGATCTGCCCATCAAGAGGTGAGTTCTTTTATTGTCCTGCTTGCATTCGTCTTACAACAATATGACGCGATTTACATCTCATTTGTCTTTATTAAAAGCTGGTTGATGTACGTTACTACATGTAAATAGTTTCTTTCAATTTGGAGATATCATCAAAATTCTGAGAAAGTTTTGAAATGAAAGATTTACTTGACTCATAGGTAATGTTGTGATTAAAAACATCAGTTCTGCAAGTTGTTTAGATCTAGTATGGCTGGTTATGAATATGTAGATACTTGATTATTTGCATATTAAATGATGTTCTTGTTCCCCTGCTTTTTAAAAATTTCTCCACGGTTGGCATCTTTTATACGCGAAATTATGTTCCAGTGTTCAAACAGTTTTGGTGTTAAAATGCTCTTTTGGTTCCTACGATGCAGATGGACCTGATTTCTAAGGTAAAGTGTCCGTTTATTGTGGAATACAAAGATTCTTGGGTAGAGAGAGTAAGTACTTTTTCTTTTTATTCTGCCTCATGCTTCTTTGTTTCATAGTTTTCATGTTTTGTTTCCTCTGTTAAAGCTCTATAATCTTCACAGTTTACTATATGCATTAATAACTAATATTTCCACTGAATGTTGTTTCTTATTTTATTTTACAGGGCTGCTATGTTTGCATAATCATAGGATACTGTGAAGGAGGAGATATGTAAGTTATGATTGCTATCTGATTGGTATTTTTAAATTGTTTTGCAAATAACAATTGCCTTGGGCATTATTTATTTGCTCTTTCATCTCACTTCTCCATGTTGCAACTGCTCGTTGCAGGGCTGAAGCTATAAAAAGAGCCAATGGCGTGCAGTTCTCTGAGGAGGTAGTTAAACTCTCGGCCTACTTTGCAAGGACTTGGCTATCTATAACACTTTAAATCGTACTTCTGTTTTTCCACTTCATAAATTATACACAGAGACTCTGCACGTGGCTGGTTCAACTCCTAATGGCACTTGATTACTTGCATGTCAACCATATTCTTCATCGTGATGTCAAGGTCAGTGATCTCTTTTGGTGAAGATTGGTCAGTTTAATGCATGCAAATTTGTTTTTAAGGCATTCAAAACTATAATTTTGTTTCAATGTACATACATATTTTTGACAAAAGATCATTTGTTTCAGTGTTCAAATATATTTTTGACAAAAAATCAAGACATACGTCTAGGTAATTGTTCTTAAGCCTAATTTTTGTGATTACTTTGTTTACCATGTGCCACTCTCACCTCTGTGACTCTGTCTCGCGCTCTGTGTTTTAAGCATAGCGTGTTTCTAAGACGTTCACCTGTGCAGGTGATTTTGGTCTTGCTAAAATGTTGACTTCCGACGATCTTGCTTCATCTGTGAGTATCAGAGAGATCGTAA